>KB445800.1:868055-1199445 GCA_000320605.2 Gelatoporia subvermispora B
TGCACCTTCCTGTCGCTTCTAGACTCCTTCTAGACCTAGCCATGCCTAGCCAGACCTAGACTGGGACATGTGACTCTGGGACACCTGCACATGTGCGCATCACGTGCATGCTATGTCACGTGACTAGCCTGGAGCCACGCAGGCAGCCACTACCAGCTAACTCGTCACTGTTCTGAGAATGGAACATACACTGCCTGCCACTGCTCTAGCGCTGGTTAAGCGCTTAGCTTCGAAAAAACTGTGACAGTAGTATGTAGCTAAACATTGAAGCTCACGGCCGATTCCATGTTGGCATTGACACCGTTATCCCGGTGTTGATGGGACAAGATAAGGATCAGTACAATGCTGCATATACTGAACACGACGGAGCAGTAGCATGCAATTTGGGCTACACTGCGTTCGGCTTTGGCTATATCGATGCTTTGCACTGCCAAAATATTCCAATTGACCGTCAGGATAACAGTCGCCTACGGCAAAAACCATTACTTCTGAAATACGCGTATATGAGTTTGCACTCACAGGAACAGCGAGAGAGTCCCAATCATTCTTAAGTTGGGAGATGAACGCATTCCATGGAACATAGTTGACGAGGTAGTCTACCCAGAGTTGCTCCAGTTGACCGATGTAAATGTCGGGAAGATAGAAGCAAAATGGCAACAGGAGGAGAAAAGGAATTGACCGTTCGAACTGCCGCTTCTCCAAGTTTTCGTGAACACTTTGATCTCGATTGAGACGTGCAAAGGGTTGGCCATAATGATGCAAAGCTCTGTTCCGAGCTTTCACATGCATCAGCTGCGGAATTCACCCAATTTGACTGCACGAGAACAATAACACGTGCCGATAAAATGTAATATTCTAGCTGCACGAGGTGAGCTGATATTCAACTGAGAGCATTTTTGCCACGCACCAACAGAGCTCACGGGATCTCCGGTGCAGTTCCGCCCTTACGTGTCGGTCAGATTGTTTGCTGGAACAGCACAAACGTATTCGAGGCTCTAACCTTTGAACTCACAAATGAGATCCAGATCAGTTCGCAATCTTCCCGCGCCATATGGTGCTGTTGACGTCGAAGATGTGTCGGCATCTAGTAGGAGTTAGGTGATCGTCAATTGCGCATCGACTGGGAGGAATAGCCTAGCATGTAATAGATACAGAATGGTGTCCTGCAGTTCTTCCAAGACTCTTTGCTCGATCTTGAAGTGACAAGGATATAACTCTCTGTGGGCCCTGTGCAGTAACACCATGCGGGTATAAATGACTAGTGTACAAACACTATTTTCTCAAAGGGAATCAGATGCATCCCCCTTTATCGGAAGGAAGGACTTACACTAAACAATGATCACCAAAATTGCGCATCCCAGAAATTGCCTGAGTAGGATCCAGTAGCTATGAGAGAGATAATTGTTTGATTATCAGCAAAGGCGACGCACCCAATTGAGACATGCAAAGAATCTGGCGGTCATCTTGAGTCAGCAATTGCGCATTGGTTTCTTCGAGCCAATATATTGCCCGAGGTGACTCAGAGGCGAAATAGTACAAAGCTTCTCGCTTTCCCTCTGAATTAAATCTAAAATGTATCGCGAGTTCGAAATTTTCTGGCATGTTTGGGTAATGGCCCATCTGCTCTTCTAGCTGTTTGACACAGTCCTCGATGTTTTGCAGGGTAACTGGGTCGTAAAGGTTCTGGTCGGTGAAAATATACTATCTCGTATGAGTTGATTATTTCGCGGGTTTCGGTAAGTAGGGTACCTTGTATTGGTGCTTGAAGTACAACTGTCCCTCAGGATGTGTGCAGGCCTCCCATCCATCTGCATTGGTCCTACATAAGCATGAGAATGGCGCTCTCTCTGCCGATCATGAAAATAGTTACTGGAAAGAAGGCCATGGCATATTGGGTCTTTGCATCGCAGGTATTGTTATTTCGTCGTTGAAAACACGGGGTCTAAATGGTATTGAATGTCAGCTTGTCAGGTATCTCCACCCATACAGAGCGGCGCACGTACATCAGAAGGCGATTCGAGTATCGCAGGATCGACAGGTAACATGGAGACGTAGGCGTGAGGATAATATCTTGCCAAGATGCAGGTTCCACAATCGACAGTTCGGATGGCGTAGCACAGTAACCGGCAGGGATAGCAGCATCCACCTGAGAGTGTTCTAGATGAACAAGAGATCAATCTCCCGCAGATACGGACTGCCGAGCCATGTCACGAACCACTTCGGGACGAAATGCTCCGCGTGAAAGGCAGGGCTTGGGGACAGGGTGAGGGCGATCGTCGACGCAGCGAGCTTCCTGGTGCCACAGACATCCCAAAGACTGCATGTTTGTACATTACAGAGCTTTGAGAAATAGCTGTGTCTAATTGTCACCGTTTTGGGGGCTATGTAGAAATGGATCAGGGGGTAGGTAGAGCTTATATGCGCAAGCTGATAGACGCACCTGGCCCCCGATGCACTGCGAGGCTATACATGATAACGCATTCTTTTGGTCTAGATCTACTACTGCTGTCCCGGTATTATGAATCCAGGTAGATGCGTGTCTGTAGAAGGCCTCGGAGATGAGACCCTTGTTGATGCCCGCCGTTGAAGGGGATTCGATCAGGCAAGGCCCTGTAAATACGGCCCCCAATGTCGCTAGTCCAGCGGCCGAAGGACGTAGTCTCGAGCAGACATCTCGATTTGTATGGCGTCGTTGACTCGCACGACAGAATGTGTAGGTCAGCAGACATTCGCATGACATTCCGTTCCTCGGAAGGATATCTGACCGAAAGACGTAGAAGTTCAAGAACTTACCTGTATCGATAAGCCAAGATGGCTATAAATGGCACGCATCACTCGTCAGACCATTGGAACATGAGACCAAATAGAATTTCGGCTGTACAAATCCAGGAAAGCAACGTCCATCGCACACGCAGGTTGTCTAAGCAGCAGAACAGTGAGGGCCACAGGCAGCAGCTTTTCGTAGACTATGAACGGGGAGCCGGGAGGCCGGAAGACGGAGCGCCAATTTCCGTCAATTGCGTGAGTGGCTCCAGCTTTCCGTTGAATTCAGGCAAGAAGGCGGCATTGGTATAGGGGCATCGCACAGTGGGCGATCCCTTGTATATCGGGGTGAAGCTTGCCGCGCAGATCTCGAATTCAGTGAACTCGTCATATGTGATGTCCACTGCATTGCGAGGGTTGCGGTCTCCGGCAGCGATGCGTTGCCGCGCCTTGAGAAAACAAATGGGTGTGTATTCGCAAGCAGTGTTCTGAGACAACTCACCTGAGCGACAATTTTGGGGTCAGGATTCAGCTCGAGTAAGCGTCGCGCAAACCGTGCCGCCGTTGCGTGATTGTTCGCTTTTGCGAAGACACCAATCGCGCTACGCAGTGCGATTTGCAGATGAGGCGGCTGCAGTTGGCAGTGCGTGAAGTATGCAGCGAGCTCCAGGCTGCGCCGCACGTTATCGGGTTCATCCTGTGCCACGCGTCTACGCTCGATTTCCAGCGTCACGCCGAGAAGATACTCCCGTGTCAAAGTAACAAGGTCGCGCCACTATAGTTTCGGCAAGTTCCCTCAGTGTCGCCAGCAGTATATCACGTTGTTGCGACTCACCTCTTTGGCCTCATTATCAGAGGATACAGGCACCAGCAACAGGGTGCGCAGCACCGACCGGAAGACGGCCTGGGCTTCAGGTAGCTTCGCCCCAGATACGGCACGGAAGCCTTCCGAAAGCTCCGAGCGCACTGACTGCAGAGTGCGCACAGTGATGGGGAGAACACGACTGGGAGAAGATTCGCTTGGGTTCCTTCTCAGGTGTAGTTGCAACGGGGGCAGAGTCGGAAGAGTGGACAGATATGCGTGTGATGAACGGTACGTGGAAAGGAAATATGGTTTGAGGAGGGCGAAGTTGACGACACCGAATTGGCGGCTCAATAACTATATCGTAATCGTGAGATGGACCGAAAGTAAACGTGTGACGCGAAGCTCACCTGCATGGCCGTTTCGAACGATCCCGCAGCTGCATGATCAGCAGCGAAAGGTGAGTTGCGCACCCAGAGTTCGACTTCGCTGACTCCAGGAGCGGCGCCCGCGCCGAGATCAGCCTCTACCTCGGGCAGTTCCTCTTCTTGTTCCACACCTGGCTGAACTTCCTCTCCGTCAGCATCAAGGTCCCACGCGCCCTCCTCTGCCTCAAGATCCTCGTGGACTTCCTCATCTCTGGCCCAGTCATCCAGTGCTGCGGATGCGGCAACACCGGCACTGTCGAAGCCGTTGACATACGAGGGCTCTCCGCCATTCTCAAGATTCCCGTTCGCCAGCGCACGGTCGAAGAAGCTCTCTCCAGCGGAGAGGGACGGCCAGTTGAGGTCGGTCGTGGCGGTAACGACTGGTGGCGGTTTCAACGTAGATGTGCCGTACGAAGGAATGTCATCAACATCCGCCTCTGTAAGACCAGCAGCTTCCAAGATTTCGGCCGCCAGATCCTCCAAGCCGTTCGTCTTGGCCGTCAAGTAAGCCAAGGGATCTAATATGAGCAATCACATGAGTCGCATGCGGCGGGTTAGCAGTGTGCAGTTGCAGTGACCTACACATTCCAACGTCCCGGAGAACTGAGATTCTGCCCTGCACGTCACCAGCGTATAGTGCGTTGTGGAACCTGGACATCGGATCACCGCGAGCGTCAGCGATCTTCTGCATCTTGGACAACTTGTCGATGCTGCCAGTTGCAAGATACAAGAAGGAGAGACGGTCGAAGTTCTTCGTCTGCTGGTACGCCTTCTCCACAGTCTAGATACAAGGGTTAGTGACAAGCGAGCACACACAATGGAGTCGAGGTCCTGACTTTGTGGGCACCCTGCTTGAGGGCTTGCTGCGCAAGACGTTCCCAACATTCCGGTCGGTCAATAGCGCGCGCAGTCTCTAGCGCGACATCGAGATTTCCGCATTCAATCGCCAGGTCAAAGCGGGTGTTTTTGTCCTGGACGAAATGGAGGGCAATCTGATCGAGTTCTCATGAGTATCCTCTCCGTACAACTTGCACACAGACAGACCTCTGGGAAGCCCTTCTGTTGTAGGTATGCAATTATACTTTGGCCCAACAAGTTGGATGTACGAATAATGTAAAGCATCTCTTCATGATTGTTGCGTAGCAACGCAAGTTTGAAGCGGTACTCGGTCGGGTCGATGGTAATTGTGCGTGGGCGGGCTGAACGGTCCAGGCAGTGCACAGTCTTGCCCTTGACGCGCGTGAGGTAAACTGGATTATCAAGGGTGCAAATGACGCCGTGATCGCTACAAGGTGTCAACTGATAGTGCGAGGATTAGGTCAAGGAAGATAGCCTACCCTTGTGCGAGACAGTACTTGATGTGATTCAGAGTGGAATAGATAAAGACGCCGGAGTCATCCCAAGCGCCGGACTTGATACGGATAGTCTCGTGGATGAGAGTGTGCTGGGAGAAGTTCTTGTTGGCAATTGTGATCGCTGATCGGGTGCGTAAGTACATAGCTTGTCCGAAGTTCATCATAACTTACTATGCTTGCTCAGGAGCGCGACCAAGGACCCATCCGCACTCCAGATGGCATACTTCACGGGCGGGGTGGTAATCTCAGCGATGTTCTTCTGCTGTTGAATATCATACAGGACTACAGAGGATGTTGAACTGAGAATCAAGCTCGCAGTACCACCATAGAAGATCTCGTTGGTCTGAACCGGTGGCTTGATGGTCTTGACAACCGAGTTCGAGAGATCGCGGACCTCAATGAGCTATAGTGTCTCATGTGAAGAGCTGTCCAGGCGCCAGAGCTGGAACGACGCACCTGAGATGTCTTGTTCAGCACAGCGAACCTGTTACGCGCAACGAAAATAGCGGAATGTCCGCTTCCTCTCTTCCCGTCAACTGAGGAATCTTTCACCTCTCCAACAGCGTCCTTGGGAAGGGGTGTGAGCTCAAACAGGCCATTGTCGGAAGAGATTGTGAGCACGACGGCGCGTTCGGCAGGGTTGTAACTGAGTGTGCGGGGAGGCACATACGGGCTGCCAAATTTTCGGACACTCAGAAGCCCGATATCCGATCCGGTGTTGATGTCATATGCACGGACGTATTTGTCTCGCACATAATAGACGGTGTCGCCGTGCATGGCAAACGCCGGCCTCTCACGTTCAAGCTTGAAGACAATCAACCCGCTATCATGGCCTAGGGCATTGTCAGAAATGCGAATATATGCGGTCTGCTATGGTGATACCCACCTGCCGCGAACAGATTCAGTTCGGGATGCGCCGCCAGAACCCAGAAGCGATCGTTCTCCCTCCTGAAGGTCTGCACCGCTGATCGCTTGGTAAGATCCCAGACGCGAACCGTCTTGTCTTCTCCGCAAGAGACAATGAGTTCGTGCTTAGGGTGAAAGAGAGCTGTTGACACATTGTTGAAATGGCCCCTGCACGAATCGACCTCCCATGCTTTCGTCTCGCTCATTCGCCAGATCTTGATCTGCCGGTCGTCTGCTGCCGAAACGATGAGCGGCAGAGTTGGGTGGAAAGTCGCGTAGTTGACACCGCGATCATGTCCCTCCAGAACATATTTGACCGTGGAAAAGTTGTCGAACGTGTCAAAGGTGCCTGGTGCGGAGTTGGGGGTGTTCTTCCGGAGTCCAGAGATGTCCCAGACACGAACAGTCTGGTCTTGCGACGCGGAGACTACCAGGTCCTCCTTGGGATGAAACTGGGCGGACATGACGTAGTGCGAGTGTCCAGTTAGAATTGCAATGCAGTTGCGCGACGTGCTGTTCCAAATGCGAATGGTCTGGTCATCGGAGGCCGAAAGCTGCACGGTAGCGCATTGTGAGCGATTGCATAATCACAGTGTAAGTGCACGTACAATCCAGGGCATCTCATGGTGGAACTGGACAGTGCGGACATAGTCGAGATGTCCATGCAGCGTGAAGAGACACCTTCTGTTCTGTGGTCGGATATCTGCAACGATGCAACTCAGCGCGATCATGGAACAGGTGTGGAGAGCGCGCACTCACCCCAAACCTTGATCTTGTAGTCGTCACCGCCAGTTACGAGCAATGCTCGGCTCGGGTGTATAGCGACGCCGCGCACAGGGCCTTTAAGACGTCAAATACCGAGCTAGTCCACGCATTGGCTTCGACGCGTACCTTCATGCTCCTCGAACCTGTCCACCAACACACCCATCCGGTAGTTCCATAGCTGTACGCTTCCGTTGTGAAGAGACGCGGCAAGGAGTGGTTGGGTCGGATGGAATGCAAGACCTGTTACTACTGTCTTGAGCCTGTAGTTCACAAGGCTTCAAAATGCACTCACCCTTGACACGGTTGCTCTTCGACTCGAACTTCGTCAACATCACCGACATCTTGGTAGGAGAATTACGGTCGGCGGAACGAAGTGCAACCAGTCGATTCGTGAATGTTATAACCAGGACTCTCAAACCGTGACGTGGAGATATTAAGCCGCTGTAGACACCTGCGGCGACGTGGAACTTCAGGAATTAAGGATGCTGATAGCTCGCGCGCGTCAGCTGCGTACAGCTGTAACCGGGACATAGCTTATCCTGGTCGCTAAGTAGACTTATCGCAGCAAAAAGGCAAATGTAAACATTTGGCTTGTTTGGCGAGACCGTGGCTTGAACACCGCGACCATGTCTTCACCAAAACGTACCGCGTCGCCATCCCCCATCTCTTCCGACGCGAAGAGAATTAAGCTAACTGTTCCTCAGCAAAATCAGGGAGCTACCGCCGTTGATCCCGAAAATGCTCCGGGCAAACGTAGCGAGCTAGAACCCATCCAAGGAGGCGATATCGGCAACCTGCCACCCGCCGATGGCGCAGGCCCATCCACGGAGCCCGCGAGCGCGATTCCGGTCCGAGTGCTGAAGGGAGAAGGGGAGGGCGAAGGTGGCGAGGATGGTGGCGACGTCTCTATGGCGGAGGGAGGTGACGCGGGTGATGAAGAGGGTGAGTCTGGTGAGGAGAATGACGAAGAAGACCCCGCCCAACTTGAAGCTACTCGTCTGCGGCTCGAGGAACAGGCTCGCAAGTACCTCGCAGCTCAGACACATGAAGTTATCATCCCTTCGTACGCCGCTTGGTTCGACATGTCCAAGATTCACGCTATTGAGAAACGCGCACTGCCGGAGTTCTTCAATTCTCGGAACAGGTCGAAGACACCAGCCATCTACAAGGACTATCGTGACTTCATGGTCAACACGTACCGTCTGCGGCCATCCGAATACCTGACAGTGACTGCATGCCGCCGGAATCTTGCAGGAGACGTGTGCGCTATCATGCGCGTGCACGCCTTCCTCGAACAATGGGGACTGATCAACTACCAAGTACGTTCTTGACCCCTCATGGCTTCCGCACTCGCTGAATGATACCCTTAGATTGATCCCGAACAGCGCCCAGCTGCTCTTGCTCCTCCTTTCACTGGTCACTTCCGGGTCATCCTTGATACACCCCGAGGTCTTCAATCTCTCCATCCTGGCACTCGCCCCAAGGAACAACCAAACGGTGCACCAGTCAATGGGGCTACTAAACCTGCGCCTTCTGCCACACCGGCGTCTTTGGAGTTGCGCAATTCGATCTATCAGACTTCAGCCAAGTCGTCGCGGCAAGTCAGCGAAGCCGAGGCGAATGCACTTGTAAATGGTGCGGCGGCACCAAATGGCGTGGACCGGCAGATGTCGGTCAAGTACCAGTGCGACACATGCGGCGTTGACTGCACGCAAGTCCGGTATCACTCTTTGAAGACGAAGAACTTCGAGTTGTGCCCACCATGCTATCTCGATGGCCGATTCCCATCCTCCATGTTCAGCGGCGACTTCGTGAAGTTGGCCAATGTCGCTGGCACTAACGGGGTCCACCAGGGCACCGGTCCGGGCACAGAAGATGATTGGTCAGACCAAGAAATTCTCCTCTTGCTGGAGGGTGTCGAGATGTACGACGACGACTGGTCTGCAATTGAAGAACATGTCGGCTCTCGGACGGCGCAGCAATGCGTACGCAAATTCCTGCAGCTACCAATCGAGGATCCCTACATCGCGACCGAGGGCAATATGGGGCCGCTGCGATTCTCGCGGATACCGTTTGAGCAGGCTGACAACCCAGTCATGAGCGTTGTGGCGTTCCTGGCGGGTGTTGTTGGACCTGGAGTTGCCGCTGAAGCGGCGAAGACCGCCCTCCATGAACTTACGGATGGAGACAGGAAGGTAGAAGAATCGGAGGAGAACACCGAAGCTAAGGCCTCGGAGGATGCGGTCGAGGCAAAGGATGACGAAGCACAAAAGTCAGACGAGCGCATGGATGAGGATGGCACCAAACGCGACACGGCTTCTCAGCCTGCGCCAGAGACGTTAGGTGAATCCAGCCTCGAGCGCTCTACATCAGTGGAGGGCATGGCTGTTGATTCTGAGTCCGGTATTCAGAAGCCCACTCGGTCCATCCCTCATTCCAAGGTCGTCCGTGCAGCCAACTTGGCGCTAAAGTCGTCGACCAAGGCCGCAGGCGCGCTCGCCGACGCAGAGGACGCGCAAATCCGCTCGACGCTTGCAACACTCATCAAGCTGACGCTGACTAAGCTTGAGCTGAAGATGGAGCAGTTCGAGGAGCTCGAGGATTTACTTGAGGAGGAACGCAAGAGCCTCGAGAGCGCGCGGATGGCGCTCGTGAATGAACGAGTCGGTCTCAAGCGCATGCTCGATAGTGTCAAAACGGAGCTTGCGAAGAACGCCGGAGCGCCGGGCGCCGGGGTTATCTCTGCCGCTACTCAGGCCCAGGCAGCCTTGACGGCTGGCCAAGGTACGAAGGTAACGGAGGTAGCAAGCGGTACGCCTGTTGATGGGGATGCGGGTCCTGTGTCAGGAGGAAACATTGTGCCATTGTCATAGTGGTGGGGACGATGATCCAATTTGTGTGCTCTACGCTATCGCTTGAACGTTTTTATCGACCGGTGTTTATCTGCTTCCGCGTAAATACAGCTATGTATATCATTGCCCAGATGGTCGGGCAAATGTAATTGTGGACTATACGGTGTGCGGAGAGCGAAGTAAACACAGGAATTCGGCAGCAGGCCTACAGTCCTGATGGCATGAATTGTATCTCTGTTGCGTCCCAGTCCGAGGAGAACCCATGGCGGGAATACCTTTCGGTGAAGGATATGGGTGGTAAGGTATCAAATTCGATACGTTTGGCAGCGAGCCTTCGGACACTCAGGAGCAAATTGGAGCCCTGGTTGACACACATAACAATGTCAACATTCCGGAGACTTCACTGAGGAGCCATAAACCGACCGAATAAGAGAAAACAGTGGGTATCCACCTAAGGAATGTGAGCTTCGCGCGTTCTGGGAACCAAAGACTCGCTTACGCATTCTTCGCCGCGTTCCCCAAGATCAGATTAGGCATGAAGGAGACCACGGTGCTGATTATGAGAGTTACTGCGAGCCATGAATTCAGATATCATCCCGGGCATTCAATAGGGCTCGAACTTGCCGAGAATCCTGTCCATTGACGTCAGTAACCAATTGCAACACCAGCCAGAGAGCACACTAACGTCAAAAAGTGTATATTACCGTCGCGGCAGAGGCGAGATACGATGGGTGTCTCCCTGAGAGAGCCGCTGCTCAAACATTTGTATGCGTTCAAAAAAAAGAGCGTGACTACTTCATGTTTCAATACGAGTAGACAATTCATGAGTGATCAAGCGTACCTTCAAATGAGAGAAGAGGAACCCTGCATATCACGCATGAATATGGCACAAATACATCTTTTTATTGGCTTACCAACACAGCTTATAGAATTCAGGGGACGAGGGGATGATGCAGCCAATGGTATGCCAATTGGCCGGCGGTGGAATAAAATCTGGCAATATCTGTCGAAACGCATATACAGCCATCATTATGACCACCTATGAAAGTATTGTGAGCAAGTCCTGGCATGTTTATGGGAGGTTTCAATACTGACGGCAGATGCGACTGTCCGTTGTTGGGAATCGCGATGAGTATGTCATGCCTTGTTTTCCGAGACTCCTGTGGCTTACCGAATAGCAGCGCGCACAGAAAAAGTAGCACTAGATAGGCCACGTCAAGAGAATATCACATATTGATCATGCATAGTATACATACCTATCTGGCTCGTCCCGTACAAAGCATACAGTCGCAGTATGAGACTAAGTTCGACACTTGCTATAATGACCATAGCACTCCTATAGGAAGCTAATCAGTCACGTCGTGCGATTCGTGTTTTTCTGCAGTGCTTACGCGACGTCGAAGATCGCTAGTTGTCTGCATCTGATAGGTCATGACAGACATGACAGATATTAGTGATTTCGATTTCTGAAAGTCTCAGACATACTCATTTCGACGGAAAGCAATGGTCTGACACCTTCCCACGGATATGATTGTCAGACATAGATCTAGGTGGTCGAGAATTCCAACACTCACAGTTGGCACCCGAGACCAAAGTATCGAGAGATGAAGTAGAGAAACTTTGGTAGACTGTTGGAAGACCTACAACAGAGTACCTTCAGCGCAATTTCACCTTGCATTTGAGTGATCCTACTCACTGCCACACTAGTCGTATCTTGCCGTACGTCAGTAACATAGACCAATGCAGACGCGCCAGCCAGAGGGTCAACACACCTCATTGTCAAGTGAATACGCCCAGTCGTGTAGCAACCATGCAGAGCAGGCAACTTTGTCAAGCTATGAGAATTGTTCGTTCGAATGCAGCATCGGTTTGATATTAGCTCACCTGAAATGTATTCAACCTGCCTCTCAATGGTGGCAAATGCTATTGGATCCACTGCAAGACTAGGCGACTGGTAGGCAAACATGATTGAGAGGGTATGGGCTCAGTGCATCACATGAAAGATGCGTCCAACCGAGACAGAGCACGAAGTAGCCAGTATTCGTGTATCCCCGCCGTATAACCCAACCTTCGTGGCGGTCTGACAGGTGGAGAGCTTGCGTATTTCCCAAATTGAGCTGTCCGGCCGAGTTCGCTTAAGAGGGCGGTTTTACGACATGCCTTCCCACCTGCATCGCGCGGAGTGTGCGCGCCCGACGGTCATTTACAGGTGTACATTGTCAGGCTGGAAGCCCTAGCGGGACACGGATGGGGAGTTCATATATCACTTCCAAACCTGTATACGCTAGGTGATCCTTCCAGGTTGCGTTGAACGTTCTACGTCACCTTGAGAAGTTGTCGTAATATTGTGCTGTCGCGTCAGTTGATTATATACAACTGAACTATACCTGCGCCTAACCAAGCACATGGGCATGACTCGATATTCTCTTTCGCACAGTCAATATGGACTGTATGGGATAGGTCCTGTCTCTATGGGTTATGATTTCGACACTTCAATGCAATGGCTCAACTTGACAGAGACGAGTCGTCGTAAGGTCGCGTAGCAGAATAGAAGTATCTTCGGACTCGGAGTACACCGTGCTCCATGGAACATTCCAGCGCTACGCTGGGAACACGTCCACTTCGGGACTGCGGATCTCTACAACAGGCAAATTCTTATTGATGGGCGGCTGGACCCCTCGCGTACGCACTGCGACATCACGCAAGGGCAGACTATCTGAAAATTGCACAACCAGAAGGATGCCGGACACTCGTCGACGGCAGGCATCACATCTGTTTTCGTATCTCTGGGCCTCAGCCGCACAAACTCGCGCACAGTCAGGTTTATCCGCAGTACGAATCTTAACCTAACTTGGATATTATGATGGCATGTGGTGCGACACGGTACCCTTTGGACTCGGACTTCACCATCTGGCGTTCAGAAAAGGGGTGATGTGATAGAGAGTCTGTCCTGGCACTGTTCGTGTAACTGTGAGCAATATACGTCCTCAAGATCGCAAGATCTCACTTTCCAATGCGTATCTCGGCGTCTTAATTTGGGAGTCCGCCTGTGTGTGAGTTTTACGGCTAAAGCCTAGAGATACGAAAACGGCTGCAATGCGGAGGGCATTCCGAAAACACTTCGAAGTACTCTAACTATGTGTTATTTTGCCTTGGGATGAGGGGCCATTCGGAACGAGTTTGGCGCGGTTGTCCTAGGAATTTCAGCTGATTGCGAAACCGTAAGTGTTTCCACGCACGACAACAGGTGGGTTAGGCGGGGTCGACACGATGGCAGCGCGAAGCATTGGCCTCATTAAGGCAAGGATGCTCCCGCATCGGATGCACTCGTGGCGCGTGCCGGAACGTCTGCGCCTGTTCTTGTTCTTCCAATCATGGAGAAGCACGACGTATGCTCCGCAGCACATCGCCGCAAATGACTCCCATTATGTGTACCTGACCTGCTGGATTAGGATACAGCATCGAATCCGATAAGTTCGACTCTTCAAACGAAACAAGGCACCTTCCCTATACAAGCTGTATGCTGCTAACCGCCCCACACGGAAGCACTGCGCTGAGGCATATCATCCCACGACTAAACCGCACGCCACTGACTCGCCATGGAACAACTTCGGGAAAAGATCTTTTGCGACCCAACGCACAGGAGTTCATTGCTGTCCCTGACTTAGATGATACGCTACTGGAAATTGATCTGGGAGCTCTTTATTGCCCATCATCCTGTGACTCCTTCTGCCGCATCTGCAGACAGCCTTCATGTGGAAAATTGGAGTGTCATTCTGTCGAGAAAAGGCTTGGGTTTTCCTTCCTCCCCAGCTACGTTCGTGCAAGTCTTCACTGTGGCGTTCTACTTTCCATCCATATCTTGCTCCGTGTCGTAGAATGAGTAGCGACGCGGGACCATCTATGTCCTTGGGGCCTAGTCGACATTCTCAATTGATAGCAACCTCAGACGAGGAACCTCTGTGGCTCACAATTGGCGACGGCTACGGCTATGTGCCTTGGCGCCCTGGCACAATAGTTGATATGCCTGAGCGCAAGCTTGAGGTCCTCAGAAAGCTTGGATGGGGAGGATACTCATCTGTTTGGCTTTGTCGAGTCAGCAGGTGCGCAGTCTTTGTCCCATACTGTCGTCAAGTGTATATCGAGACTGACGAGCGCCTTCGGCAGAGGGACATACCCCACGAAATATGTCGCCGTCAAAGTACTCACTGCAAACGCTAGCTATATGGTGGGCCGCGGGCTCATGGCAGAGCTCACCGTAATGAAGAGCATCATGTCCAAGAATACGAAACATCCAGGATTCCAATTTTGTTCCCATCTTCACGACTACTTTGTCCATCGTAGCGAGAAAAGCTACCACGTTTGCCTAGTGACAGACGTCCATGGCCCAAGCCTGTCGGAAATGGGACTCCAGCAGCCCAACCGCTCCTTTTCTGTGCAACAGACCAAGCGCATCATAAAGCAAATTCTGCTTGCATTGGACTATTTGCATCGTGATTGCAAGGTCGTACACACTGGTCAGTAAACAAGACTACTACGGCATGTCTCAATGTCCCTTGAACTTCGAGCTACAGATATGACTTCCAGAAACGTGTTGTTCCGCCTCGAAAACGCCGATAGTATCGTCGAACAGTACCTAGAGAAGCAACCTGCACAATACTATTCTCTAAGCGCCCCCGATGGTTCATCCGAATCCATCGTCGGCTCGAAGTCACAGCCACTATTCGATCACTTTCCTGTACAACATGTCGGGGATTTCTCTGTCATCTTGATCGACTACAACAGCGGTATGTGGCCTCAAGCTTCAAGTCTCCCGTGTCGTCTTGCTAAGTACTAGCTTAGCCACCCCCAACACAAAGCGCCTGGTTGACAACGTCCAAACTCCAAGCTACCAGGCGCCCGAGGTCTTGCTGGGATATCCGTGGTCGACACCCATCGACGTCTGGTCGGTTGGCTGTCTGGTGCGATCTGATGATTTACATCGTCATCTACGGGACTCAGGCTGAGATGATCTGCAGGTATCTGACTGCCTCGTGGGCGTATGCCCATTTGACCTGAAACCCGGTACCCAGCACGGCATGAGCCAGGACGACATTCGGCTTCAAGGAATGAGGCAGATCCTTGGACCCTTTCAACTCGAGCTTCTCGAGAAATGCACTCGGGGAAAAGACTACTTCTCTGAAGAAGGTGAATCCTGACTGGAAGATATGAAGCATGGGGTGATATGCTAATATGCGACGTATCATAGGTGCACTTCTCAGAGTCGGATCCTTCCAATACCCTGCTCTCGAGCTGTTACTACGAGCTCATGGCACAATATCAGAAGCAGAAGCCAAGGAAGCGGCCGCGTTCATGCGCCGATGCATGTCTATTGATCCTGCTACACGGCCTAGTGCCTCCGAGTTGCTCGAGGATGAGTGGCTCGCCGACAACTAAAGCCTGTTCGCGATGTTGTTGTACACCATTGAGCTGTTGTCCTGCAATGTGTTCCCCGAGTAGCTAGTCTCCCGCGATGGATTCGAGACCGATATATCGAGTCATCTCCGATCAACTGTAGCTCAGCCATACTCGCGTGTTCTATCGAAGCAGGGTAGGGGTAAACATCAGGCCTTGTCGATGCTGACCAAGCTGCACGCAAGACGACTCCTGCGGTGTTCGTCTCCAAGCTCGAGCAGTGCATGAAAATGAGTTGGATTTCATGATCTTCCGTGGCCCAATCACATCAATACAGTCTTAACTTAAGACTTTATATTGAGACTCCGACAGTGATTTTGGCCGAACTCCGACTCTTCGTTCAACTTCGTTGACGACATGTGCCTCATGCCGCTCGGCTCTGGTCGGCAAATCGCTCCCACTCTCGCGGCAGTAATTGAGTGGTCGTAGAATAGACGCGTTTGCTCCTGAAATGTGGCCCATATAGCTGCAACCCCAGATCACCGCTCGCTAGGCCCTCGAAGTCTGACTACCTGGTCTCGAAGACACTCTGCTGTCACGTTATTTGTCTTTCTCCAGGTGTTTTCAAATCGGGTTTCTCTCATGCGACTCCTTACAAGTGGGTTGCGCCGCATCCCGACCGTCCTACGTCTCTCGAACCACATCTTGCATACGGTTCCTCGACAGAGCTCCGCATCGACATATGCTCCGAAGGCTATATGTACAATTAGTGCCGACCAGAGGGCACCGGGTGTGCCGGTGTTTACATTGACCTCTAGTCAAGACGGACAAAACATACTGCGTTGCGATGAAGAACCCCACATGGACCACCTATACGGAGATGGCTACATACCTCTCAATCTCGGTCAATTTATCATTGATACCCCGGAGCGTAAGCTCGAGGTCGTCAGGAAGCTGGGATTTGGCCGAACCTGCAATGTTTGGCTTGCCAAGGACCATCGGTGAGGCCAAGGACCACATAAAGGCGTGGCGTTACTGACTGTTTCTCTCGCCCAAATGTTCGCCGCTCCGCGTTTGCGGCACCAGTGGTCAATATCCAACTCGATACGTTGCCGTGAAAGTGCTCACCGAGGACAAGTCAAGAGACGTCGAAATGGGAACGACACAGATTGAGCTGGCAGAGACGTTGCATACCATTTACACAGCAGATATGGGGCATTCTGGTTACGCATCTAGCGCAAATTGGCTATTGTACGATACCTTTTCGTGCAGTAGCATTCACGGTAATCATGTCTGTCTTGTTACGAATCCCCTTGGTCCGGACACTGTGGCGTTGCACTTATCAAGACCTGGGTTGTTCTTACCACTACGCCAAGCCAAGCAAGTAGTCAGACAATTATTGCTGGCATTGGACTACCTTCACACCACGTGCGGTGTCATCTATTCAGGTGAGTAAGCCGATTCTGCTTATTACGTGGTTATTGCTTAGGAGTGCAGATCTTACACCGAGCAACGTGTTGGTGTCTCTCAACGACGCAGATGAAGAGATTGGGCAATATCTCAGGACTCATCCCTCGAAGACCTATGACCCACAACATATTCCACAGTTGTCTCCTAGTCCGATCGTCACTGTCCGATCGCAACCATTGTTCATCGACGATGCGCGCAGATTGCAGGATTTCTCTGTATCATTAGTTGATTTCCACGCAGGTGAGTACTACAGGTAGAAATTGATGTCCTCGACTCATCTCTGTGGCGATAGCGGTCTCTGTAGACAAATGTCTTCGACTACAGTGCTTGGAACCTCAACCTACGTATCTTTGTGCGCCCGAGGTCGCTCTCGGTCATACCTGGTCGACTCCTATTGACATCTGGGCTTTGGGCTGTATAGTGAGTACATCCATTATAATGTATCTATACCGGACTATATTGTACACAGGTATCGTTCTATCTTACTGGTAGACTCCTATCGCCGATCCCGACCCTGATTGTGGATGGCTTCTCGTATCGCCAAGACTACATGGACTGGATCAGACAAGTCGTTGGCCCGTATCCATCAGCCTTCCTCTCGTCATGCCGCCACCGCAAAGTGTATCTTAATCATCAAGGTTGGGTTGATTGTCGTATGTCCGCAGCTTCATCGTTTGCTCACATCTTAGATATGCCAGGAGAACCTATCAAACGCAGCGCCACAGTCTATCCATCGATCAGGGACATCCTGCATCGCAATCCTGCCCTCACGGAGCACGACACGGCAGACGCTGAACATTTCATCCGTCGTTGTTTGACTATTGATCCTAAAATGCGACCTACTGCCCGAGACTTGTTATCAGACGACTGGCTGAAGAAATCATGATGGACGATTCTTCACAGTCTTCATACGTGTAGACTATTTCCGTGCAATATCTGTGCGCAAAATAGTCCTGGACAACCCTTATTACACCCTTCCCTGCACTCAAGCGTGTATCTCCCACGTCAGATCCCGTAACGTTTCTGCACTGTGCGGATAAATTAAGTTTGCAAATTTTCTATGGTCAATATCACGCAATATATCAGCGCCACTACATGCTATTATGATTTCGATACGAGAACTGTGATATTTATGGATTCAGGTCAATAATACATGTCCTCAGGGTATACACATTCAGACGGTTTGTCTACTCCCGGAGCTCTGCTCGCGGGTACAGAATGCAATTGACTGGTACGCAGTGGGTTCTAGCCCCGAACTATCGCAGATTAACACACTACGGTGTCGCAATCTCCAGCGGTCCTATTTGTAGTATGAGTGATATTAAGAGAGCTACCCCAAATAACGGGGATCTACGAAAGCCGTCCGGAGCAAAACGTATGATTGGGTCGAACGACTTCAACTACAGAGCTCACGCCGTACTAAGAACACGCAATACCTATTCTCATCTGGAAAGGATGTTCGCTCCATGCAATCTTTTACAAGTATATCAATGCTGCCACAGCCCGGATGTTGCATCAACAGTCACCAATATCGCGGCTCACTGGAGTATGCTTGGAGCGCCAACGCAAACTGTGCAGAGCCTATCTGGTGATCTCTTCATCGCCCGTTAGAAACTTCCCTCCCATTTCCCACCAGGTCCAAGCATCCTGGCGGTAGTCCTGGTTATCGAGACCGGTGTAAACGTGAAATGTTGTTGTCCTCTGTCCGTTATGCTGGGTCGTGAAGAACTCGCCGTTATCGTCCACAACCCGGACACCGAAATGAAAAGGTTCCGAACTGTCCGTTCCACCGTGGTGAGGAGTCGAGCTGTAAATTCGCTGAATAAATGTGCTAGAAAAGCAGTTATAAGGTGACTTACGTGATGATGGCTTGGGATGCTCCTCGCTCGTTAAGTCCCAGGTCGTGACAGAACAAAGCTGCTCGGTATATAAGATATTTCCTGAGAACCTCGTTTTTCGGATCGCTGTACATGCTTGGGGGACAAAAGACATTGTTCATGGATATCAAGCGTTTCCAGGCTTTGTAGGTGTAGAAACCATGTCTGCTGGAATTGATGAACTTCTTATAGGCAAACATCACAGAGGGAGCGAAAAGGAGCACAGTTGCAGTTTGCACGCAGATATGCTTGAGCACGCACTCAACCTTTTGAAGTACAAGATGTCGGATTTCCCCGCCCTGGAGTAACGAGTATTGTGCGCTCAGCCGATGTACCGGCTCTATATGCCCATGAAGACAGAATCGCAATAGATATCTGCTGCGCTGGCCTGAGAACATCAGCAGTGAACCCTCAATCTGAATTGTTCCGAGTCTTCCGCTTGTTGAATCTGACTCGTATACCTCTGTTGTGCGCAATGGCTGTTATCCAACTTCAGTATGACCATATCGAGAATTCGATCTTTCCTTGTAGCACTGTGTGAGTCGATTGACTGCACACAGATCTCCACTAAAGTCCATAGACTATACTGCATTCGTACGACTCGGCACCTCAGTCACTCGGCTTGCATGACTCATCCTGTTCGGAATTGGGGAGATAGCAGGAACGGCTTTCAATCAGGCTCAAAGATGCAGTGTCTGTCCATGTTATCTGTTTTCTGAACACAAGCCGCAACATGTTCCCACCTGAGCGAATGTCCTCACATGCTCGCACAGCAAGGTCGTGGGTTCATTCACCAAGCTTGTGTCCTACATAGTGTACGGCCGCGCAACGCGGCCGTATGAATCTGTTCAGTGCCGAGACAGATACATGGGACTCCCTCGGACTCGGTGACATGAGTGAACAATCCACCTGATCTTCCTCAATGTCAGCATACTCCCAACGAGTGAAGCTGTTGTTGGTCGACATGTCAAAAATGTTTGTTAAATTTGCACGACTGGTTCTGAATATGAGAATGTTGACTCCGAATAATGGATACCAGAAGCTTAACAATAGGCGGATTGTCGGAGAACAGCCCCTCACTCGCTCACAACTTATCGATCGCCGGTGGAGATATCAAATCATGAACCCGGAAGATGGTAAAGCATGCGATACATGCGGTATGTCAAATGCGCAGGCTTCCAAATCATCGAAGATTCGATATGAATGATCTACTGCAGTGAATATGCTTATTGTAGCTGTATCTCTGGGTCGAGGGTCTGACACACAAGCTCTCCCCTGCGAAGGCCGCCATCGCCGGGCCCTGATTGACCCTGACTGCGCTCATCTTAGTGCTATGGCTCCAGAAGAGTGGATTGCACGTGTTCAAACTTGCTGCGTTTGACGCTGCTCGATGCTACCATCCGCGATCTATAGTCCAAAACAGTTTTGCCGGCTTTGCACGTTGTGATGGAGTCCAATTGCGTGGCATTTCCAGTTCCCGCTGCTGGAAATGTGAATCGATGGTGGAGCAGTTATTCTGTGAAGGACATTTCTGGTAGGTTTCACACGCTCTCGCTTACAGGAACGATCCTGACTCCGTCATTAATGGAGAGGCGCTGGAAAATCGCTCCTTCATCCATTGGCTGGACAGCTCTGCAGAATTCCCCCATCCTGTGGCGCCAATATGTGTTGCACAGCCTTCCCTATTCCGCTCGAGTCTGATAAACTAAGTGTCGACGTTGGTGTCTCGTTCTTCGGAAATATGGGGAGGCATGAATCGAATCATCTCGTACTACCTCACACTCATCCATCTCAACAGTACGCTACGGGGCATCCCAGTGGCAATTCCCTCGCCCGCTCCAGGCAGTAGCACTGTTATGAGGTGAAACGAGTTCTACGCTCAAACGGGCCCAGCAAATTCAGCTTTGTTATTGCACAGAATATAGTCTCTTCGCGGGGCTTCACTGTATCTAGACTCACTCAACAAGTGGTGGAGAACCGTAGTGGGCTCTGCCGCGCTTGCGCGGCGTTAGCAGGATAAGGCCATGCATTGCGTGCGGAGTCTGTCTCTGCTCAATTGTTCTCAAAGCCACCCAGGACGCGGAGTACCAACAGTAGGCTCACCCTCCTGTACCGCTCAGTGCGCCGCGCACCTTTGGGGAGACAGCCTGCTCACGCCGTGCTTGTGGCGTTCGGCCAACTTCGACGCTGACGTGGCATGGGAGTTCTGATCCAGTCGTGCTGGGTACGGTTGTATCTACTGCATAGATGATCCCGTGAGCGTAGGGTTTGGTGGGCTTCAAAACTTATTTCCCATCTATGTAAAGCGAAGATAGAATCGCGGCATGTACCTACGTTGTACGCGGTATAAAAAGCCGCCCAAGATCGCGCGAAGAAGCCGGGCCGAGATGAAGCGCCAGGTTCGAGCCTCGAGCGCAGAGTCAACCACTCTTTTCATGACCGGAAAAACACTCATACTTCGGTGACATCCTTGTTTCATCAAGCATGGCCGTGGTAAGTACCTGTGATATCTTCGTTATATGCCAGGTCTCTCTCCTGTCATGAGATTACATACGTTGTCTGCTCGTTAACTTAACGACCCACAACGACAATCCGCAATTTAGATCCGAACGTTTGCAATCTTTGCTTTGTCTACTCATTGTATAGGTATCGCATCGCATTGTGCTGCGACCCCTGATTCAGCACAGAGGTTATTTTTTATCTTGCGAGGGGACGCTAAGTGTACCTCACGAGGCACACAAATCGAGTGTGAATGCCAGTGCCTCATTCTTCGGGTACATGGGGAGCAATGAATTGAATCATTTCGTACATTCAATCCTACATCACGACAGTACGCTACGCATCGGAGTTTCAGTGCTCTCACCCGCTCCAGACAGCAGGGCCCGCTGCGAGGTATGATGAGTTCCATGATTATAAGGGCTCCGCGAATTGACTTACGAGACTGGTAACCGGTGAAGTTTGACGGGAGATCGTAGATGTTGATCAAGATACCGGGTTCGTACTAGTAATTTCGTTGTTAGCTCTAGAGAGCCACAGGGAGAGGCATATGGACCAACCCCAGTGTAGGCACCAGGGAACGCAACGAGAGGGCCAGGAGTGCCGCTGCCACCGTTGACAACGGTGAGCTGAGCGCAGGAGAGGTAGAATTGAGCACCGCCGTAGGTGGATGCGACGTGAAGGGCAATCTATGTCATATGTGGTCAGCATTCTGATGTCTCACCATGAACGCCACTTTGCAAACATGCCTGTTCACCGCGGAGCAGGTACTGGCCACTAGGGAGGTCCTTGGGGATGGTGAACGTGATCTGATCGATGGCTAGGACATGTGTTAGTCCGTTTCGAAGGCGACAAACTGATACAGGTGCTCACTCTGAGAAGGGAACACGAGCTCTCCGTTCTCGAAGACCGGGGGGTCCTCCCAGATCTTGAACCAAGTCTGGTCAAGAGCAGCAGATGCGCTGTCTGCAGCAGGTTGCGCCACGCTCATGTACGCGGAGAAGTACTATGCCCAAGTCGCATTATCAGAAAAACGCGGTGTGAAGGGGTAACTATGGGTACTCACGCCTGGGTGGTAGAAATCGTTGTCCTAGTGAACACGTGGAAGTGAGTGGAAGGTCCCGAAGGGTGATCCTGTACATCACATACCGCTGAGGTACTCGTTAGTGTTGACACATCAAAGAGTACAGAAGTAAAAAGGCGCACCTTTGAAGCCAACTGTGGTACCAGCCTCAACCGTCGCGATCGATGTCTGACCAGCAGTGTCTGCCAGAGACAGCTCGTAGCACCGGATCTCCTGGCTTGTTACATCCGTGACCTATTGCAATCCGTATCAGCTATCTTTGTCGACAGAAGATCTACAGCGGAACTCACCGGGCCCTGGCTATCGTAGTTCGCGGTTTCGCGGACGTACTCCCAGTCGGAGAAGGTCGTGCCATTTGCGATGAGGTCCGGAAGGGTGTCTGGAGCCTTGTCAGCCGCGAATGCTTGCTGTGCATGATCATTCCTACGTACAGTGAGCAGCAACAAGCTGCGCAGAGACGACCGCGAGTGCCGCGAAGAATGCCTTCATCTTGTGAGAGTTGTTTTCTCTGAGACTTGAGCTGCCTGTCGGACTTGACTGCGTCTTGGGGCTTTTATATACTCAGAAAACATACGAAGATGACGATTAGAAACCAACATACCTGACGCAATGCTCATAATGCCGAAGTTGAGGCAGAAACGGAAGATGGCAAGACTGGTCAAACGCCAGCCGAGCTGCTGAGCGCATCTATTTTCGGCACTGTACGCAATTCCTCCTGATTGTACGTGACAGCATGGAGCTAATTATAGATGAAGGCATTCTACGGTCCCGTGAGGATGGCGACAAGGTTAGATCGGAAGTCCTGAACGAGCCTGAACGTACTGCGGGGCCCCATGTTCGGAAGAACGGCGCATTAGTATTGGCCGAACATGCCCCGAACAGGATGTGTGAGGGAAGAACCCCAACCGAGCAATAGCCGTCGTTCAGGCGGAAGGGCCGACCAAATGCATTGCGAAGTCACCCCAAATTTGTGTCTTCTCAACGATTAGCATTGTGCAGAGTTGAGTGGCGAACCCGTGATCGTACCTGTCGATTTGGGCGCAGCGTTATAGAGAGGTGTCTGAACCATTCTCAACAGCCTCGATCGCGACCAGAGCATGCGTAAGTATAGTAGGGAGACAACGCGCCCTTCGCAATTCAATGCACTGCTAGGCGTGTTGCGCAAGTATAGTCATACGAGACTGTGGCAGTCCTTCCACGAGTTTCTCCGATAGAGTTCGATTTATGATAAGGCTGATGTGGAGCTGCAAGTCTTATGATGTGCGGAAGTCAAGGAGAACATATGACTGCCGTCGTCGCAGCATTTGCTTTGAACTTCGGGACTTGCGCAACGCAAAAATAGACATCAAACGAGAACTCAATCCGGGCCAGCGTGGGATGGTGTTTAAAAGCAGAAGTGAAGGCACAACCAGGAGCTAAGTAAGCAACACGCAGATGACCACGGTGTATTACGCCGGTTGCGCTATGGTGGGTAAATGACAAGATACAAAGGCTTGGCTGCTTTGAGCTTTGTTAGTAACGCTGGATGGCAGGGCGAGAGATGCGTCTGTAGCGCTAGAATAGCTGAACGCGTCTTCGGGGGGCTTCCGATGGACTGAGAACAAAAATTGCCAGTGTTGAGCGCTAGCGTGAGCCTTGGCTACGCAACACCTTCGAGGTCTGTCGAATGAGAGACTACTAGATACGCATAGGGCCATGTAGAACAAGAATCATGACCAGTGGGCTGCGTGTGCCTTGTGCATGCGAAAAATGTCTGAATGTGGTCGTTACACGTGACGCGGGAGTTATTTGCGCGTTGTTTGGCTGCAGTCAGCCGCTGGTTGAGCTTGGGCGGTTGAAGAACCAGAGTCGTCCTTGTCGACTGGATTCATCGTCGGTCTACAGGAGACCACCTTCAACATCGCTATCCTCTATTCTAAAGCACTATAATTTGGCTTTGTCTCATTTCCTTAATTTCTTGTAGTTTGAACGACTCTGCGACGACGTACAGACCACGACCATCATGATGAACACCACGGACAGCCCTCCGCGTGCGCCTCCCGTCAAGTACCACACGCCTCTTGGAACCCGTTGGCAAAAAGAGAAAGCCGCGGCAGCTGCAGGTGCCTTCGACTACCCTGACGACGCAAAGTATGTTGGGCCCTGGATCATTGGCGAGTGTGTCGGGAAAGGCGCGAGCGGTCACGTCAAAATCGCGAAGCACCGTCGCACCGGACAACTTGCAGCTGTGAAGATCCTTCCCCTTCAACCATTTGTTAACTCGCGCACAAACCTGGATGCTCAAGCTAAGTCAGACAAGCAACAGCTGGGTATCGACCGCGAGATCACTATGATGAAGCTCATGAATCACCCGAACATCATGCGTATATATGACGTCTACGAGGGCGAGAAAGAGCTCTATCTTATTCTGGAATACGTTGAAGGTGGCGAGCTCTTCGACTTTCTCGTCAACCGTGGCAAGCTTCCCCCTCTGGAGGCACTGGCATACTTCAAGCAAGTCGTCTACGGGCTTAACTATGCGCATACATTCTCCATAATCCATCGCGACCTGAAGCCAGAGAATATTCTTATACACTCCTTGAATCCGCCATTGATCAAGATTGCTGACTGGGGTATGGCCGCCTTCGCCCCTCCATCCTTGCAACTCGAGACTAGCTGCGGTAGCCCTCACTATGCCAGCCCGGAGATCGTCAACGGGCACAAATACTGCGGGACTGCAACGGATATCTGGAGCTGTGGTGTTATTCTGTTCGCTCTCTTGACTGGCCGGCTTCCCTTCGACGACAAGAATGTCCGGAACCTGCTGAGCAAAGTCAAGGTCGGCAAGTACGACATGCCTTCGTTTATTGATCCACTGGCGAAAGATCTCCTCTCTCGGATGCTGGTCGTTGATGTCTCCAAACGTATAACTGTGAGTCTTCCTGCCCTTGCCATACATACGCGTCTGACTTGGTGTCTCAGATGGCAGAGATTCTCGCTCATCCTTGGCTAGAGGGTGCGACGCCTGGAATCCAGTATGTTCCCGCGCCTCCAGTGTCAGAGCTTGCTCAGCCCCTCGCGTCTTCTTCACACATCGACAAGGACATCTTTGAATCTATTTGTGTCATCTGGGGCCGGCATGCCGATGGTGACTCCATTCGGTCTGATCTTTTGAGCCCAGCCGGTCAGGGTACTCTCGCGAAGGCGTTCTACTTCTTGCTGCTGAAACACCGCGAGAAGACTATGGAGGAACACGGCATTCTCATGGACGTAGATACTAATGCGGGATGCAAAGTCGTCATGAAGCAATACGCTGCGCCGCGTACGAAGAGAATGTCGCTGCCGGAACCGCTCCACAAGAACAGGATCCAGAATCAGAACCAGTATCCGTTCCCTGCCCGCGGAGAATTTGCGCAACCCTCACGAGGCCCTCTTACAGTCTCCACCGACGTTCCTTCGGAGAGACCTCCGTCTCGCCCGTACCCACCATCCCCTGCAGGCCCCCGTCCCCACAAACCCCGGCCTCAGTCCAGCATTCCTTCGACCAGACCCAAGTCGGTTATCGTCTCGTCCGACATACGCTCTTCCAGCGCATCGCACGCTCGCCGCGATTTTCAACGGGCTCAGTGTCCTCCTGTGTCGTTCGCTATGCCTGCGGACCCGCAGCAGAATACCTATGGTCACCCACGCGACGGCTCCGCGTTGGTTCGGCGGACGTCCCTTGCTTCTGCCGCTGCTGTCAATCGAGCGTCTCTGGTTCTCAACGGTGTCATGAACGAGCGCTATGGCGCGCACCAACGCTCGATGGCAGTCTCTGTCCCGGGGGTTGTCCACGCGCCCATCCCGGTCCCAGCTTCGTCAGCGCCTCAGTCTGTGCTTGACCAATACACAAACGGAACCAGTGTTCACGGTGCCCCATGGCAGCCTACTCAGACTATAGATGAGGTTCTTCGTGCGCAGCCGCCCTTCGTTGCCCATACCCTTGTGCAAGAGGAATCTCCGGTTACCATGCAAGACGTGCAGCCAACTCAACGTGCGGAAACTCAGGCAAGCAGGAATGACGAAAATGGGAACAAAGAGAACTGGAACCAGAGTTCAACCACGACAACGAGGAGACACACACACAGCGAGCCGTTCACGAGCGGTGGCCTCGGCTTCGGTCATTCCGTCCCCATGGGGAAGGAGATGGGCAACGTTTTGTTCTTCAATGAGGTCAACCCGAAGGATCAGACAAAGGAAAAGAAGGAGAGGAAGAGTCGGCGTAAGTTCTTAGTAGTGCTATAAAGTCCTTTGGCTCACGTATGCACGCTTTGGCGCAGCTTCATTCGACCTCGGAGGAACTCCGAACCTCCAGAAGCGCTCTACCTTCTCCATCATGGGTTCGCCGCGTCCAATGTCACCTCCCATATCGTTCATTGGTTCTCCCGTGGTCGGCGAGTTCAAGGGCTGGTTCTCGAACCTCTTCCACTGGAAGGTGCAATCTTACCTGTTATATTCTACGGACGACGTCCAGACGACGCGCCTCGAGGCTGCTCGACTCCTTGAATCCTTCGGTGTTGTGGTAGTGCTGGAAGAGAACCAAGGTTGGTGCGTGCTGAAGTGCCGGCTCGACGACACGCCCGAGAGCTCGGGGATTGGGCAAAAGCAAGTGCGCTTCCGTATGGAGTTCTCCGCGGGCCCCGCGGCACAGACATACTCTCAACCGGGGACGACGCCGCGCCTGTCGCGGGACCCGACGTCCCCGCGTACTAGCACATTCTCGCCGACGCGAATCAAGTTTGACAAGGTCAGCGGATATGAGACCGTCCTGGGCCTGGTGCTCGAGAAGGGTGCTGTCTCGACGTTCAAGATGGTGTACCAGCGGCTGAGGAACGAGTGGAGACTAGACGCGCTGCAGTCTCCGAGGACGGCCTCGCTGGGAGGCGCGACTCCCAGCGTAGAACAGCGGTTTGTGGTGTGAGCCGCAGGCTTCGTTAGCATTAGACTATCTCTACACTCTCTTAAAGATGATACCCAGATAGCCGGCAATGCCTAGGATATCTCGGATTGATGGACATCATACTACGTGGACATGACTATTCACGATATCGGACATGTAGAACATCGACCCTTTGTAGCCTTATGCCCATGTAGATATACCGCAGATCTTGCGTGAGCCTCTGAAATTAGAGGGTATACGCTGGATCAAACCGTTCTTTATCGTGAGCCACACTCGAAGGCTGACATTTCATCTACATCCAACGATAGATACGACCAATCTGCCGATATATTGATTTTACATGCACTGTTGTGGCCCGTCTCTTCGTTTCGCAAGTCAAAACACTGGGAAGCCTTTCCGCAACGACACACCTCAACAATCTCACAATTCGAATGTATCTGTGAGGATCGGGTGCTGGTAACAGCGGTCAGCTTTAGTCTAGGCACAGTGACAGCTGACACGACTCACAAGGCTTCCAAGCTACAAAGTGCCCAGCACAGCGGTGAGCATTTTACGTCTGCCAACCCTGACGCGACTGTGGTTCGCACCTGTGGATGAACTTCGTCTGCGATATAGCCCGCTCTGGCTTTGACTGTGCGATCAATGAGATGATAGCTGCAGGAGGTCGTTTGAGCTATAATTGTTGACCGCAGATGACAACTCTACCTGATCAACTCTAGGAGCTCCCCGTTGGTCGGATTCGGTGTCTCCGCTGAGCAAGACTGAGTACATGATCAAATGGTGTGCACTCAGGCGTGACTCACTGAGGCTCTCAGTAAATCCCTAGAATGATGGTAACGATTAAACGTGAGGTATAGTTATATCTCAGACGGACCTTCACGAGTAGACCGCCGTCCTTCATCTCATACGTAGCCTCCTCGTCTCTGCAGGCAGACCAAGATTGCTGTACAATAGTTGTAGTAATAGACGAGCCGGCAAAAGATGATCGTACCACTATCGCCTCGAGGGAGGCTTCCTTGAATTTCTTAGAGAACTTGTCTGCCGCTGCGTCAGAATGTTCAACCTGGGGTTCTTGAGTTTGACCATCCTTCAGATTGTGCCGCATGCTGTGCTTGGTAACTTGCAGCGACGTCGGGTCAGCAAAATCAGGGCAGTATAATCCGATTAAACGAGAAGGCATAACACACCGAGTGCTTCACCGTTCGCAAAATGCTCTGACCAATTATTATTGAGTGATCATCGTTGATCCTAGGGGATAGCGGTCTACTTACTATGGGTTACTGATGTAGAAACTTCAGTATTGCAGGGCAAGTCTGACGGGGGATCGATATTTGGAAATCCTACTATGCTTATCAGATCACTCACCTGCAGCGGTACCAGAATGGCAGCAGTCGAAGATCATCTGTAGGTCAATCGTGAATCTCATCGCACTGACAACCTTATCCATCAAGCACACACTTACCACGATTTCTGCTCCTGCTGGCATGTTCTTCACCAGAACGTCATGTATATGCTGCAATAGTTCCGAAAATGGATCAGATACGTAGAGTTCAACGTACGAGTCAGGACTAACATCGTCGATGATGTAGTTCTCGACCATGCTATGGTCATCATTGTACACAATGTCGACGGGCCAAATGACTGGAAATGTTTAGTCACAGTCAAGTTAGACAGGCAGAGAAGATCACCCTCGTCGAATCCATCCTCTTCTGTACCGTCCAAATTGGGAACTTGAGACCCGTGTCCGCTAACTATGGGATATGTTCAGTAAAAGCACTCAACATTCCAGGAGACGTACGCACACGCAAAGAGACATTTATCGCCTGCTTGAGCACTGGCTACTAGATCTCCCATAGCTCTCAGCTGAGAGAATCGCGCGTTAGACAAGGTCATGTTGACGCTGGGATTACTTACAATGTTTTCTTTCGTAGGCTGTTCGTGCTCATCGTCGTCTTTGAGAACTTTGATGTCGTACTCTTTCCACTGGTATGTGTCTATAGGGCGCCATCGAATTAGCATTTTACCATCCGAGCTAAGTAAACCTTCGAACTCACCAACGAGGAGCGCCTTGATCAACTCAGGATCTGTGTAAGTCCCAAGAAGCGGTAAGTTGTCTTCATGTTGAGCGAGGTCGGGGTAGTGGATGGCCACAAGCAAAGCTTTGCGAACACCGTCAGCAGACATTGTAGCCAAGGACTAGAGAGCTTTGTCTTGAACCGCCGCTATAAAGGCTGCCTCTCCACATGCACCGCATTGAAGTGTGGCTAGCCCCTTGATGCACTTTGACAGAACTATCGCCCATAAGAAGAGACGCGGGAATGCCCATCAGTATGATCGATGCAAAGAAGGCGAGTTATGCTAACCGAACAGTTAGAGACCTGACCCTCATACGTTAATGGCTCGATTGAGGTATTTGGAACAGGGAGTGAGCGTCTTGAAGACCCTGACTCATTCGCGTTCTGATGGACATCTGGCATCAGCTGTAGTCTAGCGATTATCGAACATATTGTACCGCTTATGCACCTGTACTAGAGCATTGGGCATATTTGCGAAGACGCGCTTCCGCGACAGCGGTAACTTGGTTTCTCCACGGATGGAAGTGACATCTTGACATCCAGAAGTCTCGCACGAACCCATGCAGCAACAGCGGGGAAGCTTCTACATGTGTTAATCTTTCCCACACTGTCGCAATGCAACAGGTTCCGAGGGGACGTGTATCGGCTCTGGAGCGATTGTGGCCGCATTCGTACATCAGGGTCATTGCTCTTGCCAGGGCCAGCTCGGTAGGCATTGGTCTAGCCGTGGACCTCGGTCAGACTCAGGCCTGGGACTGAGACAATCGGCGTCTTTATAATTAGGTCCGGGACATTGATGCATGAGATCCAGCATCGTTCTCGCCCTGAAATACATTTGTTATTCTGTGCATTCTGTGTCAGAACTTGTATGGAAGGAGAGTCGGTCGGAGCCTGGCCGTACGTTAGCAACAGAGACTAGCGACGTGGGCACCCCTTATCAGTGATATTATCTACCAATGACGCTAGCAGGTGGTCAATGAGGATAGGACAATGTCCGAGGACCGGCCCACGACGCGAAGAGCCTTGGAATACTTGAACAGAGTCACTACATGTGCCGAAGTTGTAATCGAACGGTCACCGCTACGGTGAGCACCTAGCACGGGGTCGGTCGAAACTGTGATTTTGCACTAGGTGTCGACGTAGAACAAGTTCAATGGTAATTCGAACGAAGCTCATCGCCTCCAAAGGAACCTTGACTTTCACGCTTCAAATATCATTCCAAAGTCACGTTCACAGGACGTTCGCAGGACTTTCGCGTGTACCGCTCTGTTGCGCCGTTTCCGGATTGTTAGGATCCAACAGCTGGATAGGTTAGAGCTTGCGTTCGCCGAGAAACTTGGGACCGGCCCCGAAGTGGAGGCAGTGTTGAACCAGGGGCCGTGGGAAGCCAACGTGTGCGCAAACAACGCGTCAGTAAAGCGCCCTTACGACGCATGCGTCTCGGCCGAACATGTTTTATTCCATCTGATGTCTTTCAGTGTCGACATAGCGGATGAATATCGACTCAATATATTATACGTACGCCTTAGGATGGAATGCACAGCCTATGCACTCGATGAAACTTACATACAACACTAGCAGTGCCGCAAAATCTGCCCAATTGCACGGCCCCCCGGCATGCGGCTCCGCTGCTGATAGCGGATCCAAATACACGGCATCCCGAGCTCCCGAAGTCATCGCAATATTACCCGGCGACTGGGTACCAAGGGTTCTGCGCGGCATGGATCACGAGCGTGCGCACATCCGTGAAATGATCGATAATTCGATATCCAAGAACCCATATGCAGTCGTACTTTTGAACGTCATTGGGAGGAATATACGTGCGGGGAGATGATCAGAGCCTGTCAGCTGCAGAGTAAGTCTATCACGAACGCAAGGCGGCCTAACCCTGCGCCATGATGTTCAGTGTGGATTGTTGACCCGTTGATGTCCATGTAGCCTGTGCGGTCCCGGTGCCAGTGTTAGAGGTCTGTACGCTGAACCATATCGAGTGAGTACATACTCGCGCGAATCCGACTGCCAACGCCAAATGCAGCATTCACATTCTGTATCCAACGTGCTGAGGTCAGCGAGTAGTCCGCCGCATTCGCGAGCTCCACAGTCTGATGAGCTGTGTCAAATTATGCGACAGTCGTGACTGCAGCGGATCAGTCAGCAGCCCTTCGGATCGCATAGGAATCACACACTCACTAGGTCCAAACAACTCGCGCTGCCAAAGTGTCATGTTTTCGTCACATCAGCCACGAGATGCGACTGCGTAACAGCCCCCTCTCGTCATGTTGCCTACCAGCGCCGTCGCTCTTCTCCCTCGCCTCACCAGTCATGCTCAATACACGCAGAGTCCTCTCTGGAGAGCGGCCCGGGGTCACTCCCGAAGCCACCTGCATGTCTATTGTTGAACAATTTTGTCAGTGCAGATGTGGGTATGGGCGCGACGGGGCGAGCGACGAGGACGCGGTTCTTGGACATGCATATCCGACCGGAGTAAAGGAGGGCGGGGGACGTGGTGGCGCGGGCGGCACGCTCATTGTCAGCATCCTCGAATACCTGACAAATGCAACCGCATTCACGGGATCCAAATTCCTCAAGGAAAGACGTGCGATTACATGCGATTCCCTGCCGAGTTCAAAGAGGGTGCCAAATATTTAGCGGCTTACTGCACGATGGCCTTTTCCACGATGTCGCTCCCGGTGAACTAGAAGCTTGCCGTGAGCGCATCGTCTAATCGCATGAGTACTCTTGCTCACATTGACCATCCTCACAAGAGGATGTGCGATTATCTCTGATACACTGCCGAGGAATTCTCCTTCGAGCTTCGAGAAGGCAAGGCAATTCAAGACGCCGCCAGGGAACCCAGCCTTCGCGCGATGCCGAGCTCCGTGTGATAAGGAGTGGCTCACTCAATGATAGTCGCATACCTCCTTTGATGTGTCCACTACAATTGCCCGTGTACGTAGGCTGGCTTCCGAGCCTTTGAGCACAACAGCATTGCCGCATAAGATGGGGAGTGCCGTCGCGCGCAAGGTAAGCGACAATGGGGCATCCACGGCGCAATGCTGAGCCTGTGAGAACCATATCGATGTTGAGTACACAACATACATGAAAAAATATTTCACATGACGCCTTTCGCCTTTCTGACCCCAGTAACATGGCCACCCTGATTAGCGGAAGGAAGACTGCGAGTCTTGAAGTTGATGGCCATTGAGGTCCGGCTGCGCAGCTGCTTGATTGAGGATATGAGCCTCACACATTGATGCCGTCATCGACAGCGGCTGGTTCTTCCTTCGTGGCCGCCGAGAGCTTTTGCTTGTACCCGTCTGCTGTAGCAACTCGGCAGCCTTGAGGAACACTTCACGTCGAGTGGACAAGGGCGTATTCTCCCAGGAGGTGTAAGCGCAATGATCCGCATCGACTGCGTCTTTTCAGTCCTGATCCGAGGCAGCGACCGCTATCGTTGCCACCTGGCCAGTGTGCGAATTGCATATCTCGAAGGTACTGTTGTTACTGGCAGTGCGGGATTTGCCATCGAGAAATAACGATGTGAATGGGATAGCCATTCAGGATAGGTCAGCATTCAAAAGTGTGCGCAGAATTGGTATTCTATATTGAACCCCACCATTAAAAGCCGAGACGCATGAAGCTTCCAAGCTGTACAGCGGGTTGTCGTCGAGCGATCGCGAAGAGGATCAACAAAAGGCTTTGCCATATCAGTCAGCTCAAGAACGCTGCTCTATCGGAGGCGTGGTTTTATTCTGACAGCAGGTGAGATGGGTGCGGCTTCGCGTGTGGGTATCCGTTAGTGCACGGCGCGCAATATCGAAGTTTGAAGAGTTCCGTCGCCGACCCCGCGTCTCGGGAACATGCTGTGGTCGCGCAGCGTTGGGCTCAATGTGCTAAGAGCGCCTTCGAACAAGAGCCAAGCATCGTCACTTGTAGCAAGGATGTGGGCCTCAGTGAATCTCGGAGTATTTGTGTGTTGGGTGGGTGTAGGTCCAGTGAATGCAGGCTCCGCGAAGCGAGCTTATTGTGGCGTGGCGACACGCGTCTGTGGCAAATCCGGCAAGAGCGGCCCGCTGCTGCGCAAATATGCTGACGTAACACACATGAAGTGATCAATGGCTGCGTGCGGGGATACCGTGATCCAAGTCTCGCGTATATAGCGCAGCTCTCTTAAAGTATTCCTTCCACCGTCAGGATTGTGCAAAGATATTCTGGTCTTCGTATTGTAACCATTCCCCCGACATAATCTGGAACCTCCCTCGCTCTGGTCAATACACAGCCTGCAGCCTAGCTGCCTAACCCAACACGCTCGTTGCACTGATCGAAATAAGAGTGTGGTACCAGTACTGTAGTTCGACCTCCAAGCCTCTGCATAATTTCAACGCAAGCAGCCTAACGGACTCGACAACGTCATTGCGCTACATACATTGGCACAATGTCCACAGACCCATATCATGCTGTTCAACAAGAGATCCAAACGTCTCTCCAGACTGCCTCAACTCTTAGAGCTTCCTACCTACGAATACGGAGTACAGCCCGAGAGGATAGCGAAGAGCTAATATGGGCCAGGAATGAGGTAAGTCACGGTTCCCAGTAGTGCAGAAATACAGTTGACACATCATCCGTGTAGCTGAAGGCCACGCTAGCGGCGCTTGAGGCAGACTTAGAAGACCTCGAAGAGAGCGTGAAGTAGTAATGTTCATTCACTTAGTGGATATACTCTCATAATATTGTAATTCCCCTTTCCGCCAGAATAGTTGAATCAACCGGCGCACGAATGTTTGGCCTCGAGGAGATGGAAGTCATGCAAAGGCGGCAATATGTCACCCATGTCCGCCGGGAGATCGAGGTATGCACTACTCCTCAGATGCCTGCCATCCCACCTCGCAGGTAGGGCTGCCTTCATTGCTCACCGCCACTCCGTAAGGATAGAGTATGCGCGCCGAGGTGGAGTCCGAGTCTGGCGCTTCCCGATCACGACCACAATCCCGCCTCGGTCCCCCGTCCCCGAACGTAGGACACGACCCATCGAACCCCGAAGACGTCGACTCCCAGGCGGAATGGGCTATGCAGGAGCAACAGGTACGGCTGTCAGCTTGTATCCACGTTACGGTGCTAAGCAAAGTCCGTCAGATGATGATCCGCCAGCAAGACGAGACTATCGACACCATTGCGGGCACGCTCAGCACGATCCATGAACAAGCAGGGCTCATGGGACGTGAAATTGGCGAGCATAACGAGTGAGTGGTACCACGCCAACTTTGTGATGTACAATTTACTCACAAATTACCTGTTGCCGTTGTGTATGAACGCAGATTGCTCGATGATCTGGAGCGTGGCGTTGACCAGACCGACACAAAGTTGAACAGCGCCATGCAGCGCATGCGCAAGTTCATTCGGCAGACAGAAGGTGCGCACCCTCCTCCCCATAGTCTCAAGCATTTTAACATACACACGTTACAGAGACAAAGTCCGGCTGGTGTATAGTCATCCTGATTGTCGTCCTCATGGCTCTTCTCCTGGCCGTCATCCTGGTCTGAGGGCCAGGGCATGTGCTCTGCGGACTTGTTTTCCCTTGTTGGATACCCTGGGACTATCGCGCTGTCATTGGTCTCCATGCTACCCCCACGGACGTGTAGACATATTGTCCCTGCATACTAATTTTATGGCCAGCTCACTCGTTCCCCGCCGTGCCTGGCGCTCATTACCTCTTTCCGCGTGAAAATGTCTTCGCTTGCCGTTCAGAAGATGCGATCTGAGGGACGCCATGTAAATCCTCTCGCTTCAGACCCAGCAGGCACAGTATGAGTAAACAGGGTCAACATTTCCATATAGAAGCAGAATCCATACATGCATACACGCGCCACCGCTGCAGGTGTCTACCCGAACGACTGCGCCCTAGCTGGTACGTACATGCACGGAGAAGCACAAACAGAGGGGAACAGTACCGTGAATACGGAAATACAACACACAAGTAAAGACAGAGAGCAGAGCAGACACAGCCTCCAATCCTCGATCCTCCAAAAGAACACAGAGATACTCCTACATATACAAGCACACAGACATTAGTAGCGCGAAATTGTACGTTAGTCGTCAAGAAAAACATCGGGGTCGTCACACAGCAGGCACGCCTTCAGCACTTGCGATAGGGCTCAAGCGGCGGCGACGGGAGACGCAGCCTGCCCCCGCTCGAGGTCCGGCTGCGGCGCAGCAGTACGGCCCAACGCGCGGCGGATGCCTGCAGCGAGGCCGGTGCGGGCAGTGGGCGAGCTGGGAGTGGTCGGTGTGACGGGGGACACAGGGGGGACGTGGTCTTCGACCGACGTCGAGTCGCGGCCTTCATCTTTGCCATCCTTCGACGGTGGCATGGTCGTGATCCGCAGAAGCGAGGTATATGCTGCGCAAAATAAAATTTAATTACTCGATCAAGCGATGCGGGCAGAAAAGTGACGTACGTTGCCTGCACACGGGGCAGAACCAGCCCTTGGCCTTGCGCTTGCGGCGGGTAGGCGGGGGAATCGTCGGCGTGGGCTGCGCGGGAGTCTGAGCCTCTCCCGTGGCCTCTCCGGCGGCGCCTTCGCCCGCTGCGCCCTCGCCCGCGGCACCTGCCTCTGCAGCGTTCCCTGCGTTCTGGTCGCTGTCGGTGTGCACGATCGTCCCGCCCGCACCAAACTCGATCATGTTGATTGCGCACTCGCGGCACGCGACGAGGTGCCGGCACGGGAGGAGCACAACCTCACGAGGCGATGAGAGGCAGAGAAGACACTCAGACGAAGGCTCGTCGTCGTGTGTCGGCGCGGCGGGAGGCGCGACGGGAGGATAGACGTGGCCATCGGGCTGGGGCGCGATCGGATGGTGGGTGGGCTGTGACGGTGTGTTGGAGTTGGCGGACAGGCCATATATTTCGTGGAGGTGGAAAGTGTGAGGGCCGATCTGAAAGTGGTAGTGTGAGCCTTTGTGCGGAGAACACCCTGGGAAGTAACCTTACCGTAGCCTCTCGCTTGACAACCTTGACGACCCAGGGACGGTTGTCCTCCTCGGTCTCTCCATCGACGGCAACCAGGGTGGCACCATACCGTACAACATGTAGATACGTCGTCTGCTCGTTTGCAACAGCGAGATCGTGGCCCTCCTCATCCAAGGCCGACAACCGGATCGTGACCCGCACGCCCTCGGTCGCATCGTCCTTGTCTTCCTCCTTCGGTTTGTCCTCGTCCGCCGGGACGGTCGGAATGACCTCAGCATCGACGACTGCGAGAGCAGGGCCTACAACAGAGCGGTCCACCGTGCGCTTGCGGAAGTGGAAGGTCGTGAACCGCTTGCGCTGATGTCTGTTGTTCGCGGCATCTGCTGCTCCGCTGGCAGTGCCGTCAACCGGGGTCGATTGTCCCTCGGTGTCGGCGACAGGCGTCGCGACGCCTGACGATTCCTTTGACGGAGGCGCTGGGACGTCAGGACGATGCTCGAACCTTCCCAGCTCGAGCATGGCGCCCTCCTCGAGCTTGAGGATCTTGCCAAAGCCGCCCTCAACAACGGACTCGTACACGAGGACTTTAGAGAGACCGCTGGCGTCGGGCTTGCCGGCGAGGCGGTGGTGTGGAGATAGCAATACGTGCACGCTGATGGCGCACTTCGGTGCATCGCAGTCGTATTCGAATTCAAGGCCGTAGTGGTGCTGCGAGTCGATGTGGTCGGGGTCGTCGGATGCAGCAACTTCAAGTGGCGCGAGGCGCAGGGTTGGTCGCTTGAGGTTGACGAGGGCTTGCAGTGTGGTTGTCGATGGGTTAGTCTGGGAGTACTTATTTATACGTTGTTACAGGCATATATGCGCATATACGCACCTCCTTGCTCTTTGCGATCCAGCCCTTCACAATCTCAGGTGTGAGCTCATCCGGAACCTTCTCATGCCTCTGCGTCCAGTCGGGGCATCCACCAACAATCCCGATGTTGGGGCCAAAGAGGGTATCTGACTTGTTCTTGCTTGCACTGTCTGAGAGCGAGAGGTCGCCCATGTTAACGACCACCGCCTGCTGCTGCTGTTGCTGCTGTTGGGCCATCTCGGTGGCTACCCTTGCGGTATTGGTATCCACCCGTGCGAGGTATGGTTGCGCCTGGAGTCTACGAGTCCTGTTCCAAGTCGAGTACTGGCTATTGTCTGGAGGCGCGGCGTGAGTCAGTCTGAGTTGCAATACGTCTGGCGGGGCCGTGCGGCTACTTACACCACGTCGCAATCCCTGCCATCGTCAGAAACGACGGTCAGCTAAGGGCGGTAGATGAGGAGAAAAGCTAACCTTCGTGGGCTCTGCGGCCTGCGCAGCGAGTGCTAATATTATGATACAGGGTCACACGCCGGATTAGGTGACCCCCTGACAGCTCCTCCGCCCCAAGTTCCCGCCCGCACCAGGCTCGCCCCATCTGGAGCACAGATGGCGAGCTCACAACATCGCCAGATGGTCGTGTACATGCTGCGAGCTGCACGAGGCTGCAGCTGACGAAGTTCGAGCGTATCTTACGAATAGTGCGTACAAAGCTACGAATGAGCGATCCCGCGTTTGCATAACCGGCGACCGGATTTCCAACTTCTACACTCCCACCTGTCTCAGTTGAGTAACACGACGCCAATGAACCCGAGACTGCTAGGGGTCCTGTTCCAACCATAGATCGATGGTGTGGAAACTGTGATGCTTGTCGCAGTCAACAGTTCTTACACAGTCCGACCAGTTTCGCTGCGCAACGTGGGATTTGCCTTACAGGGGTTTCTTATCTCCACAGTCTCGAGACTCAAAAAATCAGTTTTCTCGACCGGATCACAAGCACAATGGGCGCCCGAAGCACACGACTGAAAGTCGGTATAATAGGGGAAAGCTCGCAGCACAGACATGACATATGCAAGTTACTGGGAGCGCGCCCGAAGCCGGATCACTAAAGATCATTACGCCAATTGCACCGCACACAAGATGTTGGCCCTTGGAACATCGATAGCAAAGAGGTCTGGCGATAATACAGCATGGGGTCGCATAGGATCCTCGTGGTGTCATGTCATATGCATGTAGGAGAGCGGTATACTGCCAGGAAAAGCAGAGAGGAAAGTCGAGATCAATTAAGCAATAAGCTTGACGACACCGCCAGCCTCCTTGATCTTTGCCCTATAGAAGATACTACATGAGTACAGGGGAAACACAAAGCAGGAAATACGACGCACTCTGCCCGCGCGGACACGAAGCGAGCTTTTACGATGAAGGGAAGCTTGGGCAGCCTGCAAAAAGTCAGATGGTGGTCCCGAAGGCAAGATTTCGCAGATACGCACGTTCCGTTGCCCAAGACCTTGCCGTAGCCGTGGCGGAGGGTGTCGATGACCGGCACGACCTCCGAGTTCTCCGTCAGACTCTCCTTCTCCTCTGCGGGCACAAGTGTCCAGAGCTTGTCCACGTTGATGATCGGCCGCCATTGCATGTTGCGGGTCAGGTGGAAGCGGCGGATACCAACCTTACCGAAGTAACCAGGATGGTACTTATCGAAGTTGGTGCTGCACGGGGAAAGCGCAAGAACCACACCCGCAGGTCAACCTTCTGTGTACGGAATCCAGAGATGCGAGAAAACGCACCGGTGGTGGTGCTGACCACCGGCAAGACCACGACCTCCGGGATGCTTGCGGTGCTTCCCGACACGTCCGTGACCGGCCGAGACGTGGCCGCGGTGCTTGCGAGTCTTGGTGAACCGTGTCGGCATTTTCTGCAGAGCATCCGCGCGTCAGCACCGTCCGTGACATCCGAGTAGAGTCCCGTCCATCCAGCCCCGTAGAGTCCGAATTTCGGTCTGAAACGACATTCGTTCGGGCCCTACGACGGCGTAGAATCCATCTGGCGTGGTTTGGGCGAGCAGAATAACGGCATACTGACCTTGAGGAGGTGTCGGGTTTGTGGACAGACTGCGCAACTGCTCGATACGCCGGATTGGGCTGTGGCGCTAAACTTTGGCCTTGTTTGGCCACGCCGCCCTCGCGAAGTTTTGTGGCGGCTCGTGCGCGTTCTCTTGCCACCCACCGCGGTTTCACTGCTATTTCACCTTGAACGTCGGCGCAGCTCGTCTGGTGAGTATCGCTTTCTTTTCTTCTTGCTCTGATGTGGCTATATGCCAGAATTTATTGTCAATGATTGTCAAATGATCACAAATTGTGTCCTGAGCTCTCGATATTCGACCCGTCTCAACTTTGCGCTGACTCTACTTCTCTGTTAGGTTGCTGCTCTCCACGCTTTGCCGTTGGCCTTTGTATACTGTGTTCTTGTGGGATTCTGTTGAATTGTGCTCTGGGACCCGCTCAATAATGTCTACTCGTACTTCTCTGCCATCGCAAACAAATCCAACTTACTCCTTCCGTAGTCGCCGTGTGCGCAAGATCTTAAGTTTGACATTTAGCCACCGCTGTCTCGGCCGTAACCTAAGATGAACGCACCTCCGCGCTACGAACTCTTCGTTCTGGAAGAAGGCGAGAAGCCGTGCGTGCCCTGCCGCTGCTGCTCCCTCTTGCGCTCACTGCAATCGCGCCGTGTGTAGAGTCGAAGTTATCGAAGACACGAAGATCCCAAACGCGGCCACTATCAAGGTGGTCAAGCAGGACCACACGCTTGGGAACATGCTCCGCGCGTGCGTGCTCTAACCCCTTACTGGCCCCACAGAGTTACCGATAGATTGCATCCAGACAACTGCTGCAGATGCCCGAGGTCCTATTCGCGGGATATAAAGTGCCCCACCCACTCCAGCCGTACTTCCTGATCAAGATCCAGACAGACGGCTCCGTTACTCCCGCCGCCGTCCTCGAGCAGGCATGCACGAAGCTAATCGGCACATTGTCCTCTCTGGAGCAGAAGTTTAAGAGGGAATTCTCGTTTGAACACGTCGGTGGCCAGATTCTGGAGGATGCATACGGCAACGCGATGAATACAAATGCATGGGGCGAGGGCAGGGATTATCTGGACTATTAGGCGGGCATATCACGCCGCCATATGTGTACGATATAGCGGACTATTAATGCATGTAATTATACTATCAGCTGTAGCACCGGGATGCCGTCACATCGTCCGAGCTAATTTCACCGTCCGAGGCGCGGAGCAGACAAGGCTGTTGTGGGGAAGGCAGGCTCAGGGGGCAGCTTCGCGACCGAGTTCCCATACTATTCAGCTTGGGGAATGGAAGCACGCAGCTGTCGAAGAAGCTCAAGGTTTAGACAATTCACGGCATCGCTGTCTCTGATGAAATTCGCAATCCATCACATCGCCTTCTACGCAACTTCGCGGGCCGCGAGGCAGCCCTTCCTCTGCGGCCGCACATGCAGCACCCCTCTTCCAACTGATGCTGAGAATAGGTCAGCATCCGCATACAGCGGCTGCTGACTTTCCCTCTCCTCTCCGAGCCGCGCGCGGAACAACGTGTCCCGCAGGGGGGCGCCTCCGAGCTTACCGCGCGTATGCAGGCCAGGGCCAGCAGCAAGCAGCGGGAAAAAATCACCAAGCCCGGCGGCCCACGCGCAGTCGGGCGCGCCCTCCAAAAACCGTACCGACCGCCCTCTGGCAGTCTACCTGCCCGCCTTGCTCGCGAGCAGGCGCGCCTGGTGCTTCGCCACCCGGCGGGCCATCAGCTCCTGCTTTGCGCGCTTCTTCGTCTGCGTCTTGCTCACGCTCCCGCCTTCCTCTTCCTCCTGCGCGAGCTCCACATCACACCGCGCGATGCACTCCTCCATCTTGCGCTGCACCAGCGCCTTGTCGTACCGCGCGACCTCGTCCGCCGCGACGTCCCACTCGAGGTCGAAGCTCCACCCGCGGCGGTGCGCCTGTGGCTCAGCACTGCGGACGAGCAGCGGCGCCGCTGCTGCCGCGCGCGCGCCCTCCTCGCGCCACCACCGGATGAACCACGTTGCCGCGCGCGACATGTCGGGGACGCCCCCGCGCTTGAGCATGTTCAGCCTGCGCGCAAGGACGTCGAGGAACACGTAGATGTCCGTAAGCGGGCGGGTGCCGGGCGGGAGGAGCGGCAGGTACGCAGGCGCTGCAGGTCCGAGCAGACCGGCGTAAGAATTTTACAGCTGCGTCGGGGGACTGCGCGGGTAACTCACCGACGGGGTCCAGCATGTTCAGCCGGTAGATTAGATACGCTGCGAGGGATTCGGTGTCGTACAGCCCTTCCTTGATACCCGCTATTTGACACGATCACCAAAGAATTGGTCGAAAAAATCGGTAGGTGGAAAGCCCGGGCGTGTTAGTTAGCAATGCATTCTGTAGCGGAACAAAACAAACATACCTATCAGCGCGAGCTTTACTCCGCGCTCCGCGCCTCTGTCGCCCTTTCCGAGGAACGGCATCATGACACCCGGCGAGTCAAATGAGTACACCGGAGGATCCAGCGAGAGCTTCAAGCGGGTCGAGAGTGCGCGTGTCAGTCCGGGCTGGGCGGACGTGCGGAGGGCCTTGGCGGTGGCTGCGTCGCGGGGGGACCCGTCGATCAGCATGCAGAGCGTCGCAGATGCTTGTGCCACTCACGCCCAGGAATGCCGTTCGCGCGCAGCGCGTTGAGCAGCGTCGACTTGCCGACATTCGGCATGCCGACGACGAGGACGTTCAGCTCCGGTAGATGCGGGTTGCGCCGTGCAATATCTTTCATCACCCGAACGAATTTTAATCAGACAAATGGCGGATTGATCGACCGGGAACGCATGGCATACCGATGAGCATGTCGTTCAGAGCTCTGATGTCGCGCGGCTTGTTCCAGCTCGCAAAGAACACCTTCTGGTCCGGGTATTTCGCGGCCATCGCCCTGCTGAAAGGCTACTGATTGTCTAGCGTTACCGCGGTAGTGGCGGTGGCGCGACGGTTACACACCTCGATGCCCCACTCGGGGACCAAGTCGCGCTTGTTGAAGACGACGATACGCTCGCAAATGAGGCCCGTGGGCCCTTCCGAGGGCGGGGCGGCAGCATTTTGGACAGATTTCCTGGGTGCAAAGTGGCCACGCTCTTTCCTCCATCTTTCCAGTGCGCCTGCATGCAAAAAATCACCGCTTTATGTTAGTTGACGCTTGCTTGCTTATGGCCGTAAATTCAGAAAGAACACTGTATCAAGAAGGGCACAGGAGAAATTGCAGGATACGGGCGCTTGGCCACAGTCGTCTATCAGACGGGCTGGGTCCGCACGAAAGCGGTCTCATACCGCCGCGGAAACCCGGCAGGAGCTCTAATTGCAAGGACAAGAGTTGAGAGACCGCACGCCCACGCCTCTACGCCAGATAAATTGTGCACAGCACTCAAATCTGGCAGGGGGCTGCCATGAGGCAATCACGACGGCGACATGTGTGATCAGCGAGATTTATGCCTGCACGCAAGGGCGAGTAACCTCGTCCACAATCTCCCTGCCTAGCAGCGACGCCACGGCGGTCCTCCGACGCCCGCCGATACACTGACACGGCAATTCATCATCCGCAGCACAGTGATTGCATCGCGCCAACATATGGAGATGCAATCGCACTCAGCGTACGTGCCACCATATGTGCATACACGCTGCTGTGGATACGGATTGGGAGACGCGGGGGACTGACAGGTGCGGCCCCGTCGCCCACCCGGACACTTGACATATGCCGGGCGGGCGCCATGCCCACTGAAAGCCACTCTATCGCGACATGTATCATCGGCGGGGCGGACGAGCAACTGAGGCTGGGGCGGCCGGTAGGTCCGCGCACCGAGGATCTCCGCTATCGGCTGCGGCGCCGCGCGGGGAGCGCCTGCAGCAGTCAAGCAGAAAAAAATATCGCGCCAGAACGGCGGGGCGCACTGGGCCGCGCACCCAGCCCGCGCGCAGGCGGCGGAAAGCGCAGCGCGTCGGAGGCGCTCTCCCTGCGTACCGGCGCCTCCGGGTGTCCCGGCTCCGCAGGCAGCCAGGCGCATACGCCAGCTGCGAGCCCTGTCGCGAGCACGTCCGGGGGGCAGCTGCGTCCGTCTGCCTCTGCCGGCTGCCTGCCAGGCGCCAGGCGCGCTGCGTGCTGCTTCGCACCCCGGCGGAGAAGGCGCGTACACTTGCTGGGAAGCCCCAGGCATGCAGACCGCAGCGGCGGGGCAGGGGGCGCGATCAGGGGGGGGGCTGCCCCTCGTCTCCGTGGCGTCCCTTCCATTAGACCCGCCGGGTCCGCTCCCATCGAGAGCGAAATTTCGCGGGCGAGCCCCCGGGCCCAGGGCTCCGCGCCACACCGCGCGGCGGTGCTCGCGCCCAGACACCCGGCGCACAGCCCGTCGCTGCGTGCTGGGACACCGCTGCGGCTCGGCGGGGGCGGGGCACCTGCGTGCTGGGCGAAAATACAGGGCCCCCCCGACGCAGTAGGCAGCCGAGCACACCAGCGTGCTGCTCCGCACCGCGCCACATTCCATGCGCGTGCGGCCCCACGCCTTGCGGCGGCCGCCACCGCACCGGGCACGCACGCCGTTCCCGGCACAAAAATCGCGCAGTAACGGCGGGAAAGCAGGAGCATACGGGGAAAAGAACGAGCAAACGGAAGGAAGGAGAAAACGGAGGAAAAGAACGGGAAAAAAGAGCGCAGAGGGGACGAGGGGCGTACCTTCGAAGTTGCGGTTGATGCTCGTGAGGGGGAGGCGCGCGTCGCGGAGCTCGAGGACGACGTCTGTGCGGGTGAGGAGCTTCGGCAGGAGGCGCTGGAACTGGACCATGTGCCCCGGGAACCAGGACGGCGCGGCGGGGAGGACGGGGAAGGGGATGCTGGCGGGCATCGTGGCGGGCTGTGTCTTGCACAGCGCACCTGCGCGTCGGTCGTCTCACAGCCCGTATGTGCACAACGGCGGCGGGCGGGCGTCGGGCGTTGGGCGTCGGGGGTCGGTGCGTCGGGGGTCGCGCGAAAACTTGAAGCGTCGGGGCGTCGGGTGCGCGCGCGTCGTCGAGTGGCGGGCGAACGTTCGCGGATGCTGATCGTGCGTCTATCGCATCTGGCGATGGGGCGATCGAGGGCGGACGGGTCGCTTGGGTGGCGGCGGTTGCAGTCGATCAGCTGCCACACTGGCTCTGGCTGGCTGGCTTCTGCGGCGACACCGACGCCCAGCTCGCGCGTCTCCGGCCGTTCCCACGCTGGGCGGGCATTCCCAGGCGCCCGCCGGCCACCGCCCACCTGCGTCGACCAAGCACCCACCCCGGACCTCCCAGAGCCGCCAGGGTGCCCGGGGCGCCAGAGCAGATGCAGCCGCACAACCGCTCGCTCGCGGAGCAATCCATCGAATGAGATATTGATATGTCTTCTACTCGACACCGATCACATTGCTGTCATGACAATACTTGTATACAAAATGCGAAACTAATTCCCAGCGCAAAGATACTACGAATGACCCGACGACGAAAAAAAGACCAGCAGCAAGACGGGACCAGACCGATACACTAGAGAGCACCCGGACGGAGCAAGAAGATCCGATAAGCAGCCTGTTGAACTAAATCGCAGCATTATGTGGTATGAGGGCGGCCCTGCGGCCGTGCGAGCAACAACGCGGCCGCGGAGCCAGACGATAGAGGGAGGGTCGGTGGGCTTCCTAGCATGCCCGTCAGAAATTTCCAACCGCAAAATCGGCGGCGATACGCACGATGAGCTACACCCAGCTGTCCTTGCCCACCCCGATCGCGTCAAACGCCTTCCCGCTCCTCGTCTTCCGCTCCGGCAGAATCGTCACAACGTCGAGGTTGATGAGCTTCTCCGACGGCGATGGCGAGCCCTCGACCCAGCCCTTCCAACCCTTGCGCACAGCGGGTCGCTTCTTGCGCGACTTGGGCGGCGGCGGCGTGCCGCTCGTGATGCTCGCGTTGTGGCTCTCAAAGTCCTCGTCGTCGTACGGCGTGCGCGGCCGCTTGGACGAGGTGGCGGAGGTCGTGGACGAGATGGACGGGCCGGGCGTCGTGGGCGGCGAGGACGCCATCGGTGGAGGCGTGACGGACTCTTGGCGCTGCATCGTGGGGATGATAATGCTCGGCCGGGCGAGCCAGAAGGATGACGGGGACGGACGCGGGAGGGACTCGTGCCGCGAGTCGCGGCCACGTTTGGACGCGTGCTTGTGGGCGATGGGCACGCCGGGGGCAGAGGACGTGGAGGCGACGGGCTCGAGGCCCTTGTCGTGGGGCTTTACCGGGGCCTTTGCGCGTTTCTCCTTCTTCTCTCGCTCTTTTTTCTCGCGCACCTTCCCTCTGCGTGCCTCCTCGATGGACTCCATCTCCTTGGAAGCAGGTGCGGGGACGCCGTTGAGGAGACTGGTGAGGACGTCGCGCTGGGGCCGGGTGTCGAAATCGCCTGCGAGGACGGAGGTGGCGGTACGACGTTGCCTTTTATTCGGATGCATCGCGTGGGGGGCGCGAGCGATGGTGATGGCCATGGACGGGAGGCAGTGGAAAGTGAGTGAGGAGGAGGAGGTCGCGCAGTGGAGCGTGGTAGAAGCACTTATAGGTTGTTGTAGTCCGTTACGGCAGAGTGCGGGCCACAATTGGATAATCGCTTATGTAAGCCTTCTCAAGAGAACGTTCGGATATCTCTGTTAGCTTCCAGGAAGCTCTCTGTGATCCAATCTGGCAGACCCTGTCCCAGCCGCACTAGTCTCGCCTGCCCAGGCTCGGTCGACCAGCCCCCGACTCGCCCTCCGCCACCGGCCACAGTGGCCAACGGCTGCAGCGACGGTGTCGAGGTCGTCGGCATCCTCGCTGCGCAACGACCATGGCGTCGCGGACGCCTCGCCTCGCCTGCACGAGACGGGGCAGCCCTGCCTCGCCGCAGGGCCGGAAGGTTATGCGCATGCAGCTTCTTTGGTGGCGTGTCAACCAACCATCGCGCGGGCACGCTAGCTGCGTTTGGGCCTGGCACACCCAGCGCCCGCGCGCAATGCCAATATGGCGTCCAGGCCTGTTACGGACTCCAATTATGGCGGCCAATAGCTGCCCCAGCCGGCATCTGATGCCGCTGGGGGTTTCACGACGCGGCGCACACCCTCCCCGAGCGAGCCTTGGGCTGGCGCGGCGGCTTCTCGCTGGCAGCAGGGACTCCTCGCGGGCTGGCAGCGATGTGGAGGCCCCATCGCGCGCTGCCATCAAAGCCATTCAAGCATCTGTGATGGACGAGGGCCTCGTGGACGGCGAGCCCCAGATCGACTGGGAGGCCCGCATTCGGCGACGACGATCACGGAAGCGCGCATAGACTAATCCGCAAATGGCCGCAGCGGAGCTCGGGAGATGCCCCGCGGCCGGCGGCACCCAGCGCTGTCCTCGCCTGGTAGCATCCCGGCCCCAAACTCAGCGAACAACATCCATTTCCCAGTCGTCCCCCCGCTAGCCGAGGCGGGTATGTATGTACCTCGTCGTGCGCTACATTGTCCGCCGTGCAATATTTGTCGAAAATATCACACACATGGTCCCCCATCGATGTGATTGTCCCGCGCGGCCGCGATAGCGCAGGGCGATACATATCAGCCTCACCGCACGGCGATAGTCGTGCGCCCGACCAGATTTCTGGTCATCACCTGCACTTCACATCATGCATCTGCCATCCCCCCGGGCGGACACTTGTTCCAGCACATCACGCGTGCACGCAGTAGACACCTCCTCGCAGTAACTTCGCGCACCGCGCCCCTTGTATTGTCTCGGGCGCCTCCCGTTGCTACCGCTTTGTTCGAACCCCCCGCGTGCGGGGCATACTCCTGCGTTGCGCCGTTTAACCTGTCAAGCTAGCACAAATACCACCCCGCACCGCTATTGTACTCCTGCGTGAGTTCACACGCGACAATTGTCCCGTCGCAGCGGACGGTTTCGCGGCTTGTTCTCGCGCAGGCATGCTGCCAGCGCAGCGTTTGTCTTGTCTGCACGCTCAAGGCGCAGCAGCCGCCAGGTCCGCTCTATCGACCGCTTTGGACCCCTTGCGCGCGCGCCCCGCGGTCATCTGCTTCGACGCTCGCCCCTCAATGACAGCTATCCTTGGTGATCTTCCCGAAAGTCTAATCACGTTGGTGACGATGCCGTGACACCTGCCCTCGGTTACGTGTCCACCGTCTACGCATACTGCTTCCGCGCGTATGCTACGCTGCCCTGCCGCACTCGGTCAATTTTGGTCTCTAGACGAAACACCGGGATCAGGCAATCTGCTGTATTCTGACTCGTGCAGTTTGGCGCACCGTACGCCGGCGACAAAACGCGCTGCGCAACACCTACCAGTGCCATCGACCGATTTCACCTGATGCACATCACCCTCCCCGCGCCACCTACTCCTCCCAGATCATCCCAACGCATCTCACCAACCCCCCAAATCTCCTGCGTCCGCCCCGCCACAGCGCCTTCACAATTTACAGATCGATCGCCCGACAAGGCTAGCCGCCCCCGCACGCTAACCACGCCCGGCGACAGCATTCTGCACCCGCCCGCGCTCACACGCATGCCGCGAGCCTAGGTGCTATTTTCCGCCGCGCTGCGCTAGCCCCATCGGGCGCGGGCACGTCCAGGAAGTCCATTCCCCGCCGGCGTAACGTCGCGCTTCTTTGACCCGGCCCCGGCGCGCCGTGCCTGGCACTAGCAATTCCGCCCGTCGGAGGCGAGCGCCCCCGCCCCGTCCCGCCGCCTTGCCATACTCGTCCGCGTGGGGGACACCCCGTGTGGCGCGCATACGCCTCTGAAGGCAGCGGCGGGCTGGACTGATGACACCGCCTCCAAGGCGTACGAACTTGTATTCAACAAAAAATATCGCCGCCCTATCTAACAGGCATCGTGCAGGACACGAAAGCCAGAAGGCTGACCTCTGCAGACTTGCAAAATCAGGGGACAAAATTCCCTCCAGATGCCTGCCGAATCTCGGGGTCCGGAGTCGAGCACAGCACTGTGTAGAGACACCTGCATGCCTGGCCTGGGGGGGGGCAGCGATATGCGGCGGACTGATGACACCGGGCCAATATGCGCCAACTCGTCCGCAACAAAAAATATCGCCAACCTGTCCAGTAGGCATCGCAGAGGACACGAACGCCAGAATGCTAACTCTGCAGACTCGAGCACAGAGCTCCCTCCAGATGTCTGCCGAATTTCGGGGTCCGGACAAGCATAGCACTGTCTAGGGGCGCCTGCATGGCTGGCCTGGAGGAGCTGCGATGGGCGACGGACTGATGGTACCGGGGCCCAAGGCGTGCGAACCTGTATCCAACGGAAATTATTGCTGCCCTATCTAACAGGCATCGCACAGGCCACGAAAGCCAGAAGGCTGATCTCTGCAGGCTTACAAAATCCAAGACAACTTTCTCTCCGACTCTGCCGAATCTCGGAGTCCGGGGTCCAGCACATCGCTGTCTAGGGGCGCCTGCATTCCGCCTCCGCCTGGATGCCCGCGCCCTGGTATCTGGTATCTGATCGCTGATGCACGCTGCCTCGCGCGCGCGCCCGTGCGCTATGTTTGGCCTCGCAACCCTGACTCGCGCGGCCCCCCTCGAGGCCGCATGGCCGCACCACCTGCCGCGCAGACGCACACACACGCACGCACGCGCGCAGATCTCGCGCAGCGCGCCCGGGTCTGTCTCATCTGCGGGCGGCTCGCCCGCGCATGCGGCGCCCACGGTGCGTCTGCGGCGACGCCGCTCGCGCGTTGCGGGGCCTGGCGGCATGGCGCGGGGCCTCGTCATAGTGCGTTCAGAAAAACACTGCGTGCGCTGCGGCTGGGGGCTGGCGGTGAGAAACGTGGAGCGTGGCCCCGGCATCCGGGGCAGGCTATCGGGGTTCGCGGAAGAGCCGGAGAATATGAAAATACGAAAATGCACCTAGCGAAGCCCCGTGGCTTTGCGCACCCCGTGCAACGCTGAAGACAAATTGGGAGCGACCGCTGACTGGGCGACGGGTCCTGGGGAGCTCGGTGCACCAAGAACACTCGGCACGATGCATATTTGGCTGTCGGTTTCGTCGACGTTACTTGGCTGGTTTGCGATATGCTCTGTGGACCTCCATCCCTCGCGCTATGCGCTGCGATTGGCAAGGAAACTTTGTCAGGTCTCTTATAATGTCCGTATTGATCGCATTGATCGTCAAACTTTGTCTGTACAATATTGTGCCACCACTGACAGATTTTTCAACCGCATCAAATTTGCTGATATCTCGGTTTTCTTGTCGCGATTTCTCGGCCAGCTCCGCCGACCTTGGCCACACTCGATCTCGCTCGCTTGCATAGGTTCTGTCGTTGTCTCCCTTGGTGATGGTTCCTAGCATTACAGCCCAGCTTCTAAATCGACCCTCACCTCGGATATTCGATGACAATTCGACGATTCTTTAATGACCGGCGGTGTCTAAAAAATCATATGTTTTAAACAATTCCGATCACCAACAGTACGGGCGCTTCGTTCTGTCCGCGAGCCGTCAAATGTCTCTCTACCTGCGCCCACAGGAAGCGCAGTATCTGCTATATCTCCTGGCCTTGGTTTGTCTGGACTTGTACCTACTGGTTCCACTTAGTTGCCTTTTTCGATCTCCCTTAAAGCCTTCTATATTTATGCCGCTCGCCAATCGCCAATATCGCCAATTTCCAAAGTCAGGGATCTCGCGCCAGCCATTTGCAACAACACTGTAATATGTGTGAACCACATTCCCGTTCATCTACCTTCCCGCGAACCAGCAGAACTTGCCCGCGACTCCTGCCGACGCACCCATGTCCTCCGGCCATCTCACAATCGAGGCCTCTTTTTATTGCGCACCACTCTCGTTGCGAAAAAATGCTTCGCACTGTTCTATGCACGTCTCCAACGCCCGGGCCATATCCCAGGGGCACCCACCGGCCGTGTGCGTACTGCGACTCATGCAAAACGCCAGCTCTGCGGCGATAAGCTTCATTCCTTCTAACGTACACATCCTCCACGTGCAGCTCTCCATTCCACGCGCGAGGGAATCACAGAATGTATTACGTACCAAAGAGAACGTCTCCCTCGACAGGCCACACGCGACGGCCCTATGATACTCCTCTATCTTCGAATCCTTCACCTCCTTCGCTGTCCCCCTGCCTCGCAGCCACTCGGGAAGACCCACCAGCCAACCGCCTGGTCGCGGATTACGCACGCAGGCGACAGCCGTTTGCCTCGGTGATCAGTGACGCTCTGCACTGGCACAGCTCGATGCCCCGGCGTGCGATCTCACGTCCCCGGACATTAACTTCGCGCTTCGCGGCGTGCGCGTGCGCACCGGCCGAGTCAGCCGGCTTGAGCTCGCTCGGCCAGGCCATTTCCGCCGTCGGCTGCGTCCCATCGCCCCGTTGTATTTGTCCGGCTCGACCAACCATGCAGGAGACACGAGGCACACGCGTGGCGGGGGACGCCTGCGCGGGACTGGTCGTTGCAGGTCCTCGCTAGTTCCACGAGTTGATTCGATCGCAGAGGACGCCGTGTGCGGATTGATGATCGACTGCGCCCGGACCGATTCTCGCGAAAACGTGCAAGCTGCAAGCAGGTCCCACTGGGGTATACTGGAGCTGGCGGCTAACTCGCCTGTACAATGCCCCAGGAGTGTTCGCAGACCGCCAGTGGCGTCGTCGTGCATTTGCGTATTTTTCTACAAGTCTCCACAGTCTCGATCACTCATAGTATTCGTCTGTGCATGAAACGAGGCCAATATAGTCCGATGGATGAAGACAACGAGGACTGTCGCTCCTGGTAATTTGCCGCTCGTTGTCACCGCCACATCAAGAAGTGCATCACGTCTGTCGGTCCCATCTACGAAATTCTCCCTCCTTGTTGCATGCTGCCCATGTACTGAGCGGCACGGATTCGCGCCATATCACGGAAGAACATCCAGCCACAGGGGCGCCCGGAAATTACAACTGTCACGGAGTCGGTCGACAGCTACACTCGTGATTCAGCACTACTCCAACTCAGATTCGAAGTTATTGACATTTTTCTGTCATCAAGATAGATGGTCGATCCTGGCATCTACGGGCACTATTTAGGACATTTTCTTGTGTGTCAATCTCACAAGCTTTCGGCGCCGCTGCCACGCCGGTGAACAGCCTGCTTTATCCGGGTCACAGACATCTGCTTTACTATCTGTCTACGCCTGTTGCATTCACTATGATGGCGAGGATGCCTATGCGGTTGATACAGGTGAACGGTCACTTTGCCTTTGTTTCATGAATGTGCGCCTTCAAGGGCACGATTCTGCACGCCCGAAGACCACGGCGCGTCAATGATTTAGGTCCTCTATCCTTCATTTTGTAGAACGAAGTTGAACACGAAGTAGGCGTTTATCATGTTTTCTCTCGCTACACTCTATCTCCAGCATTCTATGCAGAGCCAGCTCGATGGAGCATCCCGGAACAAACGAGGTGTCTGGATTAGTCTCCTAGTTCTGCCGCAGGCAAAATTACAGATTTGTTCAATGCTGACCTTGAATCTGAGTCTCGGGCGTTCGCAGCATACATAAATACGGCCATCCTTGCGCCCGCCACCCGATCCTCATCTCGAGTGAATATCAGCCCTTTCTGATACGATCCCAAACCGCTTCACATGCACTGTCATCAGTCAATGGAAGGGCGGCCACTGAAACGAACAGCAAATTCCAGATTGGCTCATGCGCTCACAAGCGCCATATCGGCTCGGCGACATGTCCAGGCTCGCTCGGGCACCCTCGGATCCCTGCCATGCCTTAACGCTCGACCCGACCCGACTGGGCGCGCCGGATCGTCAGGGACGGAACGCATGCAGACGCCTGCACGCACACTCACGCCACATGACCCCAAGACGAAGCCCCGCTTTCTCAGCACGCCGCATGTTTTAGAAGCAGCGGGGTCTGTACGCGCAGACCAGCTGGCTGCGCGCCCCCCCTGGTGCGCTGAGTTGCCCCGTGATGCTCGCCGCAGATGCGCGAGTGCACAGATTGTGTGCAGATGCATGCAGATAGGCCGGAGCCCCCCTGCCCTGCGCGAGTGCATCTGCTTCCCTGCACCCGCGGCGCGTCGTCGCACCGTCCGTTCGCGAGCACGGGACGCTACCCGAGATGCGCATTTCAGATACCCCGAACCCAGGCGCGGGCGAAGCAGAAGGGGGGATCCTCCGCGGGCGTGCAATTCAGTAGTGCATACCGTACAACGCAGGTCGTATCCGTATCTCGGATACCCTGCCATAGCCGGGCTGCTCAATCCGATGGGCCGCTCCTGATATATCCGGCCACGAGCAGCACGATACGCCCTCGCGCCTGTCCCAGCCGAGGAGATCGATGACACATTCGTGTACGTCGTGTACGTAGGATACAGCCAGGGGAACGGTTAACATACAAATGCAGTGCGCCGTGAGGGGTATCGAGGATCCGTCGAAATCAAATCGAACTCGCCAGAAGCCGCGAGCTCCGGGTCGGGCCCAGCCGCTCTATCTCCGCTTAAAGACAAGTGGAGCACGAACCGGGCTACACATCGCAATCACCATCACATATGAGCTAAAGATACACTGAATAGATAGCGAGACGGACGCACTGGAGCGTGATGCTCTGGGCCGAGCTGAGCAGGCGGGCCTTGCGCTCGTCGAACGTCTCTGCTACGAACTGGGGCTCCTCGCGCACCTCGATGCGGTACCGCGAAACGAGCAGCGAGAGGATTGCCACACCCTCGGTTTCGGAGAACCTAGAGGAATGGCCACGTCAGCGCGCTGGCCTCAACGGGTGGCACGGCGAGCAAGCGACACGTACCGCCGCCCGAGGCATGCACGTGGGCCCGCGCTGAAGGGGCAGAACGCATCGCGCGGCCAGTCGCCGAGGAAGCGGGCAGGCTTAAACTCGTACGGGTCTTCCCAGTACCGCGCTAATTTGGCGGTAGCATCACGAGGGGCGTGTTCAGCAAGATGTGCCGAACAGAATCAGGAAAGATGCTTACGATTGTAGTGCAAGCCCGGAGTGTGAATCAGGAACCTCGCGCCTTGGGGCACGACCACGGTGCACTTCTCCCCCGCCGCGTTGCTCGTGACGATCGTCGTGTCCTCCGCGCTGTACTTCGGGATGCCGTTAACCTGTCCACCGACGCCCACAATCCCACAGTCAGCACACAGCGCGCGCGCGGCACAATGGCTCAGGGCAGGAAGCAGGCGGACGCACCGGCGGGAACATCCGCAGGGTCTCGTTGAACACGCTGCGCGGGGAGGGGGATCGGGTTAGCCGAGATGCATCGCGCGTATCGCGATTACGATCGCACGCACGCCAGGGAGTATGTCAGGGCATTCATGTCCTCGTAGGCCTAGGCACGACAGCGTCAGTTCTACCGGGCATCGTATAATGCATGAATGACATCGGGGGCAGTACGCACCGGAATCCTACCATCACCGATGACGCTCTTAATGTGGTTGAAGAGCTTCTTTTGTTCCTCGGGGTATAGCGCGAGCATGATGAACGTGTATGCGAGTGTGTGTGCCGTGGTCTATCGGTCCGCAAGAATCGAAATTCAGTCCATCGAGTTGCATATATCAACTGAAAGTCTACTAACCTCGTGTCCTGCAAATTTGATTTAGTTTAGGTGTCAGAAAATCCACCTCGCATTACGCACCGGCGATCAGGAAAATGAAGATATTGCCTGATACATAGCCCATCTCAGCAACGACTCTCGCAATAGTTGAGTCCCGGGTCTGTTCAACCACTCACCGACCAACTCCTCATCACTCAGCCTCGTTTTCCCATCCGACTCATCCTCGTTCGCGTCCAGCAAGCTCGACATCAGATCGTACCGCTCCTCCTTCTTCTCCGACTGCTTCCGCGCGCGCACCATCTCGTGCATGTATAGCTGCACCCGCCCACGTCAGCGTCCAGCACGTACTAAGTCTCAACTCAAGCCCGGGTAGGAAGTCCAGGCCAGATCGGGCGAACGCACCTCGAGATCGTCGTACGCAAGCCGGAAGTGGCGGATGCGCTCCGTGGGCCCGAGCCGGAGCAGCCAGCCGGGGCAAACGACCTTGAGGAACAGGTCCGTCGACACCGTGTGCAGCGCGTCCTGCGTGGATGCAACAAGTGAGCCATATGTACCTGTTCGCTCGTGGAGGCGAGAAGGCGGCGGCGCACCTTGAACTTGAGCTTGTGCCCCGAGCTGAGGGCCTCCTCGTCGCTCCACGACATCCGCCGTCCGAAGCCGGCGATGCCGATGATGTACAGCGCGATCTGCACGCGGGGCGAAGGCGGGGGACATGTTTGCGTCCGCCACGGCGGTGGAAGTGGGGGGGGGGATACCGGGGGATGAGAAACAATATGATAAGAATGGAATTTTCTTGTGAGCGACAAATGAAAAGAGGTCAGTGCAAGGAAACGCACCGGGACGGTCAGGTCGACGATGTGGTCGACCTCAATCTGCTGCTTATCGCCCCAGACGTTGTCGAACAGGTCGAGCATGACATTGATCGTCTCGTCCCATACGAGCTTATTGTTTCTCTGGTCCCCGTTATTACAACCACCACGCCGTGAAGTCAGCACCGCCCTCTAGCTTATGCGAGCCACCATGCGCACCTCGGAGAAAGCGGGCGCGGCAATGCGTCGCTGGCGCTTCCATTCGTCGCCCTCGGTGATGACGATGTTGCTGCCGTAGAACGACAGGATCTTGTACTGCTCGACTGGTTTCGGGAACCGCGCCCGCGCGTTCGCGACATCCTGCAGAATCGCAGCGTGTGAGCGGGCGCACGCGGGACGCACGACTGTGCGGCCCTGACCGTCCTGCGTGTAGATATATGAGCTCGGGAGCGGGACGCACCCGGATGGCGCCCGCGTCTGCGAGGAGGTACGTCACAGTCGTCCGCGGCCATGCATGAACCTGCGCGGGTGGCGAGACAATGTGAGCGAGAAGAAAGGCGGAATGCGGCAGTGCAGACGCACTTGCGAGATGACGTCCCAGCCCTTGTCGACAAAGTCCTGGTGCTTGTACGTCCACGGGCTGAAGTTGCCCGGCGCGATGCCGGGGATGCGCCACATGAGGAGCGGGTTCGCCATCGTGAACACCGTCCGGAACCCGGGGTGGTCCCTGTCGCAGCCATGAACAATGAGCGTCCGTCGTCAATCCTGCCACGTCGTACAGCCTCATGTATTTCTCCCGCCTCGAGGTCCCCCCTCCCGACCTCGAAGTCTCCCTCCCAGCCTTGAAACCCCCCCTCTCGACCTCGAAGCCAACCTCCCGGCCTCGAAGTCACCCTTCTTGGGCCCTAAACCAGCCCTCCGCGTCCCCCATCCGACTACTCAAACCCAAAAACAAAGCAGGGACCCACCGGATGGAGTTCACGGCGCGACGGAACTCGAGGTACTTCTGGAGTACATAGAGAACCACGACGGACAGAGCGACGAGAATAGCCGTCTGCATCGTGGGCGTGCGTCTTGCTACGTAGGTCGTGCGCGCGCAGTCTTCAGTCTTCCTTCGTTGTGCGTTCTTGTGCACCTCAATGGCTAGACGAGACAAGATCAAGCGTAGGAGGCAACGAACGCGGGACTATATGTTATGTCGTCCGCGCGAACTGGTGGGAATTCCGTTCGGCGTGCGCGCGTAGGTCACGGATCAATGTCCCCGCGAGCCGTCCGTCTAGCCTGGCCCATCTGCCGCCCTCCCTCCGTCAGCGTGCATTAGTGTCAGGCATCATGCATCAATACCACCGGCTCGGATGTCGAGAATCCCCAGGTACTAAGCGGGGCACGGAGAGCGGTGAATTTGGGATTTTGTGACACCGGCGCGGGCGACTCGGGCGATAATGTGCAGTGTGAAAGATTGTATGGCAACGGCTTAGTGGCACCTGGCATCCTGATGTGCTTGTCACAAGTTTGCTAGTGTGTAACTGTGCGTTCTGTCCGTTCTAGGTAATTGCTGTACTTATTGTACAGGCGCAATACTATGTTAACGCAATAGGAACGCGCGGCGACGCCGTCGAACTCAAAATTCTCAGCCAAGTCGATCCATAAAAAACTGTTGCTATCGGTTGCTATCGCTTTCAGCTTTCGCTTTGAGAAAGGCACCGCTCAATCCCGATTTCTCTGCACAAAGTTGTACAGTATGTAAGCTATATCTCGGGAGGTAGGCGCACACGTGACCCTGAACGCGTCGCTACAACGCGATCGTGTTCCGCGCCAGACAAGCCTACGCGTCGACCAATGAGAAAAGTCGTATTTTACGCAGAAATAGTCGCTCGTTCCTGCAAGAAAGCGAATTTTGTTCTACATACCTGACATGGCTCTTGCCGAAACGTGCCCACACCAGCGAGCTAAGCCAGACCGAGTTCCCCGTCCCTAGAAGCCTTCCCAACTTCAGAACACGGGGACGGCTCTGCGATCTTCGCGTCAGCGCAAGCGAATGATCTGCAGATTCTCCGACACCACACATCTTCACCCCTCGCGGCCTCGCGGGCACGTCGCATGCGCTCGGGCATCCCGGGCATCTGAATACCGAGGAAAGCTAAACGGCGAATTGCAATTGGCAAACAGATTACTTCCCCGTCCTCCGGGCACGGGCTTGGTCCAAATACAACAAAGTATGTTTTACACCATTCGTACAGCGATGATTTGTTTGTACAGCGTGCGGGAAAATGTCCTCGTCAATGATGGCTTTACATCTCCGTTCGGAGGCGGTTGTATATGTGACGGAGAGTTAGTCGGTCATATTGAGGACGACGCGCCCGACAATCTTGCCCTGCTCTAGGCCCTCGTAGACCCTGCGGCAGCACATTGAGCATCCACAGCACCCGCGCAGGAAAAAAAATGACGTACTCGGACAGCGCCGACAGAGGCTTCGACTCGAAGAAGCACTTGACCTTGCCCCGCGCTGCAATATCCAATGCCTCCCTTGCGTCCTGGCGGTTCCTGCCCGGCACCTCTCATCAGTACCCTTGCCATCACCTAAATCAGTCGGACAAGGCACTCACCCAACATACGAGCCGACAATGTTGATGCTCTTGATGACCGTGAAAAAGATGTCTGCGCTGAGCTTCGCCTGCGCGGGGAGCCCGACGACCATGAGCGTGCCGCCCGGGCGGAGGTAGTCGATCGCCTGCGCGTACGCCGCGCCTGTCGCCGCTGTCACGACCGCCGCGTGCGCGCCCTTCCCGCCCGTTGCCGCCTTGATGTCCCCCACGAGGTCTTTGGTCTCCTTGAAGTCGACCCACGCCTCCGCGCCGAGCTTTGTGCACAGGTTCTTCTTCTCTGCGCCAGTGTCTGTCGGCTGATGGTTAGCATAGACGTCGAGGAACAAAGAGAAAGGCGAGGGCGCACCGATGGCGACAACGCGGAGACCCATCGCGACGGCGTACTGCACCGCGAGGTGTCCCAGCCCTCCACCGGCACCCGGGAGGACGATCCAGTCGCCGATGTGCGTGTTCGAGTATTTGATGGCGCGGTACACAGTGACACCCTATCCGCGTCTACATCAGCGCACGCTCAGACGCGCACAAACTAGGAAGATGGACGCACCGCACAAAGGATCGACGCAGCCTCGTCGCTCGGAAGCGACGACGGGATGGGCGTGACATGATTCACGTACGAGACGACGTACTGCGAGAACGTCCCGTCGACCGTGAAGCCACTGTACTTCCCCTTCTCGCAGCCTAACATTCACCACTTAATCAGTGTCCCCTCACTCAACCAGAAGCAAACTCACTCTGCTCGATGCCCTTCCTGCACGGCTCGCAGTCAAGGCATGAGTATGCGAGCCACTTGATACCAACGCGATCGCCGAGCTTGACGGGAGAGTCCTGGGTGTGTGCGCCAACCGCGACGACGATGCCGACGCCCTCGTGCCCGCCGATCAAGGGCAATTTCGCGGGGACGGGCCAGTCGCCCTTGCGCGCGTGCAGGTCCGTGTGGCAGACGCCGCTGCAGTCGAGCCTAACGAGACACTCGCCCGGCGCGAGCTCCCCAGGCTGCTTCACGGGGTGGTCCGAGACGACGCGCAACGGCGCATCGTTGGACTCGACGATTGCGGCCTTTTGCGTCTTCGGGATCTGGAAGTGGGAAGACATGGTGCTTGAGCTAATGGCTAATGCTTGCTAAGTCTGTGAGGGAGCAACTAGTTGTAGTTGTGGAAGTGTGCGATTCAGAGGAATCGACGGATGTGCAGACGTCAAGGGGTGCATCATCGCTTTATATAGCGCGTGCGCAGAGAAGGAGGGTGTATCCACAAGCGGAAGACCGGTGTCCCAAGAGGGGCCTTTCGGGAAGGCCGGGAAGCAGCAGACCACCTGTGGCGACAGCGCAGACCGCCATGGAGCTCGCTCGTCTCGCCCAGATTCGCCTGGCCGCTACGACAAATCACCTCGTCGACTCAGGTCCGCTCCTATCGAACATACGTAGCACGTCCACAAGTCCACCCTGAGCGTTAGCAAAGCCCAGATCACCATCGACTCGAGCTATGGCAGATGCTGCGCGACCTAGAGCTGCGAGACGCCCGTGCGGGTCCAGCCTTTGCTTGGGTGTGAAACCGGCTATGATGTCGAGTGTGGGTAAGATGAACAGGAGGAGGTAGGAGGCGGCTCATGTGGTGTCGTGCCGTGCGTTGGCGAGCTCGGAGGGTGCAAGTATTCGGAATTTCGTGCGTGGAGCCGCTCACGCGGTGGGGTCACTTAGGCGATTGTCGGACCCTCAGATCGTGAAAGAGATCTGCTCGACATACCAAAAATCACATGCGTTTTATGTGCGCTCGTGACACGAGCGCGCACAGGCGCGCACCTGCGTGCACGCAGGCTCGGCAGCAAGCGCGACAACTTGCAAGGGCCGCATATGTCCACCTGCACTCACGTTCTTGCAAAAGCTTGTCTTCCCAGTGCCCCTCGGAGTCCGTTCTCGCATCTGTGGTGATTATCTGGCCGTCGGGTATGTGATAGTGGCCTGTGTAAACCGGCCTGAGGCCTCCCAAGTCCTCAGGTCCGAAACCCGCCGAGGATGAAGATTCAGACGAAGGAGAGAATTGGCACCAAGCATCTTCGTGACAGTAAATGTAAGAAGTCGGGATAGAGTGTCATATGAAATGCTACGCACCTTCGTTGCAGTGAATGTAAGAAGTGAAGAGCAAGTGAAGAGACACTGCAACGAAGTTGAACATATACATGACGTCCGGCAACGGGTGGCTGACAAATAGCTAAAACAGATAACGGTCCATATATGGAATGCATCGATGTTTGACTCTAGGGAAAGGTGAACGTGCAATCGAATTGCGGTCACGGCCTGCAGCATATTCGTTACTCCCCTCGACTGTACATCAGGCCTTAACATATGAAGTGCGCTGTGTTGTGCTCTGCAGGATCATATCAGGACCGAGGCCCTATCCAGAACCCAGACCGTGCATCGTGAACTCATTCAAGCTCGAATGACACGCGGGTAACACAAAGTTTCGTTAATCATCAACACTAGCGGAGAGTGCGTTCCTCGTATCACACATTCCCTGGATCAAATGAGAGACGGGCCCTTCTGCATAATTAGTTATCCATGTTCTCGCCGTCCATGCACGTCATGTATGCTTTCCATCGGGAACGCAAGTGCTTCTATCACTGCCCCGCACTGACTCCACATAGGTGAATTGCCTGCAGGCAGGAATAATCACCCACAACTGCACGCTGCGGGCAACCATCGTCGCTCAACCTGGTTAACGAACGGGCAGGTATCTCCCAACTGACGCCCTGGCAAGACCACGTTCATGAGAAATATGAAGGTTCGTGCTTCAAGTTATCAATAGACATTACGAGATCGCAAACGGCCTGACGCCAAATGCTGTCAACGGGACCTTCCTGCTCCAACATCGTACGTGCAAAACAGAACGAATAAGAATATAGGTGATACTCCTCCATCGCGGAATCTTCCTTCCAATGAGGGGAGTTTTATATCGTCGAAAGCTTCACAACGCACTTATTGACAATGAGGCTACAATAAATACTGGGCATCGACACTGGTAGCAGTGTGATAATCTGCGTCTGGGAGATTCGGCGGATTATAAAATGGCATTCGGCCATCTCCATGTCGCTCATGTCGAGTCATCACGGAATTTGGGCTTGAAGTGGGTGATTGACAAGCTTTCTGACCAATCAAAGAGGATACCTTAAAGGCCACTCAGGACCCGCGTCGTACGGCCATGCAAAGACGGTCGGCTGAAATAGTTTGCGTCGTCCCGTTCACCGCTAATTTATAGTCAGATAAGCTTTGAGGGGTCGCAATGAAATGACCTCTCAGCACCTCGCAGTTCCATTGTGCTTGCGCTCCGCATCTCATGCTATATCGCAGCATCTACAGCATTAAATCATTCCCTCTGCCATGCTGCACTACAAACTACTTGAGAGAGTGCAATATTTCAGTAACTCGAAACTGGGGACCCTTGCACAAAGGTAAGTTGACTTAGGGAACGGTATGATGGTGAAAATACCGGGAGACAAGAACTACACCGGTTTGGCTCGAAGTCCAGTCATGCCACCTTGGACCCTCGTTTCCTCGAGACATGCTCCAACCCACGAGCTCTCGAGAAAGGTTACACAAATCGGGACATTCCCTCTTAGCCTGAGATATCTAAGCTCGATGTTGCACAACAAGTAATGTTAACTTTAGAGGTCACCTTCGCCAGACATACAACCGCGTGCCCAACTCTCGAGTCAAAATAGTATAGTATCCGAAACGTGTTTACTGTGGAAGTAGGTCGGATGACAGCGCATGTACAGCACAGACAAAGCTACTAGTGGGAATGCTCGGACAAGGAAGAGTGCATGCTTGGCATGTTGCAGGCAGTAGTCGCCGGCGTACAAAGTCGCTAAGCCTGCAGTCTTTGCGCGCGGTATTGACTTACTGCGCAATTAACAGGTTCCTGTTGAGAGATGTGATCTCTTCTCCCTTGGACGGAGATATGGACTGCGGTGCTAGCGAAATCAGACGACAGGATATGGTATTTATGCATCATTTTGGTAGTCACCAGGCCGCATTTCAATGACAGTTTTTTGACACGACATCTGCGCCGTTCGTGTCCGAGAGATCATCTGCATCCAGCCGCTAGGCATTTACTACGACTGACACGTAGTAGTCGGTCGTGTGAGCAACGGGAGGCCTCAACTGTGACACGTTATGTCAGTTAGTATTTGTCAGTTGGTGGTGAGACATTGACCCCTAGCCCTGTCAAGGGACTACGCGTACTCTTTAGAATGCATGGCTGTTCGATGGGAGAGCCCTCCGGAGCCTATCAATGCCGTGTAACGGATCCATGCTATCTGGGGTTTTTCAGATCCCGATACCGAACGCAATTCGCACCCAGCGAAAAACGGAAGGACTGGTCCTGAACCGTTGCGCCCCGGTGGCCCCCGTAGGATTGCTGTAGAAGCTACGAATAGAACAATACACGCTGCAAGCGATGTCCCGGCTCGAATGCTTACAGAGGTGTTGGTGATTCGCTCTCCGAGCGAAGTGAGGCCAGAGGCACTTGTGACCTCATACATCATTGTGGTAATGTTACAAAGTAGCAGTGACGTCATCCCTAACGGAACTTTTGTTGAGGCTGCGACCGGAATTGGTGAGGTTTTACACAATGACGCGGAATGATCAGAGAACAGACCCGCTGCACTGCGGCCGCAAGGAACAGTTCCCCGGTAGACGATGCGTCAAAGACCTGCAGTGGACACTCAACGCTTCAGGACTGTCTTCCGAGACTGTCCAACGACACTGAAACGAACATCTGTGTACAAGATATGTATACTAGACAACAGCGCAGCGTATGAGTAGACCGAGATGGGCTTACCCATGCAAGTACTAGAGTATGCTGTATTTAATAGATCCAATTCTCTAACAGTCGTATGACGATCCGTCCGATGGGTATGCAGAACGTCCAATATTATTTCCCTTCGACCGCGTACCAACTTGCGCTGCCCTCGGGCTGTCCTAGAAATAATTACCCGACAGGGTCTCGCTGTAATCGACATCCTCCGCCGCAAGACGTTGCAAATGATACTTCTCTAGAATCCTCGCTACGCGACGTTCATCATACACGCCATGTCTGAGCAGTTTCTTGCGAGGTACGGGCGGGAGCGTTGCAAATACGCTACGTGCGAGGGCGACCTGAGCGAGGTACTCGCCTGTGGGCATGCGTGGCGGGTAGCGTGGCTCGGCCGCCAGCACGCGCTCTATCGTCCCGTGTGCGCGGATAAACCGCAGCGCCCGCGCGGGACCGACATGCTTGATCCGCTGTGAGAAGTCCGTTCCGAGTAGTAGGGCAAAGTCGACGAATCCTGCACGGTCCAGCTGTAGGCCCGCGCGCAGTTCCGCGCCAGAGATGACGTGCAGCGGGCCGCGCCGGTTCGTCAGGTTCCGCAACAGTGGCGCCTCGTAGACCAGCACGTCCTGTGCGGAAAAGTAATATTTAGTACGCGTTGACAGAAGAGATATATGAGGGGATGTGTAGGAGCTCACGGTGTCCTCGCTCGCGACGTAGTCTCCAAGTCCCTGCAGGACGAGCGCAGACGCAAGCGCCTCGGCCTCGTACGGCCCGTCCGTAACGATGCATGGCACACCCATCGCGTCAATGATCTCCTTGCATTGTTCGTATGTCTCTACCGTCGGCGGGTTTGTGCGCCGCCGGTACGACTCGGACATAAGCGTGCTCTTCTCCTCAAGCGCCGCGAGATGCGCGCGCACCACCTCTGCCTCCCCGTCACCTGCGGACACGGACTCGGCGAGCCGCTCCCAGATCGCGCCCTCCTCGAGCGTGAGCTGATGCTGCGTCTTCGACATCACGTACTCCGTGCGCGCGTCCGCGGCTGCATCCGCAGGGTCTGCGTCGGAGTCGGCCGGCGAGTATGACTGCACGGGTACGGGCAACGGCTCCGGAAGGGATGTGAGCTGGGACATGCTCCGCTGAAATTGCTGCCAGAGGTTTGCAAGCGCAGCTGGGATATCTTCCTCTACGACTCCATCGCGGGACGCAGACAGAGCTTTCGACAGCTCTTCCGGGGTGTCAAGCAAGTCATGCATCTCTTGAACAGAGATAGTAGAGGTTTCAGCCGCTGGTTCGTCTGAGATCGCGGCTTCTGGTTCTGGCTTTGAAGCTGCCTTCTCGACCACTATGGTGCCCGCTTCTCTTCTGAGTTTCGAGTCCAGAGATGCAGTATCGTCAAATGTCGGGTCCTGCGAATATGTGATCTCATGCGCATGAGTTGGAGGATATCCCATCCGTTCAAAAACATCGTCGGGGATCTCGCTTGCGAAGTCGTCAAAATCTGAGATCCGAACAGAGGCAACTGCATCAACCAGAGAGGTCAAGTCTTCATCTATGTCATCAACAGTTTGTATGCGGTCGTGAAGATGGTGTGAGGGCCCTCTGTGGTGGAGTCCGTCCGTAGAGGCTTCGAGTGTCGTGCCAAAGGGATGCCCCGCTACGTCTTGCGAGACATGCACCCTTTCAAGACCACACGTTTGAGAAATTTTGCGGAAATCGATGTCATGAAGCTCATGGTGGTAGCCTTCAAGTCGCGTTGCCCATTGATGCTCGATGGCACTCGACCTAGTGAGCGTTTCTTCCTCGGCAGACTCTTCAGAGATTAACGCTGGCAGCTCAGTTATCCTCTGTACGTCACTTGTTATCGTCCGCAAGACGTCTTCAGCGCGCTCACGTTCCTCTTCTTGTAGGTCAGAAAGTTTCGAGACCAGAGTCGACATCTTCTGGACACGCTCTAGGCGCTCATTTTCTAGCATTCCGCGCGCAGTGTCCTGCCGACGAACGTGTTGTCGTCGCTCGTTCTGAAAGATACATGGAGGGCTTGAGGGATCAGGATCGCTTCTGTAGTATGTATTACTCACCTCCATGGCCTTCGCAATATTCCGCTCCTTGCCATCGAACACACATATAGCTTTAACATTGCAGTCCTGCAGTTCGCGTATAAGTCGATACCATCCAATAACGTGTCGGAATGGATGTGGATGTGCGACAAAATGAAGACGCTGGGTTACGAGCGTTCCATCGCTATTTGCGCGTAAGTAAGTGCAGAAGCTAGGCTGTGAGCATGACACACATTACGATAGTCTTGCCATTGAAAGCCTTAAAACGTTCGGGAAGCTTCTTTATAACTTCCGGGCTTTAGTATGAGCGCACTTTAGCCCTGCCCGATACCACAGACGCGCTAGCGGACTCACCATATCTTCTGTATGAACGGTCCTAATCCCAAGACGCCCATGCGCCCTGTTCAACACCCAAGCTCGACGCTAGATTCGACAGTGAGCTCCGAAAGACCACGACCGAGATCGACCTCGAAGCACAAGTGAAGAAATAAAAGTGGCTGATTCAGTCATGCCACTGACCTTCAACTTACGAACAGTGGTCCAGGAAGAACTTAGCCCCAGGATAAATTATCGACCATATTGGGGTTGATGGGATAAATAGCCTTTACTTTCGGGGATAAAATAGGTATCTAATCAATAAGCTCTGACAATTGTTTATTGTTAGCGCGCTTCGGACTTCCTGGTTCTGTCGACGACCTTGTTCCGTACTGGCGTTGTGTTTCCGTCATCTCGCATGGCATCATGGCCGATATCTCATAGCCTTTACTCGCCTTTAGTTCGCACATCTGCTCGCCTTGCACTTCCATCATGGGCAACGCGGACGCGAATATTGTCCTCTCTCAAGTCTATCGCTTATGACCAGGCATGCACAATCGAAACCCCCACGATGCAGGAGCTCAAGAAGATGCCATACCCGTCGACACCTCTCGACACCTCCATATTTGAGGAGCCATCGGGTGAATACCATGAGCTGAGCGCAGGTCGAGAGCCGTATGTTGGCGTTAGCAAACCGCAAGGGTCGAACCATTTGCTGCTGCAGTTAATCCAGGAGGGTAGATTCGATGACGCGGACCAAGTCTATGCAGATCTCACTGCACTGGGTGCCGACATCCCTCCCGACGTCATATTTAGCAAGGCAGCTAAGCACGTTCTGCATTCATGGCGCCAGTCTCACAAGGAACGCCTTGTTCCCTTCACGCGATGGTGGTCCCTCATCCCGGATACATCCTCGGAGCAATACGACATTCGCCCCATTCAGAGCATCATTCTCAATGAGACGCAGCCCGATCTTCCCCTCATGACTGAATTTGCGCTCATCGCCACTCGCAAAGGCTATGGCTCACAAGTCTCAGCAGCACTCGTCAAGAAAGTGTTCCGCTACGCTGCTTCTGCTATGTCAGTTGGGTTTTTGACGGCTCTACACCAAGCTCTAGTGAAAAATGTGGACCCGGACGCCCTGTACGGTCAGGTCAGACGACGGTATCGCTACCGGCTGCGCCTCTGGTATTCCGCCGCGGTGCATTCCCTTATGTCGGCGAAGATGATACCACAAGCCGTCGAAGTGATGTCTCTGACACGCGAGAGAGGCGTGTCTCTCTCCCCAAAGCTGTATCCTTCCATCCTCCGGAAGCTGCGCGAGGCTACCGACATGGAGCGTCTGCAGCTAGTCCAAGACATGTACCGCACTCAATTCAGTTTGGATGCAGACTCGCCGCTTCCATTCAAAATTTCTTCCCCACGGTCCAGCTCCCCTGCCGAAGATATTCTACCTGCCGGTCAGGCCGCCAGATTTTCGAACAGACCAAGCCTATCGGGAGCTCTACGAGCAATCAGGCACTCTTTCCGTCACGGGAAAGCTGTCCCTTCCCCGTCAAGCTTGGCGACATTTATCGCGGCCTACCAGGCCCAGAGCCAACATGCTCCTAAGATTATCAAGATTCTGCGGCGAAGAGCACGCAAGAATTACTTTACTCTTAGTATGTGGGCTCTGGCGGAGATGCTGGTGCACGAACGCGCCGGTGAACGGGAGAAGTGCATCTGGACCTTCAACCAGTACTTCCATCTCATCGCAGTCCCGAATCGTATTCCGCATTTCGTCATGCGCCTGCATCGTCGGGCGGCGAGGTCGCGCAGAGCTTCGCCATACCAGCCTGAGTTCACGTTGCCAAGGATACCCCGTCTGAAGATGAAGATGTGGCCCATGCCGCATCATACGGCCGTTATCTGGCGCTGTGCAATCAAGGGCGCTCGGAACAAGGAGTATCTAGAACTGATGTACAGGTCCTTCTTGGCGCGCGTTGAGCAGTCCAAGAAAGAGGATGGTTTGCGCCATGTACTCACGCCCGTCGTCGTTCGAGGTCTTGAACGGAAACAGAAATCCCCTCCACCAGCGCTAGACACACTGGACATGCTCGAGCTCGATGAAGTCGACTATTTCAGACCTGTACCCTCTGCACTCTCCTACGACGCAGGACACTTCAACGCGTTCGCGTCAGAGTTCGCGCGGAGATTTGGCCCACGTCGTGCAGCTCGCGTACTGGTCGACATGCATCGCCTCTCGGTCAAACCCAACGTTTACACGTACACCATCATCATTGATGCCTTCGCGCAGACAGGCAAACGGGACTTGATACTCGCAATGCTTGGCCGCATGGAGCGGGACATCTCGTCCCCTTCCGGCCTGCAAACCGACCCGTACGCCGACTCATATCAATGGCTCAATGGCAGCTTCTCCTACCCGAACGCCAACGTCGTGACATACACAGCCGCAATTGTCTGGTTCGTCAAGCTGGAGCAGTGGCAAGATGCGGCTATCCTTGCGGAGCGTTTATTCGAGAAGCTCAAGTATGCTCCGGGGACCAATGCATATATCGACGAATATCTCTTACAGCTCGCGACGCATGTGCCCCGTGTGAGGGACCTCATGGGCGATTTCACATGGCCAGATCTCCCTACCCGCCCTACTCCTGCCTGGGCCAGAGCTTCGACTCCGGATCCAATAACGGACCCTACTCCAGCCCCGTCCTCACTTTCAAATCGACTGCGGGTTTTGCGGGAATGATATATGGTTGGTCCCGTTTTCGTCTCAGTAGCCAGACACTTTTGACTAAGTCCATCATAGGACTAGCTGGAAGCCATGAGCTCTAGTCCATGTAGCTTATGCCGCGCATTTGATCAGCGACGTAATGTCGCCGGCAATGTGTGCCTCCTCTATGCCGGAAGGACCAGGAAGGTCGCACGTCTGCCTCCGACTCGCTCCAGGCAATTGTGACCTTCGGCCGCGCGTCCGGTCATATTGCGTATACCGCCTCGCCCGTTGTGGTTCATCATTCCAGGAGCGGTTTGCGGCTGTAAGCAGTCATGGGGTGCTCTGCTCCGCGCAACGATCATCCAGGATAGTCTGGCTGGGACGGTAACGACGTCTTAAGAAGTAGCGTCGTGCTGTCGACACCGGTAGATTTTGATGGCATGTGGCAGAGTTAGTTACGAAGGAGCTCCGTGTGTTGTTACTTTGCTTTACGGGTACAATATACTGCTGCATAACAAAACGATAGCGAGGCGATAGAGCGACGATGATGCGGTACATTACGGCTTTGTTTTGCGATAGCCGAGCTTACCTATATAAGTCGTCAGTCTGGATAGACAGTAATGCACATTTACACATACCCTAAAGATTCCGGTGGGATTCAAAACTAAAAATCGTGCCTTCACGGAGCATTCTCTTGTTTGCATAACCTCCGGTGCAATCGCGATATGGTATCTTCAAAAGGCCGCTGGAGGCGTTCGAACATGGCGCAGTTCTTCGGAGCATTACTGCTGTTGATGATGGGTTGTCGAGAGGCATTGACTGCGTCGAGAAGTAGACTCGCGACTCTTATAGAGATCGGATCATCCTCTGATATAGCAAACAATAAGGTCGAAGGCTCGGAAGGTACGACGGCACGGAGACTTACCGGTCTTGACCGTAGGTTCTGTGGGTATTTGAGCGGCCGACGGCTTAAATGTGGGAGACGTGGGCGTGAGGGGATACGAGTGAGGGATGCTATTGTCCTGCGTAGAAGCTAGTGCGGGCTTAGGCTCCGGAGAAGCTGATTGTTCAGGGGTCGGAAGCGGGGCAGTACCAACACGTGTACCCGGCTGCTGTAGCGCATATAAGAAGTCAGGGACCGAGATGGCTTTCCGTTGCACCATTTACTCACACTAGACGTGCAAGCACGCTCTCGTGACCTCTTCCATTCCAACCAGCCATTCACATCCCCATACGCAACATCGAGTTGAGTGGACCAGATTCTCACGGTCTCCGGCCTCGGATAAGGATCGTCCTCAAGCAGCATCTCCAATTTGGCCAAGATATCTGCTCGGCTGAGGGACGGAAAGACTGTAGAGACATGACGTTACGGCGCATGAACCGAGCACCCACAGCGTGGGATATTACAAAGGCAACTTACGGATTGCCAGAGTCCTCATTGTCTTTACAGAGCTTTCAGGTGAGTGGTCTTTACCAGATGCTGCGGCCTGACCAGAGACTTTGGATGCATTGCGAGCATGGTGCTTGTCATGCTCGAGGAAGTACCGAGCAAGGTTGGTGTCGGTGTACCATTCGCAACCGGGCACTGAATGCAAATGGACTAGAATTCCCCTTCTCTGCTCCGCATTCGGACGCTCTGGGAGCTTGGCACAATATGCTGCGATAAATAACGCGTTGAGTACGCCATGCAAACAGGGGTACGGTGGATCTACCTTTCAGGATTTCATAGCCGATTTCAGGCAGTCGGCGTCTCGGACGTCGGGATATGGAGGCGACAGAAAACGTTGATGGACCGGCATCAGGACTTTGAAATGGTATGAGATGGGTGGTGGTATCAACAACTTGCTGATCCATGATGGAAGGGAGTTCACACTGGCATGGGGGATTTATGGCCAATTTTTCAGAGCCAAGGCTGCCTTATATGTTGCCCAGCCAGTGAAGAGACCTCTCTTCCTATATATCTATGGCAGTAAATTTTCTGGAATATTTGCCATGACTTAAGCCTTTTTTGGTGATCCGTGGGAGTGTTTCATAGTTCTGGCTAAACCATTTACAGTATGGGCTGATCAGCGGGATGCCCGAATTGCCACTCCAATAAATTGTGGCCAGGGATCTGCATGGTCTTCTAGCTTGCCTCCATCACTAAACACCTCCTAGCGACGCGCGACGACACCATCTGGATACGCGCAGTGCCAGTCAGAAAATGTTACTCATATCGTTCGCCCTGACCCTGCGTTGTTGCAGCCTTGCTAACTATGTTCATTAACGAGAATCAACTGCGAAGGCATTTGCTCGGCAGGCGATTCTATGGGATACTGGCCACTCTCATTTATCGCATACCATCTCAAGCCCCTTTTTGCGTGGGTGAAAGATCTCCCGACATACTGCTTAGTGCTATCAACATCAATCAACTGCGAGAAGGACCGAGGTGGCTAAGAATGGCCATTACCAGCGTGGAATGAAAGTACGCGAGAACACAAGCAAGCATTCTTCGCCTGTACCGAGCGGCTACGAGAGCCTTCATCAAAGCGACAGCGTGGCCCGTATGACACCCAGTTGTGCTACAGAGTTGCTGGGACGTTCTTCAAACACACATGACCCAGCATTTCATCTTGGTATCGAAAGGATCTCGCTCACAGTGCCGTGTTATAGCCGCGACATGGCTGCAAAGATAGCACACATGACGGTTTGACAAAACACAATAGTGGACAACTGTATTCTGGCCACACTATCGGAATGCCTAACATGATAACAAGGTCGTCTGTGGGAAGGAAACCTAGGGAGCTCTGCCACTCGTTACAACATTCATATCGATATCTACGGAGCAATGAGACAGCATTTACGTGATGAGATAACAAGGAAGAAGGCTGGCACAAACCCATGATGCAGGGCTTGAGAATAAATACAATGAACAACATGTAGATGTCGTGTCGAGACCCGTCGAATGAAGTAGCCAGAGCCAAACTTACAGCTCACTCTTGATCATAATACTGAAACAGTGTTCACAGAAGGGCTTGCCTTCCCGCTCGAAGAATGCGGGGTTTTCAAAGGGCTGTTCGCAGCTCTACCGAAGAAGGTCCGTTTGAGACTCAGAACAACACTCAATCGAATATGACTCACCGCGCAAACGAAACATTCCCAGCACCATTTCCCGCCTAGCGCCTCGACCGCCCGTGCACCATCCCGGATGGGGCGTTTGCACCGCTTGCACTTGGGCAGGCGCAGACGGACATGGCATGCCTCGCAATAGGGGTGCCCGCGATAGACAGTAAAGCCCACATCATCGTCGAGGAAGTCACCGTCCCCCGCAAATGAACGATGCGTCGGCGCAGCAGGCGCGGACGGCGGCAAGAATGGGTCACCACACTCGGCGCAGAAAAAGTGCTGCTCGTGGTACGTGCGCTGGCCCAGCTCATCGTCGTCCAGCGTGATAAAGCGCTCGTCGACAATCGTTGTCTGGCAGTGATAGCACTTCGGCGCAAAGCGCTAAACGGAGTACACGATGAGCGTTGATTGTAATGCGAGATCTGATAGAAGACACGCACCTCGTGGTAGTCCAGATGACAATACGCACGCCCGTCCTTCTCGTAGCCACTCAAGTTCTCGAGGAGCTCCATGCACACGCAGCATCGGAAGCATGCGGGGTGCCATCGCGCACCCATCGCGCTGACAGTGCGACCGACGAGCTGCCCTCCGCATCCTCCACACGAAAGGATGCTGCCCTTCAAGATCTTTGGCAGCTGATCTTCAGGCACGAACTCGGCAGCGGGGACCTCGGAACCAGCATCCCCAAATGAGAATGTCGGCATGCTCCCATCATCGATTGAGATGCTAGGAAGACCTTTCTCCGCACTGATTTCGAATGAGAACCGCGGCAGACTTGGTCCCGAGCTCGGGAACGAAGACATGGAGATGGCAGGAACAGCCGGACCGTCGGAGTCATCATCGTCATCCTCGTCCGCGTTCGCAGGGAAGGACACCTTAGGAATGGTAGGCCTGCTCCGCACTGTATCTGGTGCGGGCGACTTGCGCTCCCAGGTCGACGAGCTCGTTGGCGGCGCCGGGAATGATGACAAAGTGAAGGTCGAGGTAGCCGACTGTGGTGACTTGACTGATTGCTCAGGAGACGGCTGCGACGGCGACGCCCTCGCAGCAGATGGTGACTGAGTAGAGGGGCTCTGTGAGCGACCGATATTAGCGGCGCGAGGGGGAGGTGCATCATCCAGGTCAAGACTGAGCGGGGGCTTTGATGGCGAAGACGACCGTGCATAATAATGACTGAGACTCTCCTTCCTCGGCGGCGCCGGTCTGCCAAAACTCGTCGCATTGGACTGCGGTTGCTCCTTCACCGGAGATGTAAATCCACTTTGCACAGGACTTGCCTGGGTAGGTGTTCCAGGAGTGCGTGGCAGCCGTGGTAGAGTCGCAGGCCATCGCGATCCACCATTCGAACTGAAGCCAGATCCAGACCCTGACCCCGCGGGAAACCCTGATGTGCTCGCAGGAGACTGAACGGGCGCAGGTTGAGGCGAAGCAGGCTTCGCAACCGTTTTCACGTTCGACCCAGACGAAAGCGAGAGCGCAGCAAGTCGGTAAGCGAGCGAATGCTTCTGCGGTTGTCCTGGCGCCGGCAAGACAGTCGAGTTCTGTGGCTGTGACTGCGAGTGGGAGTGCTTGGGTGGGGCTCGTGGGGGCAGATCCCCGACGCCAAATCGCGGAGACGACGCCACCAAATCCCTAGACGTAGGGTCTGGGAACACGCGACGTTTATGTGGGACCGGTCGCGCCAGGAGAGCACTGCTAGCAATATCGCTACCTTCGCCACTCTCATCGTCGCTGCCATGCATCGCTTCGTCCTTGGCGACCGGTGGTTGGACCTGTGGACGACGGACGGGGGAGATCGGACGAGAACGGGGAGGCTGAGCTGGTAATGGACCAGTAGGCGCTGCGCTCGGAGGCGGGATACTGCGGGCAGGATCTCGGAGCGGGAGGGCCGAGCGAGGAGGCGAATTTATTGAACTCGGCCCCGCCACTTGGGAAGATGGTAGCGGCTCGGGAGATTTGGTCGGAGAGTGTGGCGGTCGAGGAGATTGCGGAAGAGAGGCAGGGGACAACGGCGATGGTTGAGCTTGCACTGGTGTGCGTGGCTGGACAGGTACGGGGGAGGCGGGAGGACGCGGTAGAGGTCCGTGAGGATGTGAGCTTGGTGCCGATGCATTGCGTGACGACGGAGGCGACTGGGGCAGCGGGCGTACACTATGACTCCTGGCTACAGTACTATGCTTCAAATCAGCAGCCTCCGCGACATTGCTAGCACTCGGTACCACGGCGGATCCGACGCCGCCTGGAACGGAGGGTGCGGTATTGCGTCTTTCCAGGGCATACTGCCCCGGGGCAGGCAATGCACGCTTCCACAAAGGAACGAACTTTTGCTGCTGAGTGGACGAATCGGCTCCTATAGTACCTGTACCTGCTTGCTCCTCAAGTTTCATCGGACTTGGACTCCGTGCCAGGTTGGGCCTCCCTGCCGAGCGTGGGATCCCTGCAGGATTGGGTGGCAGTGGGCGAGGAGAACTGGGTGTCCGACTGGGATCCGGTTGCGTTCGGATTGGTGTGGAGTGAGTGAGCGGGGCAGACAGCACAACAGGTTGAGCTGAGGAAAGTGAAGCAGTGGGACGATGTATAGCAGTGCGTGACGGACTAGGCGGCCCAACGGAGGGTCCCGGAGAGGGAGTCGGCTGGGGTGTTGGCAGAGGTTGATATGCTGCCGGGGAGAACGGCGACTGAGGAGCTGCAGATACAGACGGCCTCTGAGCGTGCGAGAATGCGGAATTGCGAGGATCAGGTAGCGGTCGTCGTACGGGAGAATGCGCAGGAGTTCGCGACGGGGACATCGGTGGGAGCGCGCTTGAGGGCATCGCTCCTGCTGCATCTGGTCTACTCCGAAAATCAGACTTGGATATCACGTTCTGTGTACTCTTCAACATACCGATGAGGTAGCGCTTGGGAATGTCCAGTGGTAGAAGGGAATGATGACGTATACAAGGGCGAGACAGGTGTCGCAGGGGCCTGACCTTGAGGAATACTGTAACCATTCGGTTGTGCATACTGTGGTGCCCCCATGGGCTGATATTGACCAGGAGACGGGTACGCATGCTGTTGAGGGTGACCCTGGTATGCATAGGCCGGCTGGGGGTACGCGGATGTATTGGTAGGGGAGATCATGCCCGGTTGTTGATAGTAGTGCATCCTGGGGTCATATGGATGACTTGAAGGAGACTGTTGGTACAATGCGCTTCCACTCATTGAAGTCGCGGTGTGTTGCGGATATGGGTATTGCGCGGGGTATGTCGCGTATGCTGACGCACCGCTTTCAGACATTTTCGCCGGCTATATCCATTATGTACTGGTGAGAAGCTGAATGGTGCGTATTCGTGTTCCACTTACAACTGCACTTTCAATTCAACCAACTGTTGTGTACGGTACCTGGACATGACGGCACCAGTATCAGTCGCCATAGCGCTAAGTCATCGCTATCGGATTGTGCTCACCCTTAAAGTCCAAGCCGTGAAGCCTCACAAAGGCCTATGAAAGACGTCATTAACTTCATCGAAGGTCTCAGTAGAAGACCGCGAACCACGCAGATATACGCGAGAGTATGATGAGTTTAGCCAGAGGGTGGCGCTGCTCGAGTTCAGCGCTTACACCGACCTCCAAGTGCTTGGCGGTGAGCAGGGTTTCGCAGAGCGTGTGCTACACGAGCGTGCGCGCAGCAATTCGAGGAAGATCGTCCGGGCAATGAGGAGATGGCGAGATGAGAGGGCCCGGGGACGTTTGCAGGGTCGCGCAGGATCTCACGTTATCCCGCTGCCGGCTTGACTGCGCAATGCAGCGAGAATCACAACCTGAAGTAGAGTCGGATGCCGTCGTCGTGCAGCGCGTGCCTTGCTATTCCATGCAGTCCAGGGAGGCGGGGTATTTGAAGGGGACGAGGACGCGAAGTGAGACGCGTTCGCCGCGCACAGCAGCGAAGATATGTTGATGGGTGTTTGGCGCTTCCCCTCAGGCTGCTGCTATCTTCGTGCCACTGTGATAGATGCGTGATGGCCCCAACCACCAATTTGACAGTACGCTTGCACGTTTGCGATCATGCTGTGCGCGAGAGCAAATTCACGAATCACATTCGCCCGAGACGAAGACACCCTTCGTAATATACAGTACATCATTTCACCCGAAAAGACTCTCCAAAGGGAGACCCATAAACTCGCATTGCTCCGCCTCGCTGAACACATCCATGAAGCTCGGCACCTGCAGCACCCGAAGTGGCTTGTCGTTGACGTTAGCATGTGTCACCGGCTCCCATGGGCTCTGCTTCGCAATGAGAGCCGCAGTACCAGAGAATCCTCGAGCTTTGAGGAACGCCGGGTCTGGGTTCGGATTGAACGTCCGCGCAAACGACGCCCAACTGTCAAGCGTGACCTGCATGAAGGGAAGGTCGTCGGCATCCCGGTATGGGAGGGTCTGTGTAGGAAGGTTGCCGAAAGTATAAAATAGATCTCCTGAATGACATCTGCAGTGCGGGGCAAAGTAAAGCGGTGAGTGTCATTCCACTAACATTGATGCTAGATCGCAGACGTACTTGAAGTACTCCTTTGTTGGGTCCCCGAATGGATGCTCAGCGTCTACAGGTGCGTCGCAGACTGGGAAGTTTGGATCAAAGCCTGGCGAGGTCTGGTAGCTACGATTGAATTCGTAGAACCAAACACTCTTCAACAGATTGTGTTTGACTGCGGAGATGGCAGTGGCTTGGTCGACACAGCGGAACTCAATGTCGGTGTTCGCACGAGAAGTGAGATTGAAAATATCCAGCGTCGCATTCGATCCGGTGGGAAGAGGGAAGAGCGGGTTATCTTCGACCGACAGAGGGATGAATGCGCCTAGCAGGCCATCCGTGACATTATCGTTTGTCTAAGCGCCAAGATTAGCGGACAAGTCAGGTCAGACGATATACGAACGTTCTCACCGGGTAGCCGATAAAAGCCGCACCATCGTCGCGCATGAATCCCATTAGTGTGTGCACATTGGCGATCGGACCTGAGCCATTAAGAGGAAGGCCAGTGGATGTAAGGAATGTCCCATCGACGACAAGGTACCTGTAGAAGTTATTCAGGATGTGTGCTCTACAATCCGAGGAAGTAAATACCTCGCGACATCAGGTAGATTGACCAGCGTGTTGCCATCTATCGCCTTCAAGCAAGCCAGCGTATCTGTAGCATTGTTGCATCCGGTTTCCTGCAAAATGGGATCCACTGCAACGCTGACTTCTTGCGGAATGGTATAGTACAGCGAGTATGTCATCGCATAGTTGTCACCTCCCAGATTGCTCGACGGAATAGCCGCTGCGAATTTGCCAATCGCCTTTGGCGAGGCCATCAGGGCACGTACGCTCGCCGCACCAGCGCTCTGGCCGTATATTGTGATACGCTCCGGGTCCCCTCCAAACGCGCTGATGTACTGCTGCACCCACTCCAACGCTTGGATCTGATCCGCGAACCCGAAGTTACCATTGGTGACGCCATCGTTGAGTGCAAGGAAACCGAGAGTTGACAGACGGTAGTTTATGGTGACCAGGACAACATCACCTCGCGAGGCAAAGTTCCCGCCGTCGAATGTCGGATCTGCTCCGGAGCCGCCTGTGAAGGCACCACCGTGGATCCAGAATATGACTGCCTTGAGCTTAGGCTTTGGCGTCGTGGCGACATTCTCCGGGATGAACGGAGTCCAGATGTTCAAGAAGAGACACTCTTCGCTTGTCCCGGTTGTGCCGGTCTGTACACACGACGGTCCAAAGCTTGTCGCGTTGATCGTCGTAGGACCAGTATAAGGTGTGGAATACGTCCATCGTGCAGGTTGATCGGCGTAGGGAATTCCAATGAACTTGAAGGAGAGTTGATCTCGGAAGCTATCGAGGCAGAGATTAGGCACTATTTCGCACGGCGTACGTACGGCACGTACCCGGTGATCTCCAAGTTCTGGGCATGTACCGTTAGGGAGGTAGCAGTCTCAGGACCAGCCATAAATCCGGCGTTTTGGGAGCACAGTGCGGGCAGCTCGCGGAGACATGACGATGTGCTGACATGTCCTTGCGTATTGACGACCTGGCACTCAAGACCCTTCGACGCGACCCAGAACTCCTGAGTACTTGGCACGACGCCCTGGAAGACCTGGTATTCGAGCGTGGATGGCAAATCCGTTGCGAAGAATGTTGTGTTTATAGGCAGCAATGTCTCTCCAAGCGTGGTGCAGGCTTCCTCCGCGGCGAGGACGTTACGCGAGGTGAGCATGATCGCGCTTTTGTGCTGTGGAGCATTGGGACCTAGACGCTACAGGTTAGCTCGCGCAAGGACGACAATTTCACCCACTCACGATCGAGGTCATTGTTATACAGTAGGGTAAGGTCGCTCCCAATAGACGAGAGCGATGGCACAGAACGCGCCGTGCCTATGAATCCCAAGTAAGCTAACGCAACGCCTAATACCGCCATTGCGACCGGTATGCGACTACAAACCCGAGGTCAGGACGAATAGCGTACGGCCTCGACGGCCTGCTCACTATTTATCGCACATCCCCGCAATCCACCCACTCCGCGCGGGAACACGGGGTCACCCTACATAAATTTAGTCAAGGTGCGCATCACGAGAACCGGCGGCAGCGACCTGAGCTGTGAGTGCCAGCGTGTGCCAGCGCACCTTGTGCAAGCCAGGGCACTGAGTCAGCACCGGTGCGCCAACGGTCGAGCAGGGTACGCGTGATGCAGCATTCGCCGCAATGGCGCCGCGGGCCCACTTTGATGACTATCCCTGTAGTTTTGCGCAGCGTATATAGAGTCCGATGGACCAGCGCAAGGCAGACTGCACGCGGCAGGACCAGAGATATCCTTCCAGATGTCAGTTTGAGGCTCGAAGATCCCGTTATCAACGTTACAGAAGAACGAAGCCTGTCTGAAATTTATAAGATGGAACGAGACAGAAGGTCTGATCAGCATGTTTTGACTCTCGTTTAGCCATTGAAACGAGGGAACGTCAGGAATAGAGTGATGGTGACATTGACCAGTTGACCACATGAGCGTACTCGACGAAGAAGACGGTCCGCGGGCGGCCGTGTACACCCAGGTACACCCGCTCGGGCGCCGGTTAATACGCAACGATTCACGATGACTTAGACACCCCTGTGCCAATTCCTAATGTGAATGAGGTGAAGCGTGTACGGAGAAGTGGGGTTCCTTCATTTGAAGCACTAAAAGGTCCGAGAACATTGAGAGTCACAGGACGAGTCGATGAACTATAGTATACTACGGGATGGCCTGTGCGTAGCAAAGCAGAACGAAGCAACGATTCAGAGCAAGTGGACATCGACACCTCATGTCATCTCTACATCTCCGTCAGCCTGGGTCGTCGCCGACGTCTGTGGCGGTGCAGACGCCTTCGCATCATCCAGCATGAACATCTCCAACTCCTTGTCCAACTCATCCGCTGTCTTCGCTTTCTTCGGCGCCCGCGTCGCAGCAGGGCGCGCTTTCGTGCGGATGGGACCTGGTCCAGATTTGCTGCGAAAAGACAAATCAAAACACTGACCAACTGGGCTAGCTAACATGATAACTCACCGCGGGCCAACAATCTGCTCCTTCGGGGTGTTGCGACTTAGGCGTTCCAACAGAGGCGGCTTCTCAATCCGGTTGAGAAGTGACGAAGGCGCGCTCACGGAACGTCCCCTGCCCTTGACCGGCTTCGGAGGAGGACTGTAGAACTCGATAGTCATGGGTTGCCCTGGCGCCTCGCGTAAGCTAATGCTCAACACGTCTAGCAAGACGTCCGTCGCAAGTCCGGATGTTTACCCTTGGCTAGCTTGCCATCGAACCTCTGCTTTGCGAGAGTAGCCTCCTCCACCGTTTCGAATGAGACGATGGCGACGCCGGACGAGCGGCCGCTGCGGTCGTACTTAAATCCGACAAATTGGGCGAAAGGGGTCGGGAGCGGTTCTCTTAGGTGAACTCGGTGCATTCGGAGCTTCGTACCCTGATTAGTGGTTCACGAACTAACGTGCCAGCTTGACCAAATATTTGCTAGGGCACGCCCGAGTTAGCTAGACGCGAGGCTGTGCATCAAATAGGAGCTTACAGTGAGGTCTTTGGGTGTTAGCTCATAATGCAAGTTGGACACCAGAATCTTGGAGCTTGTGTCGACTATCATTCCGTTTCCATTGGTGTTGAGTGCTGCGGAAGGAACCCCAGGTGCCTTGTCGTGTAACCATTCGCCGTCCGCGCCCCGCGGGCGAGCTGCAGGTCGCTGGAAGTCATACACTTCCTCAGCGATGCACAATCGTGAGAGCTATCCCAGAGATGCTCACACTATATGGCTTCCTCGACTTGTCAAAAGGAGCCATGGTCAAAAGCAATATCAAGCGAAAGACTGAAGATATGGAGGTCTTAAGGGGCTGTGGCGCAAGTCGCGGTCGTCGTTGAACGCGGCTTGACGCACGCGCGGCTAGGGCTGAAAAATTCAAGCGGAGCATTACACCCGTGAGCAAATATGGAAGTCGTGTAAGTTCGCGAGTCCGTCTCAGCCCTCGTCGTTCTCGCAAGGCCGTTTCCTCAGGCAAAAAAATCATACAACCCTTTGGGGTATCTCTTGTGAAGCCATGTTGTTGCAAGCACGAACCACACTACAGCTGGTGTCACCCGCAGATCCTCTCACAAGCATAGCTTTCGTGCCATTGACTAATTAGATGGTTCACTGCAGGCTGCGAGGCTTGACGCTCAAAATCACTGTGTTTCCGCGAATGTAAAGGGCACGCGATACGATGCCTAAACGGACCATAGCGGCGCATGTATCTCGTACCTAAGACGCATCGAATCGGCTTCCGCTACAACGCGAAAGGCGGACAATATCGGGCGTTGTATCAGGTGTCCCGGATATGCCTCGTAGCGTACTCTAGATTGTATGTAGCGCATGTATCGTGGATTCCTCGACATCCTGTGTTCCGTGTCCAATACCTGCGATACCTACCGTATGATCACATCTCTACTCCCGCGGTGCGTCACTGATCCTTTCCGATACGGTGGAAAATGGTTGTTGTAACATTGCCTAGATACATAATTAACATCACGTTGACTACCTCCCAGCGCTCCTCCCGCCTCATCCAGATATCTAGCGTGTATAAATGTCAACGTGAGTACTCGCATCATCTCTCTACGCTTTGCGGAACACTCACGCGCGTACATAGACGCAGCCCGCTGGTCCTCCAGCTTTTACGCCGGCGTCAGGCATGCATGGCTCGGGACCTGCTTTGAATGTGATGTGACTAGCGAAGGCAACTTTGGTGTGTTGGCCACCTATGCGCAAGCTGTATATACTGGTATGCACGGTGAGTCGTAGTCTGTACTGCAAGAACTGTGTACTCACTAATTATGTTGCGCCAATAGTCCAACCACCGGGTCACTTCGAAAACCTCCAGCGCAATCTCAGTGTGATGTGGAATTCGAACATACCTGGCGTGGGCTTTGTGCCTGGGGCGGGAATGACCTTCGAAGCGTCCAATGATCATACTGGCACCTGATCATTGGACACTTTGAAGGTCGTTTTGTGGGAGCCTTCGGCGGATCTGTGCCCTTAGCAGTAGGCTGGGAGGGAGTGCTACTAGTAGTACCAGAGTCCATGGGCATGATGGGGTCGAAGAGAGATGCCGACAGCCAAGAGTGCGAAACTGAGACACAGAAATAAAGTTCAGAAGTAGATGGCTTATACAAGCAGTAGGAAAGGTGTCGAAGCTAAAATACGCGGCGTAGGAAATGTCGAAAGGATTGGCCCATACAGAGGGTATCAGCAAGCGTTCTACATGCCCGATACGGCAAGTATCGAATGTGTCGCGCGACCGATACCAAACGTGGCGGCGGGTCCCACGCTACTTATGCCAGCAAACGAATCAAATGTATCGGACATTATTATATTCGTGCTACGTCTGTCACTACATGCTCGGCGGTACGTAGCACAATTGTATCGTATCCCCACTACAATCTCAATAACGCAGTGAATGAGTTCCAACATCACAACATACCAGTTACTTCTGATGTCGACGCAGCAGACTACCGTCAGATCTTCCAAAGGCCATAGATGGCTGGTATATAAGGTAAATCGTTCGACTCTGTATTCTCAAGCATCCCCACGGAGGTCAGGGCCTGTTCTAATTTTTCGACGCTATCTCGTTGACTTGCCTGGTTTACTCCACTCATTCTTCAGTGATACGTGCTGCGTTGTACAATATCATTGCCCTTCTTGTCTGGACCGAGGCAAGCGCCTGGCAGCAGCAGTCGGGATCGGCGAATATCCTCTGTTCTTCCAGGCAATGGCCGGCAGTTGGCGCACGAAGTCAAGATGAAGCTACATCCCACCATATCTAAAGCTTCTAGCACAGGACTTGGAGGACATTGTAGATCTGTCCCTGATGACGCCGATACTGTAATCTGGCCGCTTGTATCTGCTCTAGCACCTATGATGGCGACATTGGCGCCGAGCGGTAACCTCAGTAATCTTTGCTAATAGAATCTACAGCACATGAAAATAACCTGTTGAGTTCGACAATGTTCTCTAATGCTTGCAGGCCCGATATTTGGGAAGGTGCAGAATAGACGTAAGATTTCGTTAGGCTCGCTTGCTATTGAGCCGGTTCAAAGTCACAAACAAAGCGTCGCGCTTCGTCTTGACCTGGAAACGCCCGGTCTTATGTCATGTCTGCTGTATACCATAGCTTTCTAAGGGAATTCGTTAGTGCCACGGAAACGCTGCTGGACAAAGCGCCGCTAATGCATCGTGAGGCCCGCGGGTGAACCGGTAGCGGCGTGGCTGTTCGTGGCCCACCCTGTTGTCGGAGTTCGGAGTTCGAAGTATCGAACATACTAAAGTCCTGTGGTCCCTCTCCTCAACCTCATCGACGACGGCTTGTACGAGACTCCCCCTCACCCGTTCACTTCGTGTCCTCCTCCTCCATATCATCCGATAATTCCCGCTCGCGCGATCCCAGAGATCAGCCGTACGACTTCACGCAAATCACTATGCCCGTCGTTACACGCTCTTTCGTCGTCTTCACCGACGACGCACCTCCATCCCCTACACAGGCTTCCCTGGATGAAGCTCATCCCGTTCCGATTGCTGTTGTTCCTACCACAGGTCCTCTCTTGGTCTTTGCTCCCGACAAGGAGAATATCAATCCAGCCACGGGTGTGCGCACCAACTCTGATCAGGCCGCGAAGAAGCGGAAGACAAGCGTTTTGGCCACAAAGTTGCACGTCCCTCCGCCATCGAAAAAGCAGAAGGAGCTTAAGGAGGTGAAGGAAGTGAAGGAGGTCAAGAGGAAGGCTTCGTCTTCGAAATCTGTGGCTGCGCCCAAGACGCGTTCATCTGCGGAGAAAAAGCCCAAACGGGTCAGCTCAAGGAAGGCTGGGGCGGCGGGCACGACTCGTACAAGGAGGTCGCCGTCCTTGCCTCGTGTGATGGAGGAACCAGAGACTACTCAGCCTCGCGACGGGGAGCATATCGCCCAGGCGCACGTTGATTCGCGCTGCTACGAACTCACGGTGCTGCCGCTTGCGGATGTGTCCCAGGCGTACGAACAGGCACCCGCTCTTCATGAGACACTCGCACGTAGCCCTACGGAGAGCCCTGAGCTCTTGAGCGATGCTCGAAAGGTGTGGTCCATCAGCTGACATCAGGATCGATCGAGCTCACCGTGTTTGCAGGAGCAGCCGGTTGTGGCTGAATCTGAGAAGACGAAGGTCGAGCGCGCCTCGTCCTCCGTCCCGTCCAGCAGTGAAGTCTCCTTATCCACACCCGAGCTCCCGCAGGACAACGCATCGACCTTCTCCACACCGGACCGTAAAAAACTGTACACTGCATTCACGTTCTCGTCCCCCTCGCCGTCGAGCCTTCGTTTTGCGGCCGCGAGAGCATCGAGCGTTGAGCGTTTCTCAGACATCGCGCTCCAGCCATAACACATGATACCTCTTTATACCCACCATCACCTCTCGCCCTACTCCAGTCGCATATAGCCTCTTGCAATACTTCAAAGTTTGGTGCTCATTCGATCCGCGACACAGCGCCCCAGTGACCCACGGTTCCCCTCTACATCGCATTGTGTGAAGGACACGCTCAACTGGTCTAACGCCATACTACACCGTATATCTAACTCCCTCAATCACGCGCATGCCACATTATTATTCTGTTCATCGCACTCAACCATCCCACCTGTTGGATTTATCGTATCGCCCGTCCTCTGTCCAATTATCTCTGGTCATCGCTTTGTTTCATGATCACATCCATAGCATACGCATCTCCTTGGACTCAGGCAATGTGTACCGTTCCTCAGTGCATACATATTGGAATGCTAGTGCCATATTAGTCGCATTTGTTACAAATGGCGTATCGTCTGATTTGGGGTGCGGGTTCAGACGCAAGTCATTTGCCATTCAAGTTGTAGGCGCCTGCCGGCGCGCCTCGCACGTGCAATCGAGACACGCGTCAAGTACTCCTGCCACCGGCGCGCAGCACGCCAGCGTCACCACAGCGAGAGCTCGAGATCTAGAGTGGCCCTTGCCTTCGACCTTCGGCTGCGCAACACAGTGCATTCCGCACCTAATACGGCCGCAAAAATTTACTACCATGACCGGTGTCAAGGAGGTGAGACTTTTCTGTTCGCTTCAGGCGTAAAATGCTATCAGAACATCAAATTGCTCACGTCGATGCCCGTGAGCATCAGCCCATGAATCTATCTACCGACCCTCCGGCCAATTTTCATGACAAGGTGCTGCCGTGGATGTATTTGAAAGAATGGCAACGCGACAATGAATACATTCTCAGGGGATATAGAAGGTGAGCGTCAAGAACACGACATTACTCCGGGCGTACCACAAGGACGGCATCAGCAAAGCGTCCGGGGAATATCTGATTTTGGGCATGATGTACACCTGAATGATTCAGAATGCTCACATGCCGGCCGTTCTCACCACTCAGGGAACAAAGAAGCTGGCGCGGTTGCGCAGCATCAATATTCGGATGTACGTGACAACCTCCGATCCCTCGCCCCGTTCTGTGTGTTGCTGGCAGTCGAGAGCACATCGGAGTTTGACGTTAACCTGTTCCTTTTTGTGTGGCATTTTCAGACCTTCACAATGAAACAGGTAATTATATTCGACTGTTCAGTCAGAAGGCGGGGTGCTGAGGCGAGTGACGACGAGAGTCAATATTCACAGCCATCTCTTCGGAGCGATACTGTTCCTATATCTTCTATTTACGTTCCAGCAGACATACTTCCGGCAGTATGAGTCGATAATATACATGGACTACGCCGTTTTCGCAATATTTCTGTGCTCGGCCGTGTTCTGTCTCTTCTCAAGCACATTCTTTCACACGTTCTTGGCACACTCGAAAGAGGTCAGTAGTTTCATTGCAACATGTTCCTGCGTCTCTAAGTGAAATTCTGTATTGTAGGTGTCAGCGTTGTGCAACGCAGTTGATTATGCGGGGATAGTCGGTATGTAATGGGGAATTAGCATTCTCCGGGTTGATAGAATGACTTAGTCTCCGCCTAGTGCTCATCGTTGGCTCATTCTTCCCATGCATCTACTACGCGTTCTACTGCGAACCCCACCTACAAACCCTATATCTGCTTCTCATCGTGCATGCCGGCGCCGGTACGTAGTGTCAGATCAGAAGCACTAGGCATGGAGTTCATCTGACGTCCCGTCAACCGTAGGTGCTGCCTATATCGTCTTGGATCCGGAGTACAGGAAGCCAACACACCGGGGTGCCCGAACGAAGGTCTTCATCGCATTAGGTCTGAGTGCGGTCATCCCGGTGTCGCATGGTCTCATCACCCACGGATATCGGAAGCTGCTGCATGAAATGGGCTTTGGATGGCTCTTACTTTCTGCTTTCCTCTATATCAGTGGCGCAGTGCTGTAGTGAGTTGTCACCTCGCTGTACCAGTATGAGCTAGTTCCGTCGGAGTTCTTACTGACAGGATGATCTTCTGTGCCTGCGTTATTATAGTGCTATGCGCATTCCAGAGCGGTTATACCCAGGGAAGTTCGATTATTTCCTTGCTTCTCACCAAATCTTCCACATTCACGTCGTACTTGCTGCACTTGCGCACTATGCATGTGTCTTGACGGCATTCGATCATTGGCATGGCAAGATTGGAACTTGCTAGATGCAACAGTCGACAGGCCCGTGGTATGTCTTTTTGGCATATCTGGAGTGAATTATGCTGATGTCTCGGCAGGGATACGCAGGACACGGATCATGAGCATGTGCTGGTGGTACGCTGAGAGTTTAACCCATTTTCAGTTGGCAGCGAAGCCAGTGGAGTGATGCAGAATCTACATGGGAGAATATATACACATAGAGAATCTTTGCAAGAAGGAGGTCATGTTTTGCGTCGCACGTCATCGCCCGGTCCCTCCGACACTGATCCTGCGGCGTGGCGGAATCAGGGGACGATCTCCTTGCAAGCACTACTAAGTCTAGACCGTGACAGGGACGAGGGATACATCTTTCAAATTTTCGCTAGGTTCTGTGCAGGGCGTGCTGCTTCCCAAGACGAGTGTGGGCCGCGAAGGCAGATGTTACAGGGTCCGGATCCGTGTATGGCAACTTCTCACTACCTTCTCCGAAACGCAACGCAACGAACCACGCACGCTGTCGTCATCAGCCAGCGGCACACGGAGTACACCTATATGACATGAAAAGGTGAGTCCTTCACACTATCAGCTTCCTTCGTCCAGCCCGCAGGGTCTGCTCATACCAACTTGTTCAAATTGCCTGGATGACCGTAATCTTCGTCGTGGAAACTGCGGCCTCTGGGGCGCCTATGGTGGGATCAGCGGCCCGAGACGAGCTCAAACTGTTTCCGGACCAGTTTGTCTATCGTAAACCCAAATCCCACTGATGGACCACAAGTCGATTATACTTTGTATGGCGACGCCCATACTGCCGTAGTGTGGTTACGTGGCGTGGAAGTGTTTCGTCACCTGGGAGCACCCCGGGTCCGAAACTAGCCCCGAGCAGTAATACCATACGGGTCAGAAAGAACGCACGCAAGACGCTCCGTACTTCTGGAAGCATGCCTTAGTGACATTTCTCATGGGCTTTAGCCCCGGGACGGGATTGGAGCAGGCGTTCAGGTACGCCTAATCCGAGATCCATGCGGTCCCCGCTGACCTGCCCGTTTCTTTATAACTCCTCCCGGTTCACACCTCGAAGCATACTCGTGGTTGAACCATGCTCCCCCTAAATGGCTTGTATGCCGTCTTGGCGACTTTCCTGCCGGAGCGTGTCGCGACATGGATCTCCATAGCTTCACCTGTTGTCGTCTTTCTTCTCTGGCTCTGGGCAGTAGTGACGCGGGAAGAAGAGGGCGACCACGTCCCAGTGTCACTGCCAGAATCTCAACTACTCAGCGTTTCGCCCTTCTTCCGATCACGCTTTGATTTTCTTCGCAGAGGCTTCGAATTGACAGGACAATCAGTCTACAAGTTCAAGTTACTCCGGGTATGTCCATGTTTTTTCTACTCGCCTCCCGCAACGATTGTGACCAGGATGTAATTTTCAGAACACAGTAATCGTCTTATCCGGCGAGTCGGCAAGACGAGAATTCTTCCAAGCCGCCGGCCTGGACCTCACTGCAGGGTTCAAAGTTCTGTCTGGAGCTGTCCGTCGCGGTCCCGCGTGCTTCAGCCGACAACGTTGCTGATCATAAGACCGCTAGATTCCCATGATGCCAGGCGTGACGTCCGATATCACTGCCCGAAGAGTGTCCACCATTCACAAGCGCCTTTCGACCGCACAGAGCAGCGAGGCACTGGCAAAGTGTGGGCCAATTTTTTGCGTCGATCTACGCCGGGCTAATCCCCTGGTATATTTTCATGCCTTCACAGTGCTGCCCAGGATACTGGAGGATTCCCGGAAGGCGATGGAGCAGTGGGGAAAATCCGGAGTTCTCGACCCATTCGAGCAGGTGTCCCAGGTAAGCGTGCTGCTTCTCCGTGCTCCCACGGCGCCGTCTCGGCGATAACGCTGATCATACATCTGCCAGCTTATCTTCCAAACTACCGTGCGGTGTCTCGCCACGGAAGACCTGGCCGACAATGAGGCCGACGTCGTCCGCCTTCGCGAGCTGTATGATCGGCTTGATGTTGACACCACTCCCGCCAGCGTGCTTTTCCCGTGGTTTCCCAGCCCGAGTGCAGTGCGGCGACTGCTCACGACGAAAGAAATCTTCGACATCATAAGTGTCGTTGTCGACGCCCGAATATCTAGCGGTATCGTTCGCGATGATACCATCCAGATGCTGGTGGAATGTGGTGATGACCGGATGGTCGTCATCGGGGTGAGCAGTTCTAATCGTCGCGATCATCACCGTGTCATTACGCTGACATTGTACCTCTTTCAGTTCATACTCGGCTTGCTGGTCGCGGGTGCACGGTCTACAGGCACCACAGGTGAGCATGTCAATTAGGCTCCGATGTCAGACCATGGCATTCTGACCCTCTTCGCACACAGCAACGTGGTTGATCACATTCCTCGGAGGTCATCCGCATTGGAAGGCACGGGCCGCCGCGGAGGCCGCCGAGCTGCTGCACAGTTACTCCACATACCCTACGGAGCACCTTCCATCTTCTGCCGCCGCTGCCGCACAACCCTCCACGCTGTCGTTTCTCAGCCATCGGCTTGCATGCGTCCCATTGGAGGCTTGGGAAAGCGAGACTCCGGTCATGGATGCGCTCTTGCGCGAGACGTTGCGACTCGCGCAGCCGCATGCGGCAATGCGCATGAACACGGGGCCGGAGATCCAACTGGGCGGGAAGAGGATACCGACGGGGTCATTCGTCATGTACCCCTTCAGCGACGTGCACTTGAGTCCCGAGCTGTATCCCGACCCATGGAGGTTTGACCCGGATCGGCCGCAAAGCAAGATGCCGTTCTCATACGTCGGCTGGGGCGCAGGTACGTCCTTCGCGGCACCGTTGTTCGGGTTAGAGGCGTTGGATCTAACTCGACGTGGCAGGGAAATCTGTGTGTCTTGGGCAGCGGCTCGCGCGTCTGGAACTCAAATTGATGATGGCACTATTTGTGCTTGGTTTCGATTGCGCCGTTGTTGACGCGAAAGGGCGGCCGCTTAATGCACTACCGCGGCCGAATTGGAATGATAGCCTAACGTGTAAACCTCCGAAGGGTTCTTGTTATCTCAGGTACGAGCGGACGGGACTTTGACGGGCATGTCATCTTGGTGATCTAGATACGCAAGTCATTGGATTTTTCTGCAGATATGTATGCGTAGATCCTTACTGGTAGTGCGCGGCTGTTAAAATAGTTCAAATAATACAACCTGAACTAGGCCTCTCTTGGTTATACATAATGCGCTTCCCCAATATATACAGCCAGCCCGGCCAAGCACTGCAGCTCGATTTGGGGCATCGCGTCGAGCTGTCCAGCCGCCAGCCACCAGCCACCACCATCCATGATCTATGGGATTAGACTGTTCGACTCATCACTGTAGGGTGAAACCATCCTTGCCACGGTACACTCCCCGGGCATTTGCGTGCTCGAGCTCAACCTGCTTCCGTTTCTCCTCCTCCCTCCGCTCGCGAATCCACTCCTCCCTACTGCGTTTCTCCCTCTCCACCAGCTTCGCACGCTGTTCCGACGACGGCTGCCACTTGCTTTTGAGGACGCGGCGTACCGCTTCGGGACTAATGCGGAATTTGGCGGCGAGTACAGGAGTCGTGTAAATTTCAGGGTCCATTTTGTGCATTTGGCGCAGGCCTTCCATCGCCTCTCGCGAGAGCTTGCGCGGGGGAGCCCAACCTTCCGGGAAATCCTTCTTGATGGTTTCGCGGTGGGCAGCGGCCTGGCGCGGGACAGGCTGGCGCACGCGCGATTTATTCGTGACAAGGGTGGTACCGTCGTCTACTAGGTCTTCATCCTCATCGAAGCGCAGCTCCTCCTCTATGATAGGCCTTGATCTGGGCCGATGATTCCTCGTCTCGAAGAACGGCTTGGAATCCGTGCGACTTCTTGACCACTCGGCATGTCTGCCTGTGTGTTTGGAGGGTTTCTCGTCAGCCTCGGCGACTCTTTTGCTCTGCCGCACAAGACCAGATACAGTAGAGTAGAGGTTGATATAGGTGCGAGTAGTTGTAGCTTTGGTCGCAAGAGTTCGGGAGGCAGCAAGCATTTTGAGCCGTTTTTGGAGGATGAGAACGAGTTGGCCTGCTCCGGCGCAGACTATGATTTTCAAACTCAGCGATTATACCTGCCTAATTCGGCAATCACGATAGACGCTGGTCCTTCGCGTCAGCGACTCCGTTGCACATTCCTGGCGACCCGGACACACACTGGTGTTGCTGGGGTCGGCTGGGACTTTTGTATCGAAGATAAACTTCACCTTAAGTGGCTCAATGTCTCTCGATATCAACATAATTAGACGTGATTTCGAACGGTAAAAACGCGTGAGACGGAGGCGCCGAGGGAGATGCCGATGGCTGTCGATCGGATGGAGACGAGATAAACCAAGGACGCTGGCCGGCACAGCTCACACACATCTCATCGCCAGCTTACACCTCGGTTTCTACACTTTCTTTCTTTCTCTCCGTCCGGCTCCCCTCTTGTCTTGCGAGCTCGCCATGGCTGACGTCTCTGACCCCAAGATTGACGAGGGTATGTCCTACAACGGCTGCCAGCACATCGTCACGTTGACTGTCGCGTGATCTCGGATGTATTCTCCAGCATACCAGGATGTGCGCTCAGACAAGTCGGACACGAACTGGATACTTCTCGACTACGAGGTGCGCTCCGCGTGTTTGTCATCCAACAACAAGCATACAGCTCAATGATATCCGCGTCAGTCGGACCGTTCGGACAAGCTCCAACTGACCACTACCGGATCCGGCGGCTTGGAAGAGCTCCGCGAGCACCTCGACGAATCGAAGGCTTCGTACGCGTACGCACGTGTGCAGTATGCGAATGACAAGGAGTCCAAGCGAGAGAAGTTCATCCTGATCGTCTGGATTGGACCCAGCTGCAAGGTCATGCGCAAGGCTAAGGTACGTCTATCATTGTGATAGCTTGCCACGGCCAACATACTGATTCACGTGTGTTCAGATCTCCGTGCATTCGGCAGACGTAAAACAGGTGCTGCGCGTATTCTCCATTGAGGTGGCTGCAAGAGAGAAGGATGATCTCAAGGAGGAGCCCATCGTCATTCGATTGCGGAAGGTGCGTTCAATATTCGCTCGAACTGCTCGATGCGCTGAATCACAGCGCAATCATGTAGGCTGGCGGCGCAAGCTATGACGGAGTCTAAACTGCTTTGCGTATTTCGGTATTGGGTATACCTCGTGTATTTGTCTCCTCGATTTCTATCCTACATCTTGCATCTTGCAACTCTCATCCAGATTCCGGAATAAAGTTGGATTCCTTACTCACTATAGAGACCGCGACGCAGCAGTGGTAATGGCGAAATCATTATCTCTGAGACAATGTTTGCTTGTCATGTCTTTGTGCGGTCATCGTTGTCTAGGTCCACAGGATCTAGACCCGGATCCGGACCATATGCTCTTCGGACGTTTCTCGGTAATCACATAAGTTGAGTAAGCAGTTCTTAGTATTTGCATATCAACCACCGTACTCCGATGAGAAGACCCCTACTTCTAACACCAATGCCCACGTTAGAATGGTCGCCTCCGCGATATTCCCCCTCTTTTTACCCAATTTGAATCCCGCCGAGGAGTTGGAAGTTTCGTCCCGAAGACTTCACTATTTCCCCTTGCTGGCCAAACGCGACAAGCCGATTAATGATGACATCGTGTATCAACCAAGTGAAGTTCGAAGACGATTGCAAGCAATGCGAGAGGTGTCTACAAGACGATTGGCGGAAACAGCGAATCCATGTTCGGCGATGTGCCTGCGGTTCGTGACCGGTCTAGTCTTATCACGGGGAGGTGATTATACTGAAAGGGCTTTCGTACTTCTAGATCGTTGGGCAAGCCATATGGGAGTGGTGGTCCAGTTGTGCGTTCAGCTCAAGCATGTATGATGCCTGGTATGATTCGCGCTTTAGTGATGTTTGTATCAGAATATCGCATATAGGTAGCCAGTTTAGGGCCAGCAAGCGCAAGGTCAAGCCTGTTTGAGATTATAGTGTTCGAATGGTTGATAACGACAGTATTAGAAGAGTAGAGGTCCTCACCATTAAAGCGGGCCCTCGCACCAAGATAGAGCATTGCGTCAACGCGATCGCGTACTTGACTTCTCCATATACCAACAAACGGGCTACTTGAGTACTAACAAGAAGGCGGATATAAACCCTACTCACCCTCTCTCGTACGCGAAGATGGTCACAGCAAAAGTCTAGGAGAGTGAGTGGTATAGCTCACTCGCCATCATGTTCCTTGAATGCATCCTATATAGCCACTAGTACCTTCACAGGCTTCGGACGTGTCATGAAAGCACTTGCCTTAGAGAGGGAGGCAACATTGTTGCGACATGACGCAAGCCGGAGATGCTTGCCGAGCTCTCTGTGGGGTTCGACTTAACACGACTTTTGATGCTCAAAGCGATGTCCAGGATCCCTTCCAGATCGCTCCTGCGTTTACTAAAGCGCAAGGAGACATTCTGCTGGATCTACGTTGTGTTCAACAAAGCGGGCGTTTCGTGCTCAGCGCCACAGGCTTGCCAGAGCCTCCCCTCGGCGTCCCGATCGGGAGGCTCGCTGTTGGTCTCACGAGGAAGAAGACACAAACTTTGCTCACGAAAGCGTATGAGTCATGGTCGGGGACGCTGGGGCACAACTCTGCCTGGGTAGGTTTGATTGTATGATGATGCTCAACGATTGCGCAGCATGCAGATTCAAGCGCAAACTCGAGCACACACAATCTTTGCCACTCAATGGATGTTTAACTCCGTGTGAAATAGCGGTCCCACCGCGCACAAGTATGGGATATAGTACACGTGCTCATGCGGACATAGCACATGACTTCGAGCTACGGTGCTTGAACGAGAGACACTAGAAGGCACCAAGACTTCGTTGATTCTGGGCAAGAGCGGGATTAGACGACATCAGGAGTCTGGCTTGGGAATGATTGCCCAAGACAGTCAGCTGCAAGGTTCGGAACCCTTCCATTCGCGTCAATACCCTCTGGGACCTAACAATTGGACAAATTTGCTGCAGATGACTCCTAGTCGACCGATCGTCGGGCTCGTGCATATGCCTAAGACTGTCTGATGTCGTACCGGAGGCTCCGAGCTTGCACACTTGTGGTGTGTATATAAGATATCACGATTCAATGGCTCAGTGAGTATCACGAAGTTATCTACATGTATATGTTGCTCATACCTCTTGGCCAGTAATCACAACCCCAACGGGCTCTAGACGATCCAGGATGAAGTTCGTTTTGGAGACGAGGACATTCTTGTCGTAAGACTCCCGGGCTAGAGGTGACCCTCAAGCCGTGTACGGAGCAGAACATTTTGATGCAACGCATATTGGACAAATTCGATGTCAAGGACCTGGGTCCTAGGCTTGATACTCTCTGCGTTCGGAAATATTCAGCAACACCGTCGTCTACCTTTCCGCCACCCTTACTCGCTCTCAAATATTCTAATGAGGCTCTGGGTGTCGTTCTCTGCAGTCATAGAGTCAGCGCGTCTGTTGAGCAATTCTCCGGCGCAGAGCGCTGAACTGCGATGACATCCGTCACTTCGCTTTCCTCGTAGTGTAGGCGTCACTTTGGGGTTATTCGATCTGCCTCGCATAAAGTTGTGGCTGTCTAGGAATCAGACCACTTATAGACGCGGGCTCCCTTGACAGGTGAGGTCATTTCAATCCTTGATGAGTATTCGGAGCGCGCCCCGCTTCTTAAACGACTCAACCACGACACGTCTGTGCATTAACTGACAGAAAACGCCGAATCGCGCTTATGCTCGTGACAATTGGACTGCCAAAAAAACATTCCCCAATGTAAGTAACAAATGGGCTGCCTTGAGCATTGATTGGTGCATTGATATCGCCGATGCTTCAGTTGCGGCGCATTGAGGATGGCGCCTGTACACCTTTTTGCTCATGAACGGTGGTTTTTTGAGCGGCATGTCCGATGCTGCTAGACCATTTCAAGGATACGACATCCGGTAGAATTGCTCCCGGTAGATTCATGACAACGAAAGCCTTCCTTGCTTAAGCAGGCCCCAATATGAAGGTGGACCCGTGAAGAGTTGTTTTGCCAATGAGAGGCGGAATTGTTACCGCCCTGCCGCCCTGTCAACTATAAAGACACGACCTGAGATATAGCATGGTTCCACAATTCAGTATCATCCTCTTTCAACTACTGTGGTTTTCGCCAGAATGTCAGTGCCAAAGATCTGGTTCAGTGAGTGATATTCTTCCGCTACAACTTCAAGCTCCTCAGCAGATGTATGAAACAGTCACCGGTGCTTCGTCTGGCTTTGGACGTACGATGACAGAGTTTGCCTTGGAAAAGGGCGCTAATGTTATTGCGACACTGCGAAAGCCGGAAGTGCTCGCCGAGCTGTGTGCTCAGTTCGACACCACACGGCTGCTGGTGCTGAAGCTTGACGTCAAGGAGTCCGGCCAGATTGCCGCTGCGTTTGCAAAGGCGCAAGAGACGTTTGGTCGGATCGACGTCGTTTTCAACAACGCAGGATACGTTGCGGTCAGCGAAGTTGAGTCCGCCAAGGCTCACGAAGAAGTCGTTCGGGACATGTTCGACGTGAACTTCTGGGGCGCGACGCGTATCTCTCAGGCCGCGGTCAAGTTCTTTCGCGAGGTGAATGATCCGGTGGGCGGGCGTCTCCTTCAGATCTCATCCCTGGCAGGGGTCAAAGGACTCCCTAGCGTTGCATTTTATTGTGCCTCGAAACACGGTGAGGCCTTGTCTTTCTATCAAATGTATCTAGCATTATCTGATGAGTGCGACGTAGCGCTGGAGGGAGTTACTGAAGCTCTCGTGAAAGAACTCGATCCCGACTGGAATATCAAGGTAGGAACATGGAGCCATGCACCCGCGCATCCCTCCCACTGATAAGTCAAACACCAGATTACTTTGATCCAGCCTGGACCTTTTCGAACCTCCGTTCGCTCAAATTTCTCCATTATCCCCGCAGATCCTGCATACACCCACCCAGCTGCAGCTGCCGGACGGGCATGGGCAACTACCATCACAGAGTATGAGGATGCGGACGATCCTCTAAAGGCTGTTCGGCGATTCTACGAGCTAGTAGATCTGCCAGAACCGCCGCTCCGATTCCCGATCGGGAAATTCGTTGTTGAGAGCCTGCAGGAAAAGGCACAGAGCTTGCTTGCGGACGCGAACACATACAAATCGTGGTCAGATGGATTGGGATTTGCAGCTTGAAGAAGCTCGGTTCTGCACCCGCGCTGACTAATTGTGTGGTGTGTGGACGGGACTATATACTGGATAATGCACAATTTCCGACGCTTTGTCATCGTATGAAATGCTCAATTTTTATCCTCACGAAGATTAACCACAATGCAGATGCTTATACATGTTTGAGCAACAATGCTTAACTAAATGGTCCTAGCGCCGGGATGTACCAAGACTTTCCTCTATCTGCGAAAGTGCGCTTATAGAACATGTTCGGGTGCTGACAATTGAATTGATTGCTAAGGACACAGTCAGCAAGGTTCAAGAGCTTCTCTGTCGAGTCAATGCCTTCATGCTAGCTGATAATGGTGCAAATCTATTTCAAACGACTCATCTCACGCAGTCAAAAGTCGATTTTTTGGATAGATAAGGACGGTTATAAAATGGGCGGGTGTCGAGGATGAGATTCCAAGCTGCATACACTACACGCACCCCTCGCCACAACCCAGACAAATGCCATCTCCAAACGTGTGGTTCAGTGAGTACGCGCTGATTATCGATAGGTACTTATCGCTGATGATTAATAACCAGTAACCGGTGCCTCGGCGGGATTTGGACGGTTCATGACGGAGCACGCCCTGGAAAAGGGCGACTTCGTCGTTGCAACCCTCCGCAGACCACAAGTACTCGCCGAGCTGACTGCGAAGTACGACTCCACACGGCTGCTGGTAATCAAACTCGACGTCAAGGATCCTGACCGGATCACCACTGCGTTCGAAAAGGCGCAGGAGACATTCGGTCGAATCGATGTCGTATTCAATAACGCCGCGTACGCCACAGTCAGCGAGGTGGAGTCCGCGCGGGGACATGACGACCTGGTCCGGGACATGTTCGAGGTGAACTTCTGGGGCGCGTTGCATGTCACTCAAGCAGCAATCAAGTGCTTCCGCGATATGAACCGCCCCGCAGGTGGTCGGCTCCTGCAGGTTTCCTCCATGGCGGGAATCGAAGGCATACCTGCCGTTGCATTCTACGTTGCAACGAAGCACGGTAAATTATAATTTGATTCAGCGGGATCTATACTCATGCTGACTGCATCGCGTCAGCTCTGGAGGGACTCAGCGAGTCTCTTGTGAAAGAGCTAGACCCTGCATGGAATATCAAGGTAAGACCACAGTCCCGGTATGTAACCCCTGTATCAATACGGCTATTTACGAGAGTTCGACTAGGTGACACTCATAGAGCCGGGGCCCTTCCAAACGTCCATGCACGCGAGCTACACGGTCATCCCAGCAAATCCTGCGTATGCTAACACTGCAGCAGCAATTGGGCGCACATTCATGGACAGTATCAGCGGTACATCTGTGGATGATCCCCGCAAGGGCGTTGCCAAGTTCTACGAACTGGCGAATTTGCCCGAGCCCCCGCTGCGTTTAGCGGTCGGAAAACTCGCCGTAGAAAGTATGAACAGAAAGGCGCAGAGCCTGATTGCAGACGCGAGTGCATATGCATCCTGGTCGGAGGGGCTAGAAATCACGAATTGAGCATTACGAATTCGAGTTGTCGTGAAGAGCACTGTAGGTCACTGGGCGAGGCGTTTCGTCCATTTGGGATATGATGTACATCTAGTACTGCTGCGAGTCTGCTGTGAATGAACTTGTCCTCAGTTTTCCGAAGAATAATTGCTAGACAACACTCATCGTGTTTGTGTGTGCTCTAGCCGTGATGACTACCGTGAACGTCCGTGTGCAAATTCGTCTTGGTATTCGTGCAAATAGGGGGTGAAGGAGTAGTCTGTGCGCGTGCGAGTAGTGGTCCGCATCTTTCTGCCGGAACACCATAGACACTCATCGGTTCAGGCGAGTATTTAGATCTAATCACATCTACCCCACTCGGTCCAGGGGGGATCCGTTTCATTGCCCCTTTGCCCTCATATTGCGAACTATTCTCCCTGGCAAAGCAGCGGTTAGACGCGCAGCCTGTGTGCAATGCTCGATGCGGATGGTGAATGTTCGAAGTCCCCCATGCCACGTGTATCGAACTTGAACGTCCGAGTCAAGTTAACTAGTCTAAACACTCATCATCCGCTTTCACATTGAAGTGCGAGGAAATGATGTCGCGCAGCCTGTTTGCAATTGATTGGATCGCACAGAGCAAATTCCGCATATTAACGGGAGAAATGATAGGTATCAGCATTTTTGCGCTGCCTCCTGTGCTGTTCCTCTACTATGCAGTGTCTGAGATATCAGTGAAAAACATAATTAAGAAAAGGGTTATCTAGAGTTGATGCCAGGCCTTCTCAGAAACAGTTTGTTCCACCATGTTACTTCGATCTACTATAATCAGGCTCAGTGTCTCAAAAACGAGGCTCCTCATTCCTAACCAAAACTTCATGATGGCAGAGGATTCTGCATGCGACCATGCTCACGTTTTGACATACACCTGATACAGGCAGTTGCCAGTTGTAAGGCGCTACGACCGCAATGACGAACGATATTTCACTCAGTAGTACAAAGATGGTCATCTTGAGCGGGAGCATAACACACACACATCCACAATCGACCTCCGAGCACGGAACACCTCCTGTCTCGGCAAGGGACAGCCTGAGGAATGTGCACATTTTCCGTCATCAGCAGTCTCCTCATCTTCACCCTGAGTTGTGAACAGATTACGCACAACTATGGAATAGCACACGTAAATAGTGCTCATTTCTGCATATCTGTAACACTGAAGAAGGCATGTCCCAAGTGCATGTTCGACCACCATACAACGGCGATCAAATCATCTGACCATTTGCTCATCCATGAATGTACACCTAAGAACGAGTCGGGATACTACGTGTGAGGGCCGGTTTCATCCAGAGGATACTCGGGAGAATGGAGGTTCCAAGTTCATGTGGATCATGAGGGATTTAGTATGACTACGGATGGTTGAAATTCGTCGATCATGGCAAAGAGGTTATTTGCACATGTTAGGATCGGAAGCCAATAGCTTTGACGCACATCCGAGAGCTCCCAACAGCCCCTTCAACCTTCAGAAATGGTGGTATCGATTTTTCAAAATTGAACGATTCACTACTAACCCTGTTCAAGCCCGGATACAATCCTGCACTGTCTCATGAGTTGCATAGCGGATGGCGCTATCCAATACGACAAGACGGACCGACAGCTGACTGCTATGTCATGAATATTCGTGCAACTCTTGCGAGGATCATGAACTTATATTCATGGACAATGCTTGCTGCCAGTGATCGCTGATACTCAATTCCCAGTGATTAATCACGAGGACATGTAGGTATAGAATGGCATAAAACAACGCCTAGCATATGCACCAAGCTCCATTGAAAGTACGTAGCCTCCTCAGCCGCGACGTCGGCTACAGTATCGTCTGGAGTATACCCCATTTGAATGTGCAGCCATCAGGGTGACATCACCTTGCAAACTCTGGAGTCGCGCTGCTGTATATCCTTATCATTTTGCACGATAGTACCACCATCACCCACGGCTATGCCGGACTTCTCAGGCACCACCCTCCACGATGTCGACCCCAGTACCCTCACCCGCCTCTGAGAAGCCACGACGCACTTCTTCTCGCTCTCCACGCCGCACCTCTACTCCGCCGCGACAGAGCACCCGTTCCCCTCCACCGCAGGCAATGCCATGCTCCATTCGTCTCTCCATTTCTCCTCGTGCTCTTCCTCTCGTAGAATCGCCTAGACGCCGCGCATGCTTGCGCGCGCTTCGTGGGCCGCTTACTCGCCGCCGTCCCGTTCTCTCGCTGCACTCGGTTGACTCCAACTGATCGTGGCGCTCCTAAGCTACGCGCCGCAGAACGTCGTGCGTGAGACGGTTCTTTGAGGGAACCGCGTAGAGTTACGGACTTGGGCTGGAGGGATGGCGCGAGCGGAAGGCAACGAGGGGATACACAGCGGAGATAACGCGTGTGGCCACGGGGGAGCATCGAGAATGGACTGGTGCTTCTTGCGGACTATTGGGAAGGTGAGTATCCGGCGGTTGTTCTCCCGTTCGATTTCCGCCAACGATGTCCCACCTTAGGTGTACGTAGACGCCTGGCGCTATGTCAGCTCGCCTGCTACAAGCCAAGTAGTCGAACAAAGAATTCGTGAAGTTCATGGATGACTTGGCGGAGCTAGTGAACAGGCAGGTTGTCATCTCTGACGCGACGCGAATTCTGCGTGCTTACCCTGCAGGAAGGGCCATTGGCTTGCGCGGCCTTGAGATTGCGTCGGGTTCGAAAGGCTGGTGCCGCGCGGAACAAATCTGGGCACGTATCGTGGAGCTCGAGGATGCCTTCGGGCCCACGGGTGTTGCGAAGATTGCAGTGCTCTCCGCGTAATGGGGTCATGCATGCTCTGGCATCCTGTTCGTAAAAATGAAGGGACAAAGCTGTATACTGTGGGTCTGGTTTATTGACAGGAATGCAAGATTTTACGTTAACAGAAATCAAATGTGAAGAACGCGCGTAAGCTCCCTAAATCGCCGTCAAGGTCAGTACCGTCTCATTGAAGCCGATCGAGCCCGAACCTCATGGGTGACCGTGTGTATTTTAGTCCCGTGTACTTCATTGCCTGACGTTGTTCGGCTCGCAGGCCTAGAGACGTAGGTATGCATAATTCTGGTCGTACCTGCGGTGTTGTTAACGTGGAATGGGTGACCCACTCAAGTGTCTGTGCCGTCATGTGGATACCACGTTGCAATGTGAGATGAAGCTGTCCCTCTCCTCCGCCCAGAGTGAAGCAGTATCGTTACTCTGTCGCGGCTTAGGATGCGGCTTCGTAGGGCAGGTCAGAGCCCCAATGAACGTATAACGTTATCCAGGTAGCGACAACCTGGGTGAATAACATTCTCTGTTCACTTGTTCACCAAGAACTGACATTTGCTAGGTTTTCTCCAGAGTAGCTGACCTAGTACAGCCCTCGCAAATGCTATGTTGCAAGCGTGGCCATGTCCCGCTAACATTGTCATCTCCGCTCACATTGACCATCGGTTTTCGCCGACTACCACGCTCTGCATCCCATGGAAATGTCACAAATTTCTCTTTAAGTCCTCTGATCCCTGCCATAACGCCGCCGCTGATAGGGAGTCCGAGATGCATGCCGCACTGCATCGCTACTGACACTTAGCAGACCAGTAACTCTCACCCCAAGCTGTCAGCGGCAACACGCCGCAGTGGTGTAGTTTCAAATTGCATGTTTCTAAGGGTCATGATGCCGTCAATCTCGAGAGCATTCAGCCGTCTGACGACCCTGATAATTTGAATACGAAGATGCATGGCCAGCTCCTATCTCAATAAATTTACCGGTCGCAACAAACACACAATACGTCGCAAAACGTAGCAGTGATATCGCTACGCAATACGGTTGAAAGGTCACGAAATAACATGGGATAAAACATGAGACGTATCATGAGAAGCTGCACATCGACCAGTGTATCCGCATTCTGGAAACATGGGCAAGCCATTATTGGTAATTACACACCTCAGAGCGGTATCAAAGCCACAGTTTTGTGTATCGAGTGTGAAGGAGAAGGTGGCGATAGCCGCATTCTGTGCCAACGCTCCAGACAGATCGTTTATTGACGCAATGTAGCAAGGCGCCGATCGGCTTGTGTCCTGTGTCCCCACCGTCCGCGCCCGATCGCGCCGCAAAGATCTCAACGGCAATTGCCAGTTGGACCTGGTCCGGATGTTTTTGTGTGGGGTGCGGGCGTCCGATTACCATAAAGGGCAGTCTCCCTTCGTCAGCGTGCCTCGGGCCAGAAGGTCGTGGCGTTTCACGCCGATGGTGCTGCTGAATCTGCACCACATCGTACTTACCAACGCGCCTCGTCAGCGATCTCCAGTCGTCTCAGGACTCGGGCAAGCGTGAGATCGTGCGCCGATGCACTCCTCCACTTTGTATAGTCGTAAGGTATGTGTGGTTTTCTCCAGCTGGATATAGTACGCCGGGCAAATAAAAGCGAGTCTTTCACAGATATTGACCCTATTGGTCTTTTTTCCAGGATCACGGCCTGCAGCCTGCGTTGCACCTGCCCAATGGCATTCGTGAGAAAGGATGTGTCGTGGCCCGCTTAGCGCGAAGACATCATCGGCTATGCCAGCAGAAGCCAATATCGTGCGTGTCCGACGGAAGCTCACGAAGGCTTGTGCCCGACCTCGAATACAGTAAATTGGCTCGAACCCTGCTCCAGCATCGTTTTTGCCTATTGCGAACACGATGCCCGCTTCTGGTACGAAGCCCCTCGATGCGCTGACCGGACCCGAAGGGCGACTGTGCGTTTCTCATCTCAACCCTCCTTGCCGGTGACCGATGAGGAGACTGCACCATGAGCTAGAGACTTGCGTCGGAATGGAAGCGGCCGAGTCTGCGACCTATTACCTATATAACCTCTCTGTGGAACCTGAGAGGAGCATCAAACAATCGTCTGTTTTTGTCTGCCTGCGGAGTCTCGCCTGTCACAACTCTATCCTAGCATCTCCACCTGATACCATTTAAGAACCTCATCGTAGCCTCATCAATTCTACAACATTAATCTCAATTTTTCTATCACAATGTTCGATGTTACCAGCTACCACACTCTTCAGGGCGCCAACAGCAGCACCTGGCACCGCCCGGCCCTCGACGGCTCTCTGACATTGCCTGAGCTTTACGCTTGGCACGCAGAACACAGCCCAGAACACCCGCTCTTCGTCTACGCGGACGACGATAAGCGGTCGCACACAATATATTACCCTGAGGCTTTCCGTGGCATCCGCAAGGCTTCGAAGCTGTCGCAAACACAGTTCACCCGTGTGCAGAGCCTATATGCTCAGCAAGAGACCTCTCAGCACCCTGCGGTACTCGGCATTCTTGCCAACGCAGGTCAGCAATCCGACTGATTCCTTGCAATCGAAGGCTGATCAGAATCAATGATGTTCTCAGATTCGATCAGCTTCCTCACCTACATGGTTGGTGTCATGTACAGTGGGTTGACACCCTTCCCGCTCTCGACACGCAATTCGCCCGCTGCCGTAGTACACCTCGTGCGCTCGACGGGAATTCATCTCCTTGTCGTCAGTTCCGATCCGGCCATGCAGCGTCTTGCGCAGCAAGTGAAGGACATCCTCTCCGCGGAAGGCTACACGCTCGAGCATGCGCCTATGCCGAAGTTCGATGAGTTGTACAATGACAGCGACGAAGGGTTGGACGCGCAAAAGGGCAAGTTGGGTTCGGATGACATCATGCTTATCCTGCACTCGTCAGGTATGATCCTATCTCATTGTGCTCAATCCGCCGCTAATGACCCGACCAGGATCCACGGCCTTCCCGAAGCCGATCCCATTCAAAGCTCGCAGCTTTATATATTGGGGCACCGCACCATGTAAGCCCTCAGTATGGTTTTCACTCAGCGTTTAGATATTCACCTACTTTGCCTCAGACTTCGGTGAACTTGATATCTGTGGTCTAGTAGTCGGGTCACAATCCCCTCCTATGTTCCGTACGTGAAATCGTCTATTATGGAGCTCCAATCTGTCTCAACAATGTCTCAGATGCCATGGGTTCTGCCAACATGATGTGGCCGGTAGGTCTATAGCGGATTATCGAGTCAATTTTATGCTAACATGTACTGCGACAGCCATGCACCGGTGTCGTCGTGGCTTGCTTTAAGCCGTCTTCTCCGCCTGTCATTCCTACCCCAGAAGCTCTTATTGAGAGCATAGCTGAAACGAACTGCGAGCTAGTATACTGTGTACCGTCGTTCGTGGAGGTGAATAGAGTTTGACTTCGTTGTCATTTCTGGAACCCTGATTGATGATGTGTGTCCAGGCATGGGCTCGCGAACCTGCTTATCTTTCGACCCTGAAAGCCCAGAAGGCTATAGTACGCACAATTTCGTAGTGGCATGATGGTAACTCTAACGGGATAATACAACAGGCATATGGAGGTGCACCGCTAGAAAAGGCTACTGGCGACATGCTCCGCGCTGAGGAAGTCAAATTACTTCCCTTCTACGGATTGTGAGAGAGCTCTCACCATCCGATGGACGTAGTGTTGATGAATTGCATCGCAGGACCGAGACTGGCAACGTCAACATGTTTATCCCCGATCTCACAACCCACGAGGACTGGGAGTACTTCAAATTTTCGCCGCACATTGAGATTGCGCTCGAGCCTCGCAACGAAGAGGAGAGAATCTTCGAGCTCTTCATTTTCGTGAGTGGTATAACCTCTGAGTAATGGACCGTGATAATTGACGAGCCCGGTAGGAAAGCGAAAATTACTGTCCTAACGTGCTCAATGCGAACGTGCGCAACCGACGCGCATACGCAACAAACGACCTCTTGCAGCGCCACCCGACGGAGCCTAACGTCTGGAGGATATTTGGGCGGGCAGACGATCAGATCATGCTGTCCACAGGTGAAAAGGTTCGCATTTTTCTGGCTTCTTTATGATAGCTGGCTCATAGGCTCTGCTACCCCCAGACAAACCCAGGTCCTCTTGGTGAGTTATTTGCAGAATTCTTCTTCCACAGATTCTGACCTATATGGTACCTCTAGAGGCGATCCTTCTAAAGGATGCCAACATCGCTGCGGCAATCATGTTCGGGCGCGGTCGCTTCCAGAACGGCGTGCTCGTCCAGCCGAAGGAGGAGGTCAACCCGACGGACGAGAAGCAGCTCGCAGCGTTCAGAAATAAGATCTGGTTTGTGATCTCCCCTATCGTTATGGAAGAAGTCTTATGTTAATGAATATCGAAATTCAGGCCAACCGTCGAGCAAATGAATGAGTACGCGCCACAGCACTCACGTGTCTTCAAAGAGGTATGTCTATCCTTCTAACACATATATGCAGCGCTAAGGTATGTATGACTAGATGATTGTGGTCACGAGCCCGTCCAGACCGCTCGAGTTCACGGCGAAAGGAACTCCCCGGCGTCAGGTCTGCTTGAATGCCTACGAAGCAGAGATTGACGCTGCGTATGCTGCGGTTGAGGACTCGTCGCAAACCGACTTGGCTTCGCCTTCGGAGTGGACGCAAGACGCCGTTTCTACATTCGTTCGAGCTGTGGTCGAGAAGGTCTTGACATCTTCGCTTGCGTATGACGCCGATCTGTTTCAGCATGGTTGCGACAGGTAAGTTTACTTCTACCTGCTGTTCGCTGCACCAAAAGCCCAGTACTGATCATGCCTGTCAGTCTTCAAGCGACATATATTCGCAATGCCATCCTGAAGGCCCTCCGCTCCTCAACAACCATCTTGGCTAACAAGGTCCCGCTGAACTTCGTCTATGCTAATCCGACCATCGGCGCCCTGAGCAGCTTCGTCTGGTCGCTCTTCTCGGAGGGACAGCCCGGAAGCGCGGAGGCTCAGCTCGAGGCCAAGGTACAGGCAATGCGCGCTATGGTCGAGAAGTACAGCAAGGACTTCGGTCGCCCCGCGAAGCCGAATCAGAACGGATTCCACGCCGATGATGGGGAAATATACCTGGTCACCGGAACGACGGGCCGTCTGGGATGTCACCTCCTCTCGCAGCTACTCCAGGACCCGAAAGTGGTGAAGGTCTACGGGTTGAACCGAGGAGCGCCAGGCTCAGAGCCAAAGCTCGCTGAGAGGCAGAAAGATGCGTTCACCATGTGGGGGCTGAATGCAGCCCTGTTGAGCTCGAGCAAGCTCACGCTCCTGCCGTGCGACTACCCCAAGCCACTGCTCGGCCTGAACGAGAACACATACCGCGAGGTGAGTATACTTGGGTCACGCTACTCTGTCGCTATACTCATGTCTCTCTTCAGATCCAGAATTCCGTAACAGCGATCATCCACAATGCCTGGCGCGTCGATTTCAATCTCTCGCTGACATCCTTCGAGCCTCTCATCGCTGGCATGCGAAACATCATCGACCTCGCGCTCGGCTCACCCAAGCCTCAGGGGCCTCAGATCACCTTCGTCAGCTCTATCTCGTCGTTATTCGGTTATAAGTCATTGGAGCCCGCTGCCGAGGAGCACATCTCAGACCCCAAGATGTCTGCCGGAATGGGATACGGCGAGAGCAAGTACGTCGCAGAGACACTTCTTGCGCGCGTCCGGGAAGAAACTGGACTTCGGACCACGGTGGTCCGCGCCGGGCAACTTGGTGGTGATACCCAGGTCGGCGGGTGGAACCCCAAGGAATGGGTGGCTGCGATCGTGGCTGTCAGCCAAATCGTTGGCTGCGTTCCAAGTCGGGACGAGGTCAGCACTGTTCAATAAATGTCATAAATATATTGGCTGATCGGCTCGTGTAGGAGCTCACATGGCTACCTGTCGACACGGCCGCGTCCGCTCTGATCGAGTTCTCGCGTGCGGACCAGCCTGTTGTCCATCTCATCCATCCCCGACCCGTCTCCTGGAATGCGATATTCTCCCCGATTGCAGAACGCCTCGGTCTGGAGCTTTCCCCCTACTCCGAATGGATCCACCGCCTGCGCGTCGCCGACGAGGCCCAGGTTGACGGTCAACAGTCTTCCGCGCTAGCCCTTCGTGACTTCTTTGAGAGTAGCGTGTCCGAAGCGGAAATGCATCTGGACACAACAAAAGCTGTACGTGCCTCAAAAACACTGAGGGACATTAGGCCGCTCGGGAAGGAGGACGCTATGAAGTGGCTCGACTTCTGGGTTGGGATTGGGCACATCAAGCTGTGAGCAGCTGCGGAGTGGGATTCAGGAATTTTCGAATCATGTATGTTCTGAATTGTTGGGCTATTGCATCGTCATCATGGTATCTCACCTGTGTCTGCATTGTGTCATCTCATACATGCGCTACGCTAGGGCAAGCAATTAATAACCTTTCGAACGCATATATGTGTAACTGGTTCTATTTGACAGGCATGACTCTCTTCTGAACAACACGTCTCGAGGATCGCATCAGGTAGCTATCAGTCACCGCCGCCTTCACATGTGACCAAATGTTGGATACCTGAACATTCGCAAGATTTTCGCACAGCCACGTCTGCTCGCTAAACCTCCTCTCCTCCCCCTGCCCCATCATATCGTGCGGGTTATATCGCTTTTTGATCTCTTGGAGCTGTGGCAGCTGTTCTCTAAATATATGTGACAGCGGGGTGCCCTCGATAGCGTAGTTTCCATCCATGGGTGCTTCACCGTTATCCTGTCCATCCTCAACAGCAACTGCAGTAAGATGTCCAGCACTTGCCTCGAGACAGTTCGCATTATGTCATCTACACTGGTCTCATTCCACTGGAAGTATTAGGCATATGCGAGAATACTTGAGTTCTGGTCAGAGGGTACGCGGTGGCGATATTCGTATGCTTATACAAAATGCCTGGAAAAACGGTTCGGCGGACCATGTTATGACCACCGCTGAGTGTGAGGCACCTAAACTTTGTGTAATCTAGCAAGGTTGCCGTTTGTGTCAAATCCCAGGAAACCGTTTTGTTATTAGCGCATAAACAGTTACAGGACATGTGAAGTCGTCGCTTTCCCTTAACGCTGTAAACGACGGTGGCAGTGCTCGGCTGATTTAGCGGGCCGCCTAATCTGTGTCGGATGCAATTCAACCTCACCAGCATCTACATCCTCTAGCTTATTATGCCAGGCTGCATATCCCTTCCAGGCTCTCGAGGGGTGTCTGGAGGATCGCGTGGAAGCCTACCTAATGACTCACTGTTGAAGGTGCGACTGATCTCACGTAGAGCGCTCACAGCACATCAACCCTTTACGCAGTCAAGCTCTCGTGCTCGCACCAGACGAGTTGATGCAGTCATATCAAATTTCCAAAGCGTATTGGAGAGCACACAGAAAGCATTATCGGGCGTTCCAGTACCCGGTTCTGACGTTGCACTCGAAGCATTTGGTACATTGCTAGATCGAGTCTCAGTTCGTACATTTCCTTGTGTATCGCCGTATTACCACGTCCTGATGTAAAGATGTAGGCAATGAGGGCCAATGCAAGAGAAAAAGAAGAATTGATCTCGAGGATCGAAGATTTACTGGTCCTTCTGGGAGATCACCTGCAGCAAATCGCCTTGGCGGTTCAAAGCACAGCCCAGAACAAGAAATCTAGAACGCAGACAGAAGTAGGGAGAGAGATAAGGGAACCAAACATATTGAGGCAACGCATCACAGCCCTGGTATCGTGTGTATGCATGTGTTCATCACATGTGATTCATACTGACATTTGATTGTGCGCAGAAAAATACAAGAAATATCAAAATCGGCACCCTTGATCGAACAACAAAGCTGGTGGTCAAAATTATGGTTTGCAGAGCAGGACGCAGATGCATTGAGCAAAATCCGCGAAATGATTGATGAGGCAATCGGGGACTTTAAGGTCAGCGACAAAGACAGTTTCATTGTCATTGAACGTCCCTCAACCTAGTCCTCAGATGCAAGGAAGTATCGACATCCGACAATTTCTCGAAATTATCCTCAATGAGACACTGGTACCTCAGTTCTGAATGCGTCTCTTTACACACTTGCTGATCTCCATGTAGCGGCAAGAGCGTATACAAAGAAAACGAGGTAAATGGCCTTGCCCTACTCAATGTCTATCATCTTGACGGTGTTGCCAACAGCGGAGCGAGCGACACTCGAAAAACTCAATGCATCTAACGCATCACATAGATCCGTCTTAACAGAGGGAAAATCGCGACTTGAGCCTGGCACACGAGCGAAGATACTCAAAGACCTCATGGACTGGACATCGCGACAAGATCCGTCTGAGCGCATCCTTGTACTGCACGGTAGAGCTGGTATGGGCAAATCCTCGATTGTACACGCCCTTCTACGATCCTTCCCCGAGGATCGCATAGCTGCTTCTTTCTTTTTCAACCGCGGATCCGAGGAGTGCAAAGACCCCTATCGCGTGGTCCCAACTTTAGCGCACCAACTAGCAAATGTCGATGAAGAATCGTTGCGTACTGTCATTGTCGAAGCGGTGCACGACCACCTTGCGAGGGGTCGTTCTCAGACTTTACAGCACCAACTCCAAGAGCTTGTCATCGATCCATTAACCCAGGTGTACACCTCCCCCGCCCCTATCCTGCTTGCGCTCGACGGTGTGGATGAATGCCTCAATGATCCCGATGACATTGTTCCTCAGATGCTCCGGCATCTCTGTCAAGCGGCGCTTGAGTTACCCTTCCTTCGAATCCTAATTGCTACTCGTCCTGAAACATACATCATGGACGCATTGCAATCTCCCCAATACTGCGACTTCACCATCCTCCGAGACCTCCAAGACGAAGCCGATATCGATCAAGACATTCGTCTCTTTATCGAAGCCGAGTTCAAGAGATGTACTGAGAAAGGCAAATTTATGCTGATTGAACAGCGCCCAGATGCCGTAGCGCAGCTAACGCGGCTTTGCGATGGTCTCTTCGTATACGCTAGTATCGTAATACGATACCTCGTTCACAACAAGCACTACGCGGTCACAACATATGATAGACTACTTGAATCCCAAGGTTCCATGGGATCAGCCAGAATGTATGAGAAGCTCGACATGCTGTATGCCACCATTCTGGAGAATGCGTTTCGAGACTACAGCGACGACCAAGATCAGATGGACAGCATACGTCAAGTTCTCATCTGGATCTCCCTGGGCATGTTCGGCGACGGGATATCTGCAGAGGATCTACAGCTTGTTGGGATTCAGGAGCACGTTACCATGGATGTCGTCGAACGCCTCACTTCTGTTCTCCTTGTCGAAGACGCCATCGCACCCACCACAAAAGTCAAGGCTGTGCATGCCAGCTTCCCACAGTTTTTGATGGATCATGATCGATGCAAAGGATCACTTTTCATCGACCCAGAGCTGGGACAGGCCACCATCACCAGGTCTCTTCTCGAACTGCTCTCTCGTGACGACCTCACTTTTAAGGTAATCCCTCGGATGTGGCATTATGCCAGGGACAGATGGGTGGACCACCTAGTCCGCGTACAACACGCAGATCTTCTCGGTGATTCGCTGCATGTCTTCGCAGAGAGACATCTCGACAACTGGATTTCCAAGACGGACCTATGGTTCAATCAGTACACACGTCTCCAGGCCGTAGATATAGTGGCTCAAGCACGAGACTGGTACAAGGTTAGGATTTTCTTCAATTCCTTCATTGTGTGGGTCTGAAATTTGCCTTAAGTTCCATGGATCCGACCCCGAGCTTCAGAAGTTGTTCGATGTCACTATTGACAGGAGAGTTGGCGATCTAGTCGACTCAATGTCGCGACTACCAACCGGGCTTCGTTTCGACGCCAGTGATACACAGCGGCTCAAAAGTTGGAGAATTTCCGGATACACACCACCTGAGGAAACGGGCCAGCCGAATGAGTGTCGAGCTGAGAACAGTTCGCAGACTGGGTCGGCTGAATCCGTCGATGACTATCTCCAGGACGTGTCGAAGCAATGCTGAGGGGCTATATCTGTAATTAGTGACTTTCGTCATTATGAAGTGGAAGACGATATTCGTGGTGACAGGCTCTGAACGCATGTAGTCTTGACACGGATCTCTTAGGTCGGAGGACTCTGCATTGCGTTAATCATAGTCAGCGACTCAGCTCAAGAGTCAGGACTTTGCGGAAAGTTGAAAGCGAGCGTTTGTATCACATGACGCGCTTGAACTTTCACGTGGCTTGCAACGCGTAACTCATGCGCCCTGCGGCATACGCTCCGCCCAGTCCAAGCTCCATCCTTCACTAGCTTCACGCTCGAAGCAGAAGTTTTGGGGTCGATGTCATCTCACCGGTCTTTATTGTAATTCAGATACTATTATTTGACTGCAATTGCTCGATTTATTACCCTGCTTCTCGTCAACAACAGTTGAACACTTTTCTGATGAGTACAACCTATGCCAACACGACGCTGTCGGAATCAGCAAAACCCTCAAAGCCACGGAAGATCTCTCGACAACTGACGGGGTCATCGTCACGAATAACTAACTCTCCTAAAAAGCCACGACTGGATATATCTGCAGTGACACCTACTCGTCCACCTGCACCACGCGCGAATACCCCTCGGAAAGACCGCGGCGTTGGTGTAGGAGATAATGGACGGATCGCAACGCCGTCCAAGGCGGACATCTGGAAATGGACGCTCAGGAAGGATGCGATTGCGAAGTGCTTTGTGAAGGACGCCTTAGAGATGAGAGAGAACAGTCCACACGGTCCGTCTCCGCCCCCTGACGACTCCTGACAGCCATCTAATGTATTGTGTGTGCAATATTCACAGACACAGATTTCTTCTGGCTGGGCCGCGTACCGTGTCGTACTGTGCAGTTTGTGGGTATGCTTGTGGGGGTACTCGTGCAAGAGAAGCGGATTGTTTACACTTGTCAGTTCATGCACTCTCCATCCGCTAGAAGATTGGTCTGATATTTGTACAGTGGATGATGGCACAGCAGTGATTGATTGTATCCACAAACATCAGTTCGCAGCCAGCAGCCCTGTGAAGCAGACGTCTTCCAGGTACCCAAGACCCGCAATTTCCCGTCGTCCGCAAGGCACGTCTTCTCCCACTAAGCCCGTTGGGTATGCCTCTGCTTGTGCATCCCCGCACAAATCCGTGCTCGCATCGCCGGCTGGTCCTGTGGCCGGCCCCAGCAAATCTACACTCGCGACAGAACCACCAGGTCTCAAACCTGTCGCATGGGTTGGTGCAGTAGTAAAGGTTACAGGAAGGGTTATAAAACGATTTGAGGATCGAATAGCCATGGTAGATGAGATTGGTGAGTCGAAGTTTCTGACCATGCAAGGGCGAACGTATATTTAGCCTCTGTAGAACAATGTCCAACTGTGAACGATGAGCCCTCGCATTGGCTCGCAGTCCTCGAACTTCATCATAATGTCTACTTCAACGACACCCTTGGTCCCTTTGTTATCCCATCTCCTCCACCTCGGCCAGCTCAGCCTATCGGACAAGGCGCTCGAGCCCGCAATGCCGCTGCCACACAAGATACAACAACAGTATCTGTAACGGCCGTAGGAGACAACACAACTACAGCATTCACTTCCACGGTCTTCGAACCGCAGACGCCCTCAGCTTCGTCAGCATATTCTGCGGATTCACCGTCGAGGCTCAGTAATACTCAGGTGCGCCGTATTCTGCCATGCTTTCTGGAGCCACTCCGGGCTAACACCTTCAATAGTCTCCACACCCGCGTTTGAGACACCCTGCTCGTATACATTCGCGAGAATTGAGCGCGAACACCTTCAGGATATACCTCAATAACTACATGCTGCGTGCACCGCCACCCCGACGCTCCCATACACGTGTGTTGAGCAGAAGCCCTCGCTCACGTCAGCGTTCGGTGTCTCCAACCCCACTACCACGCAATAGTCAATTAACAAATACTGCGCTCCCTACACTTGGGCTATCGGCTCCCGCCAGCTCAGCACGCTCTGCTACAGCCGCGAGTGGCAGACGCAGCACGCGCGTTGTATCTGAGGAAACCCCGCGCGCGATGAAGACGTGGTCAATGGAGCAAACACCCCGTGCAGCGTCTTCCTCCTTTAGTCTTCCTGCTCTCACAAGCCTAGGAGATACTGATGTGGAGGAAAGTGGTGAGGAGGAAGAAGGTGATGAGGATGGAGACATGATGTACGGCTTCACACTCTCGCATCTTCGGCGTGTCCCTGAGCTCGCTCTCCTCGCACGGCGCGTGGTAGATGCGGAGGCGAGACGTCGCATACGTGAAGAGCGTGAGCGTGAACGCAATTCCAAGAAGGAGAGTCGAGGGCTAGATAGTAAGCCTAGCATTTCAAGAGACAAAGCCAAAGGGAAAGGAAAAGCGGTGGATCCGCCCGAGCCTCGCGGGCGCAAGATCAAGCGGCTCTTCAGGTTCGCGCTCCGGCAACTATATGATGAAGGCGCCATCGTGTTGTGGGACGGTCCGGTACATAGGATGCCACTCCCGGAAGAGACTGCCGCGTTGTGGAGGAGTGCGGAAGGCTCTACGTCGAGCCGATCTTCGAGGCGCCCGATTCCGGAGGAAGAGGAAGGCGACGTACCGAGCGACGCACCGCCCGGAGAGGAGTCCTATGTCCCACTGACACCTCAGTATCTCCTCTCGATCCTCGAAGGACTGATCGACGCACACATTGCAGATGCCGCCCGGCGGCTGGACGGCAAGCGTTCCAAGACAACCCTGGAGGCGCTCGTAGATCCGCAAGGACCACCGCCGGGCCCCACCGCGGAAGAGTTGCTGCGCAGTTTGAAGCGGGATGAGCGCTGGGCGAGAGTGGGGTCCTGGGCGGTAGAGACGGCTTTGAAGGATGGGGAGGAGGCGGGGAGAGTGTGGAATGTTGGGAAGGGGAGCTGGGAAAGGTGTGTTTAGGGGATGCTTGGATGGTGAGGTCAAGCTGAGGTTGGCAAGTATCTGGGTAGGTGCCACTGGTTCTTCAGTAAGCTTACCTGGCCTCGATTGGATGCCACATACCTGATACTTTGGTCGGACTGTTGGATTCAATGTCATCATGTCCTACACGCAGTTAATAGCGTCGAAAAGTCATAGGTATTGCGTAACGCGTATCTCGAAACACTTGATCGCTTAATGCAACCCGACAAGAGATTCGTATAAACATTCAATGTTGTTGGATGCATCCGCGGGTCCAGACTCCAGAGTCCATACGCCACAGACGCGTTAGAGGATGTGCGCCGCGTGACGTCACGCGACTGGCGCGGGCCCCTTACACTGCGGGTGGTGAGCCAGGCATACCTCATCCATGACGCCCACCTCACCATCGCGCACAATGCAGGAGACTGCACGCAACAACATCGGCCTGGATCATATGCTCCACCGCGCTCTGCCTCATATGCTCGCGCCTCCCGAAGGTCTGACTGTCCCAACGTCACTATCACCCACACCCTCCGAGTCGTCCTGAGTCTGTAAATCTCACTTTGGACTCAATTCGCGCATATCTTCAAATACACCATGGTCGACCCCACAACCCGCCCTGGAGGAGCCAAAAACGGCCGCGTGAGTCGTGACCTGTGTTGTTCGTTGACGACGCGTTGATATTCATCCGGGTGCCTTCAGCTCATTGCAATCGGATCCGCAGCCCTCGCGGCAGGCTTTGGGCTCTTCTGGTACTCACAACAGAAACATCACGAGTCAAAGGTGACGAGCCAGGCGCCAGGAGCAGTGCCCACTTGTACGTCTCCTGTTGTCGAGAGAGCCCCACGAGGCTGATATCGTTGAGCGCCATAGGGGAACATCGGTTGGGTCAGATGCAACAGCCGTCCCCGCAGAAAGAGGGCTCAACTCTCAATCCGCGCGGTGCGGACCCCGAGCCGAAGCCGGAGTCGGTACCGTTACCTGGGAACAAAGATGACCGTACTACAGTTGGGTCAAGTGCGCTCACTGCCGTAACAGTGAGTCCTAGCAGGCACTTTTAAATCCGCGTGCACTTTCGTTGACAGGTATCTGCGTCATCTCAGGGACAGGGTTCGGAAGACACACAACGGTCACCCGAACATATCAGTCAGCCCGCTCCACAGAGGGAGAAAGAAGTGCAGCTTCCTCCGGGGAAGGTTGGATGGCGTCCTACACCGCATTCCTGCACTGTACTGACCTATTACCCGTTCTGATGAGCAGAAGACAGACAAGAGCTACTGATCCAGGAACTTACAGTGGCGGTCGACAACCATAGACATATCAGCATTTAGTCGCTCTTATATGTAAAGTCGATACAGTCAATATTTGTATACTTATCACAATGTAACAATACGCATATGTATTCGGCCTTGAATTATGATTCTTGAGAGCATCACAAGTTGCGAGGTAAGTTGAAGCTTTACCGGATTGTTTGAGATTTTCATTGTCCATGCGTTTGCCATCCATTTTGGACGATGATATATGCTTGCCACCGTGTGAGAACTGCAAAACAGGCAAAGTCACCTGCCGATGATATCTATGGGAGGAGGCAGGAGGAGGCGAGAAGTGATTTGGGCGTCAATGCCATCGCCCTCTGATCTTAACAAGCACAAACAATCATTTGCTACGCCAGTTGCGGCAGTCACTTGAACTTCCACACTGTTCCTGCTCCATCTCGCGCCGGATATCTATCCCCTTCTGCCTGTCAGATCTCATGCTATATCGCGCTGTGATTCCACGTCCAGTGTGTAGTTGCAAGTATTGCGGCGAAGTCTCGTGAACGGTGCAACCAACTCAGGCTCTCGTCGAACATGTTGATTGTCGACCCACTGCTCTGAGTCCCAATGACATGGATCACCGCCCCCCACTATGCCGAACTTGTCAACTCTAAACTGTAGACTCATCCTGAGATATAATATATGGTGTTCAAGCGCTCGTCTCATCTGTACGATACCCGACTAAATGACTGCGTAAATGCCGTGATTCTGGCGGTAAGGGGGGACGCCGAGCTGAATTTATCCCAGCATTACATTCGACAGTTATCCGAAACTTATACGATTCACCTCTATTACTTTGCTAGAATGCTATGTCACTTGCTCCGATGGCCAAATTGGCCAGCTGCATGATTCGCAAGTGAGTTTTGCGGTTACTGCTGGTAGACACAACTCATTTGCTGCGTGCATGTGCTGTTTACCTTTGCATCTCGCAAGCAGGGCGTACACCAATATGCTCACCATATCCTATGCGTATTGGTGTGAAACACATCGCCGCTCGTCTTCACCCAGTGCCGGCGTCTATTAGTGGCCACACCAGCAGAACTCTCGAGCTCTCCTATAAGCATCTAATTTGTCACCTGGGTATGTGTACGTACATACCCATGAATATCATCCCTGAACAGTAACCTCTACTTCATTTCTAGTATCCAATTACGCAGCGAAGTAAGCTTGCCCCCTCTCCATCCTCGAGCCCAGGCAGCACTTCCCGCCTCCCTGTCCTACCTGGGCGGTGCCAAATAGTTCCACAACACACGCCCACACAACATCGCCCGCCATCCTGCCTTAGCAGGCAGTTGTGCCACACGGCACGCTCGCCGAACAGTGCTTGGGCCGTCGATTGCGGGGGCGCATGTATGCAGCTATTTGGTAGGCAATCAACGGCCGGATTGGGAGGCAATCCGGAGGTGGCCGTCCGCTCGGCACGGCGCGTGCCCTGCGGGTATAAAGCCTGCCGGACTCCCCCAACTTTCTCCATCCCCCCCCCGTCCCAGAGCCTCACAGCTTCAGAACCATCTCCCCTACTCTTTTGCCACTTACCTACAGCGTACTGGATCTTTATCATGCCCATTCGCTCTCCAGAAATGATAGAAGCTGCTGCGCAGCTGGATGCTATCATCGCCGCGGAACTACCAGACATCGACCGCTACGTCTGTCGTCTACTCCATCGCGGCGTCGACACGTGCAGGTTCGCAACACCCTCGAAGAAGGTGATGGTGACACACCTACGCATACACCAAATGGCACCAGAGTGCGTACTCGTCCTCCCGATCATCGATCGAAGGCTAATATACCGCTCGATCATCTCAGGACAGCGTCTGTTTGTTCTGTATGCGACTGGTTGACGCTGCAGAGCGGAAATCTACAAGATCATGAGGCTAAGCAGTACGTTCAACTTGATTTTATGTGTGTCTGGAGCTCATGAGAGGCTTAGCACCGGCGGGTCACACTATGAATGCACCTGGCCAGGCTGCGACAGTATTTTAGGCTCCAGACCCAGTCTCAGTAAGCACATGGCAAGACACGAACGACGGGCAAACGAGGAATCGGCCAAAGAAATGGCGAAGAAGAAAATCCTCGAACGCATCAAGGAAAGCAAGTCGACGTCGACCGCGAAGATCCTCGAGCGTCAGCGAGACACGAGACAAGAGGCCGTCGCGGATGCTCAGGCCCTGTCCTCGAAGACCTCCAAGAAGGGCAAAGGCAAAGCTCGCGTCAAGTCGAAGAAACAGCAGCTTTCGCCAATCTCGTTGCCGCTCACCCTCAACATGGATGACCTGCAGTCAGGCGACGGGCAGAGCACGCAGACAGGTCCATCGAGCCACCCCCCACAGATGGCTTCTCTGTGGCTTGACAACGCCGAGGTCGACTGGGCCCAGGTGACTGCAGGCCACATCGAGGATATGCAACTCAATATGGCTCAAGCGCCGGGGGCGTACCCAGTAGGCCCGGCCTCCGCAGCGGGTGTGCCTGAGTGGCCACCGCTTTCTCTATTAGACTTCGACCTAGTGCCCGCTCACACGCCCACCCCCGCCCCCCACTATTATCCGCAGATAATGTCCAATTCGACAGCACCGCCTCTTCCGAACAATCAAAGCTCCTGGTCTAATTCTTCGTTACCCTTGTTCTTACATCCTGCGTCCTCGTCTATGCCCTCTGGCTTCTCGGATTCGAGTTCTCAGCAAGCCACTGGCCCGAGCGCCGCTGGGCAGTTCTACACGAATAAATTCGATTCGACCTCCCAAGTCTATGACCCCGCCTCCACTAGATTCTCGAACCCGCTCTTCGAAGGGCCGCTGTACGATACGTCCCGGACCTCCTCGTCCTCTCCATCAACATCGTCTGTGTCCTCGGTCCCGACTCCACCTCTTCTCGAAGAACTCCCGTCAATGCTCGCTCCGCCGCAGCTACAGGCTCCCACACCCATGCTCCCTCAAAACACGAACATATGGACTGGCTATACCGAGCATTCCGACTATTCACAACCATCGTTGGCAAGGGTTGTGAACGACCTGACCCCCAACTTCTGGGACTTCAGTCTTGGCAACAGTTCCTTCCCCATGACGCTATACCCTGGATTGCTGCCTGGTGGGACGCCCCTGAATCGCAACCTCGGACCTCGTCTGTACCACAATGCAAAGGTTGCCCAGCCGCCATTTGCGGACTTGTTCTTCGCAGAGAATCTGCAACCGCTTGTGCCGGACCAGGAAAACGCATTATTGCCGTATCCATAGACTTGACACTTGACACTGCAACAACCATGTTTCCGTCTGCTTCTATCACTATCATTCACATCTACCTGCACGATACCCTTGTTTCCCTGTCTCACTGATCCTATACTATATATCCCTCGCATTGTACACCTGTTCTTGGACAGTACCCATCATCTTGGCATGTATATACATACGCTGGACCATATCCATATTGGAAGACTAAATCAGATGCCTTCGATGTAAACGAGAGTTCGAGAGATGCAAACTCAGCATGCTCGTAGAACCAACTGAATGTTCCTTCAACTCTTCAAAAAGGGTTGTATGCTATCCGACCTTTACTATGGACGGACCAGAGCCTCAGGGTTTCAGCAGCTTATACAAGCAGTATTGACCACATCATATCAGACCAAATTCGTGAAGTTTGCTCTACGTATCGCTGACTGCTCGTTGATGGAGGAGGATCGCGCAAGAATGTCTGTATTTAACATATAGGTGAATATTCGTACACTCAATTGCCACTGTACTGTGATGAATTTAACAAATAGGAAGGGAAATAGCAACACTTAGAGAGATAGAGACGAGGCGACTGCAGCTGACGCCTGGGGCAATTGTTAAACTGCGTAGCCATTGGACAGTTTTGGACTCTCGCATCTCCGGACCCACATGGAGGGCCACCTCCTTGAGCTCCACCACTGTGAAATACGTTGTCCATTGGGCGACATCGCTGTACCCAAACGCCCTGTCAAGTAGGTCTTCCGGTCTTTGTGCCTCCAGTCCAAGATGATAACCCAAATGACCATGACAAGAGTCGGGACAGCGACACAAGCTACAATGCCCCTAGTTGTCCAACTTGCGTTGTCGAACCCTACCCAAAGGAGGGAGACACAGAACACAATGATTCTGTTGTGCATTTAGTATACCGACATGCCACAGGAATGAGTTGACAACTGACCCCCAAGTGAACCACACGCTTGGCAAACTGAACGTGACGACTAGCTGCTCTGCGTCCCTGCGTGAGCTTGCGTGGGCCGCGAGATATTTTCCCTAGCCGTAGGGTCGTCAATTATTTAACGTAAAAATCCATGCGGAACTATACCCACGGCTATAGTCATGTCGTCTGTCTTTCCGCTATTGCGATGTTGCCGAGAAAGTATGATGCACATAGCAATGCTGCCTAGGCTCAAGAATATAGAACAATAGCTGGAGATCTGAGCAGCATTACGATGCGGTGCGCCAGTATCAAGACTTTGTATAGCGAGGAGGCCGACATTAACGGTCAAGAGGACGGTGTTCTACAGATGTCGAACGATCAACTATACAATACAAGCAATTCCATCATTGTGTACGCACCGGTAGCATTATATTTTCCCAGTCTTGCTTCAGTCCGTGAATATAGCGATTCCATTGTCGGTAATTGATCAGATTGTCGACGTAAATGTTCTCCAATTCCTCCAAATACTGATCCGGAAGATAGAAGCAGAATGGCAGTACGCAAAGGAACGACATTGATCTATGGTATTGCCGTTGATCTAGGTCTTCGCTTACGCTCTGATCGCATTCCAATCGAGCCCAGCGTGCACCATGATAGTGTCGAAACCGTGCAAGGACTATATGAAAGTACTCAGCACCACTCCTGTCCCGGTACTCAGGCGATCACTGACATATATGATACATGAGCCGAGCTGCGAATGGTAAGACGTTGTGCCGAAAAGTGAGTTCGAGGAAGGCCTACCGACAATGCATGCCGAACGTCCAGTAGAAGTTGCCGCTGTGTACAGTACGTGAGACTGTGTCATGATAAGGTAGACGATCAGAGATCGTAACTGACGTCGAATTTTCTCTACCACAGATATATGTTCGCGGATGTCTGAGGAATCCCATGGTGCTGTCGACGTCTCCGATGTCTTAGAGTCTGTGAGCAGACATAAGCGTTACCGTTGGTTAGTTCAATAGAAGGATATATACCGGAGGCGAGATAACATAAAGATTCGATGAGCTCGGTGAGTATCTCATCGGTGACGGACCAGTGGTTTGGGTATAGTTCTCTGTGTGACCTATGATACGAAGCATTTAAACAACCAGACAAGTGTCCGATTGAGTCCACTTACCAATACTGGAATTCGAGCGCATCCGCTGATGAAGACAGATGAACGAAATCTGTATTGACGTCACTGATCATTGCAACACACCGAGCTGTGCCTCCGAATGTACCAGACTTTCTCCGTTGGTCAACAGCGTTATAGGCGTCTCATGACACCAAAACACTCCTCGGGGTGCCTCAGTGGCGAGATAGTAATATACTTCAGTCTTGGAGTGCATCTCCTCATAGGTTTGCTTAACATATAACGTTACTTCGATCCTAGGAAGGACATTGCTACTTTGATCGAGGTGCTGGAGGAGACACTTGGCGCTACGGTCCACCAGATACAAGGTTGTAGGGTCCTTTAAATCCTGTTCGTTGTATACCACATTTGTCTGCACATTCATTGTTGGCATCACCGCATGCTAGTCCTCAAGAACATACCCCCCATTCGAGGCGAAAATATCGTTGTCCTTCTGGGTGAATGCATAAAGTCCATCCCCCTGTCTCGTCATCACTGAAATCATCTAAAGATCAAGTTGATGCGTGATACTAAAACCTCCCCAACTTACGTCAGTTGTACATACATCGGTGAGATAACTCCGATGCCGTGGTCTGTTGGTCTATGGAGAACGTGAATAACACAGCGCTCTGAAAAGATTGAATGCAGTACGCACACTCTATCCCGACCTGAATATCTCCAGGAGGTGAAGTCGGTTGGTGAAGATGGTACGAATGTCATGAATGGGCCCTCCGAGATGGTGCAAGATGAGTCATGTCTCGTTAGGGGGGTGGCGGCATCTGGCATCGGTGGGCATGAGAGATGCGCGGGAGATGCGATGTTGTCAACGATTTGAATGTTGGAATTCCCTAGCAAGTCTGGAGGCATAGGGGGTTCGGAAGACGTCGACATCAGTCCTGTATTGTGGCTCCAGTGAACCGTCAGAGATGGTGGGCTGGGTGCATCACCAGTCGAATCGACTTGCGACATCGCGTACTCTTGGGACTCGGGAACACTTTGAAGCATCGAAGATGTGGGCTCGTAGGATGTCGCAGGATAGACAAGTGGGGTTGAACAAGAGCACTGGGTGTAGCAATTTGAGATTGATGGAAGTTACCGTATAGCCTCAACGCTATGCGCAAAAGCACAAAAGGGCCCATTCATTTCAGTAATCTGCGCTCTCGCCACAACCATCACCATGTGTATCCAGACGCGAGGTGGCGCGGTAGCGTTGATCCATGAATTCTGCATGTTACTGTTCATACTACTGGCGCGGACACGAGACTTTGGATCCTGTGCAGCGTTTCCGGAAGGTAACCTCACTCCTTCATGGTCAATACCAGCAACAGACAACCGCATGTATCCTGCGTGCTGCATTGTGCTTGAAGAAGGTGACAATGATCATCTTCAGCCAAATGCGTCAGCCCTGTGAGACTGAGTTGGCTGGTGCTTCATTAGCCATGGTAGGTTTAATGTCAGAGCTTCAACTTCAGCTTCCGCATTCATTGGTCGTCGACAAGTCTTGCGAGGACCGGGCTCTGATGTCAAGGAAAACTAGAGCCAAAAGTGGCGGAGACGCCTGTTGGAACACGTGTAGTTCGCGATGCAGGTAATAATATACGAGTACTTGTAACATACGCACCACCAACCAGGAATGTCGCTCGGAGTCAGTATGAAGTGTCTTTTCATGTGAGAGACAGTCTCCGGATCGTTAGAGGTTAGCGCATGCCCTTCTGGATCGCGGCAAGCCTAGCTGCTGCACCAGCGACTTGCATCAAGCAGCTTCGGCAAAAACACCGAATTTGGGAACTGTCGAGACGACGAGAACATACACCTGAACTGGATACTATTCTCGTGTAACTCCGAATGAATTCGAAGATATGAGCATGAACACGTTAACCTCCACTAACATTAGGCCTGTATTCCCACCTCAGTATCATTCAAATTAATCGGAACTAAGTTCCGGACATGGTCAATTCACAGCTTCCAAAAGAAAGGGCACAAGCCGCTTGGTGTTTCCTTCTACATGTCCTGGTCGCTTACACCGGAGAACACGCAAACGTCAGACTCCCATCCCTGTATCACAGGGAACAAATGCTTATGCTTGACCAATATTGGACTGGAAGAACCTTTAAACACACCACATACTCTCGGAATAAGAGAGTGAGCCGATGATAGGTCCGTGATCATGGCCATGGTCGATGTTCTCGAGCGAGCTCTGATGGTGGAGGTTCAGGTAGCGCCTTCCAGTCATATATGCCCCTGACGGTCCATGTTCCAAATTAAGTTTGACGCTGACCTCCTCCAGACGCTCATGGATATCGAGCTCGGCAAGCAACAAGCCGACTGCCACGACGTGTGCACCAGGCTGCAGTGCATGAGCGTAGCATGGTCAGTGTGGAGGTCGATGATCGTATGGGCGACGTCGAGTGGAAATGAACCGTACCATGGCTGCATGTTGTTTCACGACAAGCCACTGCATGCAAGGATATCACTCGACTGTGGCGGTGAAGGGTATCGGAGGTATGTATCGAACACTGCGAGGAAGAAAGGGTAGCAGAAGGTCCAAGACTAGGGTTTCGTGGTGGGATCCATTATACTTTCGAACTCAAATCCAGGCGACAGTGGCCTGACGCGTTGCATGTGGCCGTCGACTGTGGTACGCCATGTGCTGCACGACATTACAAGTAGTCAGGCTTGAGTCAGACTCGGACAAAAGGAGACGCCACCACACATGAGTCCGTACGGGCTTCCAAGTCTTGGAATCGTGCAGCACCTCCTCCTGCACTCCTTCATCTTGAGGATCGACCGACCACGAGACATTGTCGCGACATGGCCGCGCATCTGTGCGGTATCCTCGTTTGAACCAGCTGTCAACTCAAGGTAGGCTGCGGGACCCCCTCCGATGGGTGGAGAACACGGTATGCTCGGCATCTGGCGGTTTGCTCCTCATCGTCTTATCGAAATGCTTGCATGAAGAGTAGATGTCGAGAATATGAGAACCGAGAATTCGCCGCTGGAATTGGGACGGGGACATGACCCAACAAGCGGTAGGCGTCGATCGACCTATGTGCCAGTAAGGTATATGGTGATCCTGGTATGCAACTCAGACAATCTCGGCGGAAAACGTGGACATGAGCGCAACACCTGTGGCTAGATCCATCGAGGGGTCTGGTGATTGGGCTTTTGCTCGCCAAAACTGAAGCTTTCGGGAGCCTCGAGAAGTAACGGCGATCGAAGGCTGCATCTGATCAAGGACCAAAAGGACCAACTGAAGGATGGCACTTGTTAAAGTCGAGCATCCGGTGAGCGCCCAAAAGAGACGCCTACGAAGGCCTACGATCGGTCGCGTCGCGTCGCGTGATCAAGATTCAACGCGTCTTGACAGCCCCGTTATTGCAGTCAGCCCCTTCTTCAGCCTGCAGAGCGCACTCATTTCCAGACTCATCCCGTACGCGAACGCTTGACCACGTAGTCTCGCAAGCCAGACGTTATAGGAGGGTGTCTCTTGCAGCAAAGGTGCGTCCTCGCATAGCTCCCCACGTCATGCATGCCAGTGTATTCCACAAACAGCTCTCGCAGCCACCGCCGCGAAGCCAGGTGGTACAGGAAATTTGGAGGAGACTGTATGTCAGGGCGCGTGAGACCCCGAGACTGAGTACTGAGTACTGAACCTTTGAAGCGCTGATCTCAGCAGCGATTGGTCATACCGGTGGATGTGGGCTGTGGCGCGTGCGAACCTACAGCTTCCGTTCCATCCTTCATCTCTTGATCAGCTTCAGCAAGGTCCCTCCTGTTATTGCTCACGACGACTTTCGAGAATAGTCTCAATTTCGGTCTTGGTCTCGATGGTGGTGGATGCGTGCCTGTAACTACTACACGACGTCACCCATCTGGGTGTAACTGGACTTAGTGTCGACAGTGCTGTATCGGTCACTCGCCGGCGCAGTTGAAAAAGGCTGAGCTCGTAGGCATCAATCAAGAAACTTCCCAATGACACTTGACCGAAGGGGTACTGAAGCAAAGGAGAAGTAAGTCGTCCGGTGGCCCTGCAACTCTGCCGCCATTCATGCTCTCGGAGTGTTCGTCGGGCTGTCCACGGACATGAACCGACGTGTTCGCGCACCGCAATGCCACGGTCTCCTACAAATACTGCACGTCACCCGCACTCAGTCTCCAGCAACCTCGTCATTCGCACTTGCTCGTTCATTTGTTCATCCTCACGCTCTCGTCCTCTGTACTCTCCATAACAACCCAACAAGCAAAGATGCTCACTTTCAAGTCTATAATCGTCTTTGCCCTCCTCTTCGCGCCCTCGCTCGTCCTTGCGTACCCGCAGGGCGGCACATGATGGTGGCAATGGTGGCAACGGCATTGGCGGCACCGGCGGCAACGGCAACAGCGGCAGTAGTATTAGTGGTAGCGGCACCAGTGGTAGTGGTAACAGCGGCAACGGCGGCAATAGCGGCAATGGCGGCGACGGCAGTGGCAACAGTGGCAGCGGTGACAATGGCGGCAACAACGGCAACGGCGGCGGCGGCACCGGCGGCGATGGTGGTGACGGCGGCTCCGGTGGCAACGGTGGCAACGGCAGGCGCAGCGTCGGTGAGTGCAGCCCCGCCCAAATCCAGCTCTGCAACGACGCCATCTCAGGCGACTGATACCACGTGCCCGCAGCCGACGTGAGGAAGATCGACGACGCGGCCTGCTCGATGGGTTCCGGCATAACGAGTGCTGGCGGCGAGGGCAACGATGCCAGAGGTACGAGGAGTCAGTTTAGGGAGCGTATGGGAGGTTGCTGATGGCGGATGCGTTTTAGGTCTCATCAGCCTTGGCTGCACGCCCATCGATCTGTGAAGAGCGATTGTCACGTTCACCTCGCGTTCATGCGTTCGTTTATCTTGCAAAAGCCTGCTGCTCCACGTAGGAAAGGCGTCTCATGTAGTCCCCTGGATGCATTGGTCAGTGACGAGGTTGTAGAGGACTCTAATGTGTTATAGGTTATGAAGTATGACAGGCGACTGGGCCCTGGAACGCAACCTTCGAGTGATGTTATTCGAGTCCAGTAGTATACAAACATAGCGCAGACTTTAAGACGCATCTGAACGGTCTCATATATTGCGTCAGCCAGCATAAGTACACACCACTAGATCCATGACCTACGCAAAAGCTGAATCACGTCGTTCTGAGACGGCAGCTCCTCGTCGGTCGCTTGAGACGTAGAAAGGGTCAGGTGGCCATCTCGTGGTATGCATATCCACCTTTCCAATGGTGACCGGTAAGAACAAATGTACACGTTCTCCATCGGAAGCCATCGAGAATTCCCAACCAGGGCATCTACTCGCCTTTTGTCCTACTTTCGCCGATCGCTTACGACGTCTTATCTTGGGCACCTATCGCGCTTGGCCACATCGTCTTACCGTGCACACTCATCTGGGACTCAGAAAACACCATCCGCCTCGTATACCGTCCGAACAACATGTAAAGTAGGAGTGGGGAAATTTGACCTTTACCGACAGTGGGCGCGTAGTCCAACCTCAGTTTAATGAAACGACATCGGAAAAGGAACAGGAAGACTATCGCAATACTTATAATAGCTCTCAAAGGGCAAGAGCAAGTCGCTTAGCGTCTCCTTCTACATGTCTTGGTCACTCACACCTTAGAACATGCAGAGTGTCTGTCAGTTTGCCATCTCCGTATCACGGGGAAGATATGCTTACGCCTGACTCATACTGGACTCGAAGAACCTTGAAACACATCACAGACACTCTGGACAAGACCATGGTCCGGTGATAGGTCCGTGATCACGGTCATGGTCGATCTCTTCAGCGACTTCCACTGGTGGAGGCTCAGGTAGCGGTATAGCGCCTTCCAGTCGTGTAGGGCCATCTTCGCACCTGACGGCCCATATGTTAAATCGAGAGTGTCGTTGACCTCGTCCAGCCGCTCGTGCGTCTCGTACTTGGCAAGCATCATGCTGACTGTCCTAATGGAATTTCGCGCTGCGTGTAGTCGAAGACGGCGCAGGTTCGGACAAGGTGGCAGGAGGTCTGTGATTCTCGGAGTGGGCAGAATATTGTTGGCTACGCAAAAGTCAGCAAACACGCCACGTTCATGTAAGTGTAAACTACCTGTATTTGATATTGCTGTACACTTGCACTTGGCGTATGTCGCGAGGGACAGATCTTGCCATGCTCCTTCCCGTGCATTCAATTCAGCAGAGAACGCCACCCACGTTCGCTGGCAAGTCGTCCCGAGGGCCAATGTATGGAGCGAGGGCAAGATGTCCGTTCGCAAACATTGAGCAATTGCATCGATCAAGTGGGGGCAGTGCTTGAGGCGCAACTCCAATTGGGTCACCTCGGACAACGCAAGCGCCTCGGAGGATCGTGTGATCGCCGTGATGGAATCTGATATATCGTCCTCGCCATGAAAGGCCAAGGTCCTGGTACGGCGAAATGGCCTGATGATCTGTGTATAACTTTCAAGGCTATCGAGATGTTCCCTCGTACGGATGCGCAAAGTGGAGACAGTCTTGAGACTGCTGAGTAGATCTTGGTCCACCAATCTCCGTTCCACCGGGCCGTAGTCAAGCTCATTGAGGTTCTCGAATTGTCCTGCACGAACTACAATGGAACGGACTAGCTGCATGTCGTCCTCGGGCCCGATTAGTGTGGACAGGCTGCTTACATATCGTCCTAGGTAGGCCAGTGATGTGCCCAGCGCGTTAAATTGTACTAGGCGCTCGCGGGTCACGAGGCGAATGTCGCGGAAGAGATGAAATCTACAGGCAGGAAGCCACGATTTGCATACCAGGCTGCAGCGCATGAGAGTAGACTGATCGGAATGGAGGAAGTCGATGATCGCGTGCGCCACATCGGGTGAAATCGAACCGGACCATGGCTGCATAGTGGTTTCGTGACGAGTCGCTGCATGCAACGGCATAACTCGATTGTAGTGGCGAAATCTATCGAGGGTACATACCAGCGATTGCAAAAACGACAAGGTAGAAGAAAGTCGAAGACGAGGGTGTCGTTATTGGATCCAGTATGCTTTTGAAGTCGGATCAAGACGACAGGGGCAGTGTATGTGGCTGTGAGCTGCGGTGCGCCGTGTGCTGCACAGGATCGAGTGGAAGGACTCGGACAAGTAGAGATACCGCCGTACGTGAGTTTGCACGAGCTGTCGACTTTGATACCTCGCAGCACTGCCTTCTTCACCCCACTTTCACGAACGACCGACCACGAAGTGTTGTCTCGCGATCGGGCATCTTGAGCGAATTCCTCGTTTGAGCCAGCCGTCGATTGTGGTACCGCGGCTGTCATTTTCCAAGGCAGGCCGTGGGACGCACTCCGATTAATAGAGAATGCGGTATACAACTTAGCATTTGGCTGTTGCTCCTCATTGTCAATCGGAATGCCTAGAAATGAGATGTTGTCGAGTACATCTGGACTGAGAGAGCCGACTGAGGGCGCCGCTGACACTGATATGCGCGCTATCGCAGCATTGATTAATCTCAAATCTACTACACATATCTATCCGCGAGCAGACTCACGTGTGGCCTAAATTGTAGACAATCCGACGCAGCGGTTAGACCGTGTGAACACAACGCCAAAGTCGTTGAGTCTATTGAAACTATTCAAGGCTCTCGGTGGGAGATGTCTAAAGCGAGATGGTCAGAGCGATCTCGAAGTGTACGGTCCCCGAAGCTACTCACGTCTCATCTTCAGCTTACTCTGTGCTTTCTGCAGTTCACCAGCGTTGCTCAAAACCAGATCTTTCACTGGCGTCAACTTCGTGATAACCGTGATCTTGCCTGAACTGAGCGCCTTCCAGCGGTCGTGCTTCAGCATCGCCACAATGTCTCGCAGGTCATTTATTATACTGTCCACGCGCCCCATGTCCATCTCATTGATGAACTCCAACTCGACATGTAGTTCTGTGAGCTGCCTGGCAAGTTTGGAGAGCGTGGAGCTTGACAGCAGGGCTTTCAGAGGCTCTAAGGTGTGGTGCGCGGCGATGAAGCGAAGGCGACGCAACGATGTGCATGCACAGAGGGCATGTATGACGGGACCAGTCTCTGGAGAGTCTGCGTAAGATCAATCACAAGCCTTGAGAGGGTCAGACGTACCGCCGATGCAATGTTCGTCTGCCTGATGCAGATCGCCCAAGATCAATGTGACGTTCTTCCACGTCTTGGCTTTCGCAGTCAGCAAATTCGGGAAAGCGTCCCATTCGTCGGTGCAGCACGACTGGAAAAGTAGTGTGTCCAGCGCGTCGAAGTTGTGTATCCGCAGGATCCCGGTGAATACCACAGCTAGATGGCAGAACTGAAGATCCAGAATGTTGAGATCCCGGCAGCCATTGAGAGCTCCCGCAAGAGCATACACGGACTCAATCGTGATCTCTGGCTCTCCACGATCGTATACCGAGAATCTCTTGATCTTGGGGAATAAACGAATCAGCCTGACCAGGTCCCAAGGACCTTCAAAAGCTTCTCTGGCCTCGACATGCAATCGAACTACCGTCATAGCCAGAGTAGCAAGCGAGTCCCAAGGTACTAGGGAATTCTCCACCGCGTAGATGTCCAAGTCTTCGAGCGACGTGAGGTGTGGGACGATGAAGGTAAATAGTTCGGGGTCCTCAGGTTCGCTGAGCTCGACGTGCAGAAACTTGACATACGGCCCGATGTGGGGGGAAAATTGGAGAATCGTATGAAATGATTTCAGTCTCTTCTCTTGCAGTTGAATGGTGTCGAATAGATGCAGTCGGCACGTCGGGACCCAGGAAGTGCATGTGAGACTGCAATTCTTGAGTGCTACAGGGTCGTCATGGAGAAAGTCAATGATCATATCCATCAGCTCGGGGGCCAGGATGGGATGATTTGGACTCATTATTGCAGCGTATGGCTGTGAAACGCCCCACGGATGGTATGCAAGGAAATTGACGAGAAGAGACGGAATGGGATGGCGGAACTGCGCCACGATGTCTATACGCGCCAAGGAGCGCATCTAGTCAGCGGGCGTCTACTATCCTAAACCACGTGCCTCTTTTGCAGAATCGGGCGCTAAGCAAATGGGCGCTTGAAATTGTCTGTTTACTGCAATCCGTCCACAGGCCAGGAGGACGAGAGAGAGAGAACTCCTTCTATTCCGACAATTTATCTCGGTTCTTACACTCTCGCGAATTCTTGCTAGGACTGTAGGACAGATTGAAGATCAGGGAGCATGAAGGCGAACTATAAGGTGCGTCCAGAGTCCTTTGAATCCTCTGCTAGGACTTATTCATGATGTTGTGTGCCGGGACTTCTCTGGTTACCTAGTTCTCCAACCTCTGCGGCACTGTATACCGCCAGGGAAATATCGTCTTTACACCGGACGGGAACAGTGTACTGAGTCCGGTGGGGAACCGTGTCTCGGTCTTCGACTTGGTCAAGTGAGTTTTCTGCTACCCTCCGTGGACATCTACTTTGAACTGTACTGACTATAACCCTGTACCAGCAACAAATCATATACGTTTCCCTTCGAGAACCGCAAAAACATCGCAGCGATTGCGCTCAGTCCGGACGCCAATATTCTTGTCAGCGTGGATGAGGGTGCGTCGTACGTTGGTCGGGTTCATATTTTGCCCTGAACAGCATAAGCATAGACGGCAGAGCTCTCCTCGTCAACTTCAAGCGCGGGGTTGTGCTCCATCACTTTAACTTCCAAAAAGCCGTCAAGGCGATAAAATTCTCCCCTGACGGCAAGTGCGTGTTGTTGCCTTGTTTTTGCACAAGCCATCCCTTGCTGTATCCTCATGCGCCGAGCTGACCACGCAATCAGGTACATTGCAGTCACGCATGATTCACATGTGCAAGTCTGGCGAACGCCGAACCACCTTATCCGCGAGTTCGCCCCGTTCAACCTACACCGGACGTATACTGGTCACCATGATGAAGTCATCAGCATTGAGTGGGCACCTGATTCGAAGTACGCTCCCTTTGTCCTTGTGAATAGCGGGTATACTCACGTCACTGCAGGTGCTTTATGACGACCTCGCGAGATATGACAGCGCGACTTTTCACACTCGATCCTGTGGAAGGCTTCCGGCCAAAGACTTTTGCAGGCCATCGCGATATCGTCCTAAATGCATACTTCTCCGCCGATGGGAAAACGGTGGGTGACGTCAGCTGTAGCTATTGCCAATGATCCTCATTTATGAACGCAGATCTACACAGTCAGTCGTGACGGGGCTGTATTCACTTGGAAGGCCAAGCCTTCGGAAGAGGACTCTGACAGTGAGGATGACGGCCCGATCGCCTCAACATCAAACACGACGAGCGAGCTCTTCACAGAGATCGCCAATACGCGATGGGGCGTGCAGAAACGGCACTATTTCAATCAGCCCGGGACGAAAGTCGTCTGCAGCACGTTCCACCGCGGGTCCAATCTCCTGATCGTCGGCTTCTCCACGGGTGTCTTCGGCCTCTGGGAAATGCCCGCCTTCACCAACATTCACACGCTGAGCATATCCCAGGAGAAGATATCGTCGGTTGCTATCAACGCCTCAGGCGAGTGGCTTGCGTTCGGTGCGAAGAAGCTCGGTCAGCTCCTCGTCTGGGAGTGGCAGTCAGAGTCGTACATTCTCAAGCAGCAAGGTCACTACTTCGACATGAACACGCTCGCGTACTCCAGCGACGGTCAACATGTCGCAACCGGCGGTGACGACGGGAAGGTCAAGGTCTGGAATACCGTGTCAGGATTCTGCTTTGTCACATTCTCCGAACACTCCTCTGCTATCTCAGCCGTTGAGTTCGCAAAACAAGGCCAAGTGCTATTCTCGGCGTCGCTGGACGGCACCGTTCGCGCATTCGACCTGATCCGGTACCGCAATTTCCGGACATTTACATCACCCTCACCCGTGCAGTTCTCGTGCCTCGCCGTGGACCCCAGTGGGGAAGTAGTTGCAGCAGGCTCGACAGACTCCTTCGAGGTCTTCCTGTGGTCCGTGCAGACTGGCAAGCTTCTCGACGTGCTCGCAGGGCACGAGGCTCCCATCAGCTCGCTCGCTTTCTCGCCAACAGGCAATCAGCTGGCAAGCGGCTCCTGGGATAAAACCGTACGAGTCTGGAATGTCTTCGGCCGCTCTCACGCGGTCGAACCTTATCAGCTCAGCTCTGACGTGCTCGCTGTGGCGTTCCGACCGGACGGGAAAGAGCTCGCTGCTTCAACCCTAGATGGTCAAGTAATGCTCTTTGATGTTCCGTTAGGCAAGCAGACAGGCGTCATCGATGGCCGTCGGGACATCGCTGGCGGGCGGAAGGCGGACGATCGAACAGCGGCTACGAACAACGCCTCTGGGAAGGCTTTCAACAGCATGACCTACACCGCAGACGGACGGTGTCTGTTAGCCGGTGGCAGCAGCAAGTATGTCGTCCTGTACGACGTGCTCGAGAGCGTCATGGTCAAGAAGTTCCAGATCTCACAAAACCTCAGCCTGGATGGCACGGAGGAGTTTCTGGACAGCAGGAAGGTCACCGAAGCGGGGAACATCGACCTGATTGATACCCGCGGAGATGAGAGCGATTTGGAAGACCGGATGGACTACTCGCTCCCCGGGGCGACACGGGGCGACATGTCGAAGAGGCGATACCGACAAGAAGCACGGACGAAGTGCGTGCGCTTCTCGCCAACAGGCCGCTCGTGGGCGGCGGCGTCGACAGAGGGCCTTCTGATTTATTCGCTGGACGACTCGGCAGCTTTCGATCCGTTTGACCTCGACATCGATGTGACGCCACAATCGCTGTTGACCGTACTTGCGAAACGCGAGTTCCTCAAGGCGCTGGTCATGGCCTTCCGGCTGAACGAGAAGCCCCTCGTGCAGCGCGTGTACGAGAGCATCCCGCGTGCAGACATCCGGCTCGTCGCGCGACAGCTCCCCGTGGTGTACGTACCTGCGATGCTTCGTTTCGTCGCGGAGCACCTGGAGCGCAGTCCGCATCTCGAATTCGACCTGCTCTGGGTGATCTCGCTCCTAAACGCCCATGGTCGGTTCCTGAGGGACCGTTCGGGCGAGCACGCTAGTGTACTGCGAGCGCTTCAGAAGGGCCTTACAGAATACGAGCAACTGATTTCGAAGCTGTGAGTGCTGTCTAGGCCCGATAATGTGGAGTTGATGCTGACAGGGGACTATCCAGGTGCGACGAGAATAGTGCAACGTTAGCATTCTTACTTGATCAGCTGCAGGTCAAGTAACGGAGAACTTCGATACATCCATTATACACGGCTCCCGCGCTATGACGGTAGAGGTAATTCCGCCGGTGCGAAGGCATTCCTATTCAGTGCAGTTGCTACTCTATACAATGTGGCGTTCCCATTCCCTTCGAGATGTTTGAGTCTCATGACAATTGACCCTGCTTTAACTGGCGCTGAATCTGCCCGCTCGAAGGTTATCCGGAACATGTGTTGAACTTGTGCATCCCTGGCGTCCCTCGACTCCGACAACTTCGCATGCGGGCTTTGCCCTGTGGGTTCGGAATTGATGCAGAGGCCAAATCTGATGAGTAAACGCCGGAGGAGGCCTTGGTACTCGTCTGAACGGCATGACCCTGCACTTTTTGGGCGAATTTGTCTCGAGCCTGGTTCATGTTCACAGGTGGACATAAGGAGGCCTTCGATGGCTTCTGAGAAGATAGCCTCTTTCACTGCTGCACATTGCTTCGACCGCCTTGCGCGCTTGGTGGGTATAACGCATGCGTCAATTCCGCCGCCAGAGCTTACACAGATCTGGACTGTAGCAGTGAGCAGATGCTACATGTGTGCATGCCGCATCGCTAGATATTCAGACTCGCGTTCATAAAGGTGATCTTCCTGTCGAATGTGTCATGAGGTTTGGGTGCGATCACACATGCAATTGGAAGCGCTCTAGACCTATGTATCATACTAGTACTATCTCAAGGCGACGAGATACTTATCTTGTACATCGTGCGACAGGTCGACGATAGGAGCTTTTGGGACTCAAGGGTAGTGCTTCAATTACTTCCACAAGATGCACTTACCTGAGTTCGTCTGGCGGCTGCTATGCTCACACATGAGTGTCTCCGATAAAAATAGCATTGATCCTATGACCCTACCGACGACAGTCCCCTTGGTCCGCCCTAGCTGGAATATGTATTGCTCCATCACATCTAGGCATTCTGATTTCTGCTTCAGGTTAAGTTCACCGCAGCATCTGGGGACCACCCAGTCGCGACTCGCTGTCAGACGCGCTTTAGCTCACTCTAGTAGCTTCGTAGCCTAACACCCACCATAATCCATCATCTTGTTTGCGCGCGGGTTGATTGTTCCCCACGGCTGCCCTCGGCTGCCCCGGAGCTTGGGCGCTTCCACCGTTCCACGGGGCATCATTGTCCGCTAGGGTAAACATACAGCCAGTGGGGCACATTTCAGCAGTCGCTCGACCATTTCACTCAGGCACGGGAAACGACAGTACCATGCGAATGCTGCCCATATTGGCCGGTCACACGACTATTTGGAATCAATGGCGCAACAATCATCGATATTGTACAAGCATTAGACCGGTCTGTATATTCTTGCCTACTAGTACAACTTCCTACTTTGCGTACAGGAAGTACAGTTCGTGAGACTGCGGTATAAATACAGCAACATCAGATATCGTAGTATAGTCATGATGACAGACAGTCCCCGAAGGTGAAACGACCCGGTTTAATGAGAGGCCTTTTCGTCGTAGTCCTTGTCTTCATGTCGAATTTCGAGGGCAGCAGCGGTGATTTGTGCCGTGGTGTCCTCGCCATCGAACAGTGCAGCGGTCTCCTCGAGCGTGCGGTTCTTGGTTTCGACGATCATAAAGTAGCAGAAGAAAAATTCGAAGAGGTTCCAGCAGCAGTACAGGATCTGTCATTTCATAAGGCATTAGCGCAGTCGCGTAGACGGCTGAGAAAACTACACACATAGTACTTCCAGCCGACGTTCTTCAGCGCAATCGGGTTGACGTATTGGTTGAAGATCAACGCAAGGGAGATCACGAAGTTGAAGACATTGAAACCCTTCGCACGGAGGGGGTATGGCAGAATCTCGATCGTGTAGGAGACAATGAGAGGTGTGAATGCGAGGCTGCAATCTGCGTTAGCGAGCCGATCGCGAAGATGGATACATGTGACGTACTCATAAGCAGCGTAGAAGAGGAAGATGAATGCGATGACAGCATGCGCAGCACCCTGGGTACCGTGGATGTTGTATTCCGCAGTGCAGATTGTCTGCAACGTGAAGAAGACTGTCATGCCGATCGTGGATGCCAAGAAAAGCGTCCGGCGGCCCAGTACGTCGACCAGGAAGGAGGCAAGGACAGCCCAGAACAAGTTCCAAACGGCGAGAATACTATCATTCTAGGTGAGCACTGAACCAAAAGCGAGGAGCAAGTTACTTACCCAGTGATCATCAGCTGGATCGTGCTCGAAGTAATACCAATCGTTGCGAAGACCTTGTTGAGGTAATACGAGACAAGACCATTCCCAGACCACTGCGAGAACCAGGCGAGCGCAACGATGATGATCATACGCCGCCTGTTTCCGGGCGTAGAAACCAGTGCCTTCCACCCTACATTGTTGGCAACTGCGTAACGTCGAAATTAGCGGGAAGTTAATGTCTATCAATGAAGGTCTTACGCCGCCTGTCGAGCTCGATGGCAGTCTTGATTTCGTTGAACTCGTACTGAACCAGAGGATCCTCCTCGTTGCCATCGGCGTGATAATAGGCCAGGGTTTCGAGGGCTTTCTGGTCCCTGCCCTTAGAGATGAGCCAACGAGGACTCTCTGGGCAGCCCCAGAGCAAGAATATCTGAATGACTGATGCAGTTCCCTGAAGAATGGACGGAATACGCCACGACCACTCAGTCGTCAAGTGCTGCGTGCCGAATGCTGTCCATGACGCACTGACATTTATTTTTAGCCCGTGGGATCACACGGACAACACTTCATACTCACATGATGTTACCGGAGTACCAGAGGGAATTGTACAGCGACGTAAGAGGCCCACGGTAAGTGGGGTAAGATATCTCCGTCACCAACATCGGCGCAGCATTGGCTGAAGGAGTCAAGTCAGTAAAGGCGCGAAATTAGAGCTTAATACACCAAACTCACCGGCGAATGTCAGACCGAAACCAATGAGGAATCTATTCAAATACAACAGTGAGCAAAAATAAACGATATAGAGAGCAAATGCGCTAACCGTGCACCGATAAACATGTCAATATTGTGGGAGGCGCTCTGAAGGGCAACACCGCCAATCATCACGATGGCTCCGAGGAGAATGGTATACTTCCGGCCGATACCATCGGACAGGTACGGGGCAAATGGATATGCTGCAAGGGAACCAATATTCTATGCCAACTGTGAACAGTCTATCATGAAGCGGTGAATTACCCGACGTACCTGAATAGCGTTCAACAGACCAAGTTTACCTCCCTCCGGGGTGCCAAAGTATGTCTCCCATTGGTTCAACGACTGAAAACTATTCATCAAACTGCTGTCGAAGCCATTTGTCGATGATGTGATCAGGCTAATGGAAGAATATGTCAACAACCCAGTATCGAGACCACGCTGCGTAGGTCCTCACAGAAGTACGATCCAGGCATGAAGCGTAATGAGCCTGAGGTGAGATATTCTGTCAGCGTCGGAGTCTGTGAAGAGATGGAAGAAGCCTACCGTCTGTTGCTGTACCACTTTCTGTTCGGATCAATGAGATGGGCAAAGCCAGCATTTGACTCCGAGACTAGTGCGGCACCTCCGGCCATGGTGAGTTGGGAGCAGTGATAGAGTGGTTGCGACGCGGAGAAGAGCTCGGAAGAAGCTAAGGGACGCGAAGGAGCGCATGGAGGTTTTATAGGTATCACCAGCGAGTGGCCCGTAGCATGGACACACGGTACCAGGTGACCGCTTGTGGCGGATTTCTCCAGAGATTCCCCTTCCGCGTAGTGTTTCCCCGCACATTCCCCAGATCCGATTGGCCCCACCGCCGCACCTGGAGGGTTTCGGGACTCTGGTTCAGGCACATTCCATTGACCATCAGCATGGAGTTACGGGACTAGCGCTCATTATTGCGCCCGTGCGAGTTGGGCTGTGGACGTCGAGTTCGTGGTCTAGGGTAGACTATGACGGTGCTTCGAGACTAGACTGCAGATCGAATGGAGAACACGCTGTACATACCGAAACAGCCGACTCAACGGATTCGACGGCTCCGACGGGGCTTGTCAACGGCGGGAGGTCGCTCGAGAATAGACGGGCGCTGCTAGACCCGGGTCGGAGTCGCTTGGCGGAGCTGCCCAGGACCGGCGTCACTTCCAGGATCCGACAAAAGAAACGGAATGTTAAGAAGCACGTGGATGACGCTCGATGCAATATCGCGACGTCTGAAGAGATGAAAACAGTCGAAGCCGTTCATGAACGCAGCTTCGCTGCCTCTTCCTGCATAATAAGGGCATGTAGCCGCTTGAGAGCGTTATGTACGTGTAGGTACGTGTAGTACGCCTCAAAGGTTCCGTTTCCTGATGTGGTCGCCGCTGCAGACCGCGTGATCAGATCTTCTTGAGCCGTTCGTTTTTTTGGATGGGAAAGTTATTAGTTTGCACCCACGGTTATGGAGACAACATATGGTATTCCCCACTATTCTATGCGGGGTTGTGGGGTTGATGTGGATCAATCTTCTTGTTCACGAAGACTTTGTTTGTGGAGATGGCGAATGATCTTGTGTGTTTCGTGACGGGAGGTGAACAACACGGGAGGGCGCTTCACCGAGCCGAGGAGCCCGCCGGTCCGGCGTCCCGCTAAGGAAAGCCTCGCTCGACACAAGCGACGACGGAACAAACCGTCCCTGCACCGAAGCCTGTATTCACTCCCAGAGACGACCACACATATAGACCATGGGAGATGTTCGCAGAGTATACAAGTAAGTTTGCCTTACTGCTGACGCATGTCCTTGTCAACCTGTTCTCACTGTGGGCGACGAAGAATGATAAGCCGTTCCTCTTCATTCAAACGTGGCCATCCTTCGACACCCTGCCTTGACGTGCGATCAATAGAGTCTATGTGCGTACACCCCTCGAGGCAGTCTATGTACGATTAAGAGCACAACCTGCCCCAATCGCGAGAACCATGGAGAATTATAATCAGGGGGCGCGCCGCGCCCTCCCCACAGGCCCCTATAACGCCCCCCGCGCATCACATACATAGGCAATGACCAGCAACGATCGAGAGCGATAGCAAGGCCCTGCATAAAATTACGGGAATTCGCCGCTAGTGCGGAGGCTTCGCCGTCATTGAGCCTGACGAGCCCAGTGTTGCCATGCGCGCATCAGAACATACAAAGCTAGACGCTAGGAAGCGCGATCGTAATTTGCAAACTTCACCGAACGAGTGGCGTACAGACGTCTCCTCTAGCGGGCCACATACCTCCGAGGTTTGGCTCCTTCCACCATATCGAGCTCACTATCATCCGCTCGTGGCATTAGAGAGGGATTGGCTCGAACCAATGTCAGCAGGAGCATTGGTTGGGGTTGCTGCACGCCCAGCATCGGAAGAATTTGCAGCATGGACACTGGCAGGGTCTATGATCTCTGACCTTCTCTTGCGACCGAAGGACATCCCCCAGCTGCTGGCTAAACTTGCAAGCCTGCTGCTAGCGCTAGCAGCGGACGCCGCCGTGTCCGCGAACGGACGAGTGTTCCCAGCACTCAGCGGGCTTGGCACAGACGGCGAGGACGATAACCCTGCGGAGAGCGCATTCGTGGGTGTGACATGATACGATGATGTCCTTCGTCGGGTCGCAAGCTGGTGGAACATGCCTTCCGTTGGCGAACCGTCCGGTGAGGGAACTGATGTGCTCGAAGAGGATCCCGTGGCAGACACGTTCACATCGCTTCCAGATTCGAGCGTCGAGATAGCATGCTCGGAGATAGCTGTCGTCGGGGCTGCCTTTGCGGCAGAGGCGCTACCTCCGAAGGGTATGCGACTCACTGAGAACCGTGACGATGTTGAGCCTCGTGAGGCCCTTGAGCCGGGCCGCCTCGGAGAGGGCATGCCGGGCGCATGTGAGCCCCGCGCCACCGAGCTCGTCTGCGTCGGGGATGGCGGTACCTGAAGAGTAGAAACTGCCGGTGATGGAGGTTTCTGTGTAATGGGTGCCTGTACTTGCGCTTCTGACTGTGTTTCGGCAGAAGCTGGTTGCGCCTCGGAGAGGCCCGCCTGTGCGAGGAGACGGGACAGGGAAGAAGGTCCGGCGGCTGGTGAAGTGTTTGCGCGCGACCGTTGAGGGAACAAGCGAGACGTCGGTGGACGTGTGGCGTTGAACGAGTCTTCCACCTCGGGCTCGGGAGGACCAGGTGGGAGTGAAGGCGGATCTTCCGCTGTCGGACCCGGCGATTCAGGTGTTTCGGGTGCCACCTTTCGCGCGGATTCACGGCGCTTCGAGGGGTAAGCGGGCTGTGTCCAATCTTCCACTTCAAGCATGTAGTACTTGACGCCGTCCCCCAGTCCGTACGGGTTGGTGCTCGGGTCCTAGATCAGCCGGAAACGGTTCTATACATGAGACAGAGATTGAGCCAAAACGGACAGGTTCACCCACTTTATGATCGACCACGCGCTCCGTGATGGATGTGATCCTGGCCACGATCCACTCACGCGACTTGAGCTGCTCCGCAAGGTGCCCAGTTGCCTTGAGGAAGTAGTGTGGGAAGGAAACTGTGTCGGGTGGGATGCAGGAGAATTCTCGGTGTCAGTACCTGGGTGGCGCATCAGTCGCGATCGAGAGCCAGACGCACCATTGAAGGCGGCCCAGGGCTTCGAAACCGAATTCCTCGTAGGCAGGAACAAAGCCAGATCTCCCTTTGCGAAATTCCTAAATGAAATCTTGCCCTTCGCTCGTTCCCGGTATTCCTTACACTGCTTCTGCCACTTCCGAATTGTGGAGCCCGTTTTGTTGATGATTTCCAAAAAGTGGTCGTGATCAAATGCACGCAAGACTTCTAGTGCAGCTGCGGGATCAGAGGGGTCGATGGGCGAGGGTTCGCCCATGTGGTTGATGACACCGTGTCGGCCAGGGGAGAAACTGGCGTCTGAGAGACCCAGAGAATTGGTAGAATTCGGGGCCTTGCCGCCAGGATGCGAGGACATGGCTTGCGCAGCCAGAAGAGCCTTGACATGCGAGTCGCGGAATGCCAGGGCAACATCCAGCAGCTGCGCAACAAGTCGGCTGCTGTTCTCAAGGCGCAGCTCATAGTCGGACTGCGAGGCGCGTCCAGCGCGCAAGTCTTCCCTCAAGACACGTTCGGCATGTCTCGCCTCTCGCAACTCGTGCTCCACCCGTTGCAGCTCCTCGCGTAACCTGACCGAGTCCGCGAGCGCGACCTCCGCCTGGGTGCGAGAGTCCTTGAGTTGGCGTTCGCGGTCTTCCAACTCCGCCCTCAGCTCCGAGAACTTGTGTTCCAGTACGGCCCTGTCGCCATCTGCCTCGGCGATGTGATCGCGCAGGAGGCGGTCGTGTTCGGAGGCCTGCGCGCGCAAAAGTCTGTCCTTCTCCCTCCCAGCCTCCGCAAGCGCGCGCTTGACTTCGTCGCTCTCGGTCCGCGCACCCCGGATCTGTGCCTCAAGGTCCTCCCCTCGAGAGCGAGCCTCTTCGAGTCGCGCGAGCGCAGAGGCTTGTTCCTCGAGCAGCGCAGCAACTTTGTCCGCGTTGCGCTGCTCGAGCGCCTTCACGTCCTCAAACTCCGCGCGCACCTGTGCGAGCTCCTGCCGAAGGATCTCCGCAGAGCGTGTCTGCTCTGTCGCCTCAGCCAGCGCCTGTGCAAGCGCCTCCCGTTGTGCATCGGTGTCCGACCACAGCTCTGCGTTACGTCCTTCGAGAAGCCGGCGGGACGTCGACTCGCCCTCGAGCTGGGCACGCACCGAGTGTAGGTCGCGCTCGAGCTCGGCTCGTGCCTGCTCTGACGTCCCGAGTGAGTCCCGTAAGTGTGCGATCTCCGCTTCCAGAGCAGCTCGGTCGGCCAGATACGCCGTTTCCTGATCTGCTGTCGCTTTCTGGAGCTCCTGAACCTGCAGCTCGAGTTCCAAATATGCCTGATCATCCCCAGTGGCTAAATCGCCTTTATATCAGCGAAATTTGCTGCAGAAGAGAAGGTGATACGTACATCGCCGACGGTGTGTGGACAGCCTAGACGCAGACAGCACTATACAGAAGGTCAGCTACTGGAGCCCCGCCCAAATGTACTAATATGACTGAAAGACCGCGCTCACATGACCTCTCAGCGATGCGATCAAAGCCCGCCTCTAGGCTGTCCATCTTGCCAATCAGCTTCTCCAACCCAGCACGCGCCTCCTGCACAGAGCTCAGCGTAGCGGTATCCTCTGACGATTTAGCGAAGCGCTCTAAGTCGTCCAACACCTGTAGCAGTCCTGGGACGGATCGTGCCGAGATCAGTAATTGAATGGACACCCGGAGTAATGGTAGCTCACCGTCAATGTCTGCGCGCTCCAGAGAATACGGTGATTCTGGTGGGCCGGTAGGTGAAAAGTCGATACTCGGTACTGGGTCGTCCATGCCCTTTGTCTCGAATGGAAGTTGGCCGTGGACCTCGCCACGATATACTTGGCGTCGCTTGCGTTCATTGGCGCTGCATGGCACGGTAAGGATCCCGACAATTGATTATCAGGTTCTTCGTTGACACTCACGAAAGCTTTGCCATTACCTCGAGGACACTCTGTGCTCTTTGGTAAAAGAACCGGGCTGGGCGACACGGGCTCAATCCTGGGCTCAATAGATACGCAATCGATTTACCCACCGAACTCCTTGCGCCGAACAACCTCCACGACTGTCGCACCGTACGCGTACAGCATGTTGTGGAGCCGTTGTATATGGGAGAAGCCTGTCTTACTCTTCATGCTGGTTTGGAGCGCGCTCAGGGCAGGCGGAAGTTCCACCAGATCGTTGTTCAGCATGCTAATTTGCCGTAATGCTAAGATACATTGTTCTGTGTATGAGTTCTGCCGTATTGAGACATCGATCAGCTGAGAGGTACTATAGGAATATGCGGCCCGCACTTGCCTTAATCTGAGTTATGATGTGAAGTTCACGTCGTAAGGAGGCGTCTAAGTGCCGGAGATCTTTTGAAGAAGATATGCATTAGTTGGAAGGATTGAGGGTGACCAGCACTCAAAACCTCCGTCTGACCTTGGAGCGCCTTGTCAGAAGACGATGTCGGCCCTGCACGAAATTGTAAGCAAGTGAAACTCATGTACAACTCTGACGTACTCTCAAGCGCTGAACCAAGGTCTGCCATCCTCTCAAATTCCTCTTGTGCGTGTCGCACACATGCCTCAGCCTCGTCTAGCGAACTTCCAAGACATGTTAAGGTTGACTCGTACAAGGCGTATGATTTACTCACCTTGCATCTGCCACCACCGCCCGCACCTCGTCGGCACCCTGTGTGAGTCTTGTCATTGCTTTCTGCGCATCGCCGAGCTTTTCCCTCAGTTCGTCTTTGAATTTGTCGATTAACTACCCCAGATATGCACGCAAGTCAGGAGGTAACTCACCATGCGTCCTGCGGCAATTGTCCGCTACTTGCGTCATCTTCCCGCGACTGACATAGTCACCGAGTGTCCGCCCACGGTCGCCTGCGTCCATGGCGCGGCGCACCGCGGGGCTCACAAACTCACGGTGGACAGGAACACGCGCTGCGAGCTCAAGGTCCGCGGAGAGCCCAGAGAGGAGACCTTCTTGACGTGCGAGCTCGCGCCCTGCAGCCTCGCTGAGGCCTTCGAAGACATCGGCGAGAGATAACACGTGCAAGTCCAGTGCGCTTGAAGCGATTCGGAGGGCAGTATGTTGTACACGCAGGGATTGAAGAAGCTGTTCCGTACGGGCAGCATGGGTATGCGCAACATGGACGTATGTAGGCGCGAGCGTTGAGGGGCGGAGAGGTGGTGTGGATTGGATGGTTTCTGAGTTGCCATGTATTCACATTACGTCAATGCTGTGGTCAGCTTGCAGATGCACATCATACTGAGTGTAGTACACACCTTCCACCGATGGTTCCAATGCAGGTTCTAGATGTAAATCGAGCATGACTTGCACGGGATCGAGGTCCAGATAGCGTTTGTTGAATACGTAGATCGTCTAGAGCACCAATGAGTCTCAACCACCTGCATAGCCGTACTCCCGCACCTGGTCCTGTACACCAGCGAGGTCTCGGACATTGTCAGTCGTAAGCCTCCTCCCATCGGATAGGTATGCGAGGATGGAGTCGTGCGCTACGCCGGTCTTCTCCTCGAGGAAGGCCTCCAAGTTCTCCACCCTACTCAATCACGATTCCGAAAGGATCTCCCTCAGAAATGTAGCAAGTGCATACCTCTCAAGCTCCCAGAGAGACTCCTCGACCTGATTGAAGCTCGATTGACCTCAACGTCTCAGAAAGGATCGAAGTCAACCCTACCTGAACGACCTGCCCATCTTCTGCGCGGCAGACCTGGATCATTATCGACAGCTTGAGACTTGCAAGGTATAGTCCTTATCTTGTGCCGCTGTGGCCCGGTATTCGATACCTCACGATGAAGATATGCATGCCCTGACCGAGCCTGACCGTCACCACAACCACTGCGACAGCCCGAAAGCGCGCTTGCAACGCGGCCGCAGCGTGACGTAAACGGCAATTAGACGCCAGATCGAACTTCAGGATAAGCGATCCACGCTGCATGCACGTGGCTTCAAGCTTCAATACTTGCCGGCCAATGTGAGTCTGTGCTAGTCGTATTTCTAGCTACCTCAGCAAACAAGCGAAGAGCACTGGATTGACTGCATATTTTCATCGTAAGATGTGGAGTTTTTTTGTTAACTGCACTTGAAAACGAAATTTTCCAGTCAGCTCGCTGTTGTTGAATCCTTCAACGTTCGCCCCCGTCAGTTCATGCAGCCTCTCAACTCAACGCTTCGCAGAATACGGACGAGTCAGTCTCATCATTGTCGGATTATATGAACCTGCTTAATTGCAGAGGTAGCTATTAGAAGCACAGGTCTAGAACGGGCGACACGGCGCCGTTAACACCTCAGACGATATAATAAGTCTGTGTATATTATGTACCTAGAACGGGCGACACGGCGCCGTTAACACTAGGTAGCTTCAGCATGCTGTACATACTCGGAACATAACATTGTACTCACCCTCAGACGATATAATAAGTCTGAGGGCTACTACCGTAACGGGAGAGAGAAAAACATAGCGTCTTACATAATAACTGTATAGTAGACGGAGGCATCGTATGTTGCGATCGCACTCGTAGACATATCGGGAGACTTTCCTTATTCGGACGTGGCGCGCCCCCACTGACGCCCGCCGACGTGCGCACCCGCACACGCGTCTCAACGCGCCCCTTCCTTGATTTTCCAACACTCCCCCTCAAGGGGGGCGCAGTCCCAGAGCGTGTGCGAAATGTTTGGCTTTAGGACTGGGTAAGGGCTTGGTGAGCGTATCAGCGACCATGTCGTCCGTAGGGCAGTATTCGAGCGAAACCTTCCCATCTTCTACGACCCAACGTATGAAGTGGAAGCGGATATCGATGTGTTTCGTACGAGCGTGGAATTGGTCGTTCTGCGCGAGGGCGATTGCTGATTGATTGTCCGATCGAAGTGTGAGCCTTTGGGCGGGCGACGTGAATACTTCGGACACGAAAGCTCTAAGCCAAATAGCTTCCTTCACGGCGTGTGTGGCCGCCACATACTCGGCTTCGGTGGTAGACAGCGATACGATCTCTTGCCTTTTTGAGCTCCAGGAGACGGCCCCTCCGTCAATTAGGAAAGCATAGCCTGACACTGCGTGCCTGTCCTCGTGTGACATACCGTCCGCATCGGTGTATCCCACCAATCCTTCGCTTCGCCCTCCTAGCACGAGCCACCAGTCCCTTGTCGCCTTGAGATAGCGGAAAACTCGCTTCACAGCCTCCCAGTGCGGGCGCCCCGGGTTCTCTGAAAATCGAGCCAGTACTCCTACAGCGTACGCGATGTCAGGACGAGTTCCTAGGGTGGCATACATGAGGGATCCGATAGCTTCGCGGTACGGCACGTCGCGCATTTCTCCGATCTCGCGTGCCGTAGTGGGGCCTTGCGACTTGGATAGGTGGGCATGGGCATCCATGGGTGAGGAGGTTGGCTTTGCGTCTGTCAGACCGAAACGATTCAAGATGGAGTCTATGTACGAGCGTTGACAAAGTGAGATGGTCTTCATGTCTTCGTCTCGTTTGACCTCGATCCCTAGCAGCCAGTGTATATCTCCCAAGTCGGACATTTCCAAGCGGCCCTTAAGTTTCCCCTTGAAGCGCAACATGAGTTCAAGAGTATTCGCAGCCAGCGTAAGATCGTCGACGTGGACAGCCAAGACAAGAATGTCGCCGTTTTGCCGGTGGATATAGAACACCGCGTGGTCGACTTCGCATCGTGTCATTCCTAGCTCGATGAGTATACTCTAAAGCGTCTGATACCATCGTCGTCCACTTTGCTTCAGGCCGTAGATAGCCTTGAGCAAATGGAGTACCTTTCCCGTGCTATTCGGTTCGTGGTACCCTGGCGGCTGCGCCATGAATATACGTTCACCTTCATCCAGCTTTCCGTACAGATACGCGCTCTTCACGTCCATCTGATGAACAGGCCAGCTGTTGCGTGCCGCGAGTGCCAGGATGGTGCGTATAGAGGTCAGTTTGGCTACTGGTGCGAATGTGTCGAAGTAATCGACTCCTGGTACCTGTGAAAATCCCTGCGCCACTAGCCTGGCCTTGTATTTTTCGACGTCTCCTGCTGCGTTCTTCTTCGCTTTGAAAACCCACTTGCTGCCGACCACGTTTCCTCTCTCTGGTCTCTCTACTACCTTCCATGTCCCTGCCTTCTCGAGGCGCGCCAACTCTTCTGCGATTGCTTCTTCCCATCTTGGCCAATCCGGTCGTCTCTTCGCTTCAGCTAAGCTGCGAGGTTCTAGCCCCTCTGCATCCGACATTGCTGTGGCCATCGCCCATTCGTCTCTTTCTCCCCCAGAATCCTGCTGTACTTCGACTGACGCCGCAGTCTCGTTGGCGACTCTTAAACCAGTCGGTATTGTCTCGATGTTCTCTCCTTCTAGGATGCGCTGCACATACGCGCTCGGTTTACGCTCTCTGGTCGGGCGGCGTTCTTGTGGTTCGAGAACTTTGGTATCTTTCTGATGTGCGTTGTCGCTCGTGTTCGATTCCAACGTGCTCGGTTTGACGTTCGGCTCGTTTCTGACTTCATCTGTGCCTCTCTCCCCCACGAGCTGAGCGTCTGGCTTGAATACCACTGTTCGTTCCACAGTTACTGTGCGCGTCTTCGGCCAATAGATACGGTGGCCCTGGCTGTTTAAGTCAACGCCGACCCACTTCCCCTCGCGAGCACGCCCGTCGAGCTTCGAGCCTGAGGGGTGATGAACCCATATGTCGCAGCCGAAAGTGTGCGCACTCGACAGGTCCGGCTTGGCTCCGAAAGCGGCCTCATACAGCGTAGTGTCCTTGCTGAGGGGTTTTGTGGTCATGCGGTTTTTCAACCAGGTGGCGTGCATGACTGCTTCGCCCCATAGGCTCTTCGGCAGCCTGCTGTCATGCAGCATCGCTCGCACGCGATTGAGCAACACGCCATTCAATCTCTCTGCCACGCCATTCTCCTCGGGGGTGTCGTGCACAGTCAACCGATGCTGGGTGCCGTCCTCATCTAGAACGTCCTGTAGCTCTGTCGCAAGGTACTCGCCGCCTCGGTCGCTCTGTAAAGTACCGATTGTTCTGTTGAACTTTGACTTCAACCAGGCGCGGTACTTCAGGTACATTCGCCTAACATCGGACTTCTGGCGCATAAGGTACGTCGCGGAGAGTCTAGACTTGTCGTCGGTAAAACTGATATAGTACTTCCTCCCACCGGTGGACGCAACATCAGCGGGGCCCCAGACGTCGGTGTGGACAACATCGCCGACTTGTTCTGCGAGGGGACTGTCACGCTCCTTCGGGACCGGCTTCCTCCGAGTCTTCGCGAAGGCGCACGAGTCGCAGAACTTGATATATCGGGCTCCAGTGAGTTTGACACCTGTCACAAGTCTGCGGCTGACCAACTGTTGTATTGCTTCTGGTGACGCATGACCCAGGCGACGATGGAGTTCTTCCAGGGTTACTTCTTCGTGGACCGAGTAGGCCGACTCGCTGTCATGTTTGACTTTGTAAAGGCCTCCGCTGCGCAGTATTTCTCCCACAACTGTCCCACCCCCGTCTCGTATCTGGCATCTGCCGCCGCTGAACAGCGCGCTGTATCCTGCCGCATCGATGCACCCCACTGAGACCAGAGTAACGCCCATCTGTGGTGCGTACAGCACGTCACGGAGGCGTATCTTTGAGAAACCAGATCCATTCGGTACCTCAACCACCATGTCTCCGACCCCAATCGCGTGGAAGCGCTGCTGATTTGCGGCATTAATGGGCTTGGGTGGTATCTCCTTGAGCGAAGAGAAGCGCTCTCGAGCAGGTGAGAGGTGTTTTGTAGCTCCCGAGTCGTATAGGTCAACGTGTTTGCATCCCGGGTCGTCATGCACTACAGCAGCGATGTCAATCTGGATTTCGTCGCCTGTATCATTGCTATCCCAGCCAATATCTGAACCATAGTCGGGTTCGTCGCTGGTGTCGTCGTCCAGCCCCTCCAGGAAATCTTCATCCTCGGAGTCAGACACGGCCGCCAAGTCTGGCATACTGTCGTCTAGGTCCGCCAGAAGGTACGTCGCAAAATCAATGTCATTTTCGGTATCGGACTCAGATTCGACTACAGCCGCCATCCAACTGTATTCAACGTCGCTCTCCTCGTCCTGCGCTGCATTTGCTGCGACCTTGTCCTTCGAACTCCCCTCCGTGACTAGGCTGTCGTTCTTTCGTTTGGGGCTGGGGCATTGGCTTTTGCGGTGGCCCACTCCCCCGCAATTCCAGCAGGTCAGCTCTCGCCGCGGGCTACCGACCCTGTCTCCCTGGGCATCTCGGCTCTTGCTAGCGGTTCGCTTGTATCCGTCATCTACAGCGTATGCAGCGTCACGTTCGTCTTTGGCGTTTCTGCTCTTTGTCGACCCTCGACCAGGTACGCGCTTACGCTCGAATTCCTGCTTGAGGTACTGAATGGCCTGATCAGGCGAGATGAGTGACCCGAGGAGGCGACCGGCGTTCATCATGCCTGACAGGAAATCGGCATACTGGGCCGGGACCGACTTGAGAATTTGTGCGCAATATTCTTGATCAGATACTTCGACGCCGATTGCTGACAGCTCCTCGACCATTTCACCTAGGGTATCGAGGTGTTTCGACACATCCCCATTCTCGGCACATCGCATTGTCTGGAATCGCTCCAGCGTGTTGGACTGTACGAGCGGTGTCTTGTCCTCGAATTCCGAACAAATCCAGGCCCACATGTCGGCTACAGACTCGCCATTTCGCTTCATTCTCTGAAGAACAGTGTCTGGGACGAGCCGAGCGAGCAGGTCCCGCGCCTTCGCTTCTTTCTTGCGCCAGGCTCGGTAGTCGAGAGCATACTTCTTGTCGAGTTTCTTGTCTTTCGATGGCAAGGGCAGGACTTCCCCTTGAGCGAGCAACAACTGTGCGTCTGCGCTTTCCGCAAGCGACAGCGGTGGTGCGGTTCCGGCGCGCCAGTCTGCGAGCGGGTCTTGTGGCCGGGGATCCTCTCCCGTGAGGTGCCCATGCAGATCTCGTGCATCCAGGGCCCAGGCCAGGCGGGTTTTGAAAACGGGCCAATTCGATCCGTCTGTTTTCAGGTGAGGAATCCCCGAGAGCCCGTTGGCATCTCGGGTGTCGTCTCGTTCTAGCGTTGGCGCTTCGGGGCTCATAACCTATTAGAAGCACAGGTCTAGAACGGGCGACACGGCGCCGTTAACACCTCAGACGATATAATAAGTCTGTGTATATTATGTACCTAGAACGGGCGACACGGCGCCGTTAACACTAGGTAGCTTCAGCATGCTGTACATACTCGGAACATAACATTGTACTCACCCTCAGACGATATAATAAGTCTGAGGGCTACTACCGTAACGGGAGAGAGAAAAACATAGCGTCTTACATAATAACTGTATAGTAGACGGAGGCATCGTATGTTGCGATCGCACTCGTAGACATATCGGGAGACTTTCCTTATTCGGACGTGGCGCGCCCCCACTGACGCCCGCCGACGTGCGCACCCGCACACGCGTCTCGACGCGCCCCTTCCTTGATTTTCCAACAGTAGCAGATGACTGGAGATATTGCACGTGGTGCAAGGCATTCTATTCGCGGTGAGATATCTATTCTGTCAGCTCACCTACGGACTGATGAACACGCAGCCGAAAAATAAGTGGTCAGTTTTTGATGAGCAAAATTGAGTGCATTATGCTCTATGATGTTTCAGTGGAGTTTTGGGGGGAAGGAGGTTTCAAACTTGATGGGCGAAGAATGCACTTTCAAAATGCCGGATCGTCGGAATGTGGGTGTGAGTAGCAATGTACACCAAAATTATACTTCATTCCGTGACTGATGAAAGAGTTGCTGAGCACTGTGCCACGGTAGACAGAAAGTCGTATCAGCACAAGAAAGGGTTGCCCTCCCGTAGAAAAGGTACCGATGATTAACGGGGCACGTATTTAGACCAATTTGCGTATCTTGCCCAGGCAAGTACATCGCGAATTTATCAGAGAAGATACGACATGCCGTTCATCCAGGCATAGGAATATACTTGGAATTCTTCTCGTGTGGTGCACAGGTTAACGAAGACATGACTTTACAAATTGCCCTCTCATAATCGGCCTCTTCAGCACGACCATCCGAAAATGCTTTCCTCCCACTGGGGCTATCCTCGCTCAGAACCACGATGATGTAGCCTGTGAACACTTACGGCCTATAGGCACATGTGCCTCCCATCGCGGCCACCCATCCTGTCCGAATTTCATCACCCATATCTTCCACATGCGGGCGCGTTCTCAACAGGGCATCTTGCTCCCACCAGCGACAGCAAAGACGTCATACCCGCCCGCACCTGTGCTCAACTGCTCCCGGACGCGGTGCAGATGAATGATCGACAGGCAATTTGACTTTGGCTGCTTCTCAATGGATCGCGAAGGTGCGAGGGTTTGCGGAGAATAGCAGGCGGAGGAGACGGTGGGCCGTACCTGCGAGGTGTACGCACCGCCATTGCGACGAGTGACGTAGAATCATAGATGCGAGAGGCTTTGGTTCGACGTTCAGCTGAAAGTTGAACATTGAGGCGGTTCATCGATCAGACTGTTCAAAGGGGGCACGGAGGATTGAGAGGCCCGCTTCCGCGATTCATGATGGTCTGTTGGGAAGTGGAGCAACGCCGTGCTAGGGATATCTTCGATGACGAGGGAGTAACCGTCATCGCATAGATAGATGCAACGGGCAGTACATACCGTGCAATAAAGCAGATCGAATGCAAGATATCTGCTTCTCGTTTGAAAATCGTCCACGAACTCGCCTGGATGGGACCCAAGACGACATGAGATGTCTATCAGAATGGTTGGTAGAGCGGGAACGGAGACCGCAGGCCGCTTCTGCGACTAAATACCGTGCACTGCAATCCAGAAATACGGGTACCACCTCCGAGTTGTGAACGAGCTCCACACCCACGACAGAAGATGCGATCGACGAACCCCGTGCAACATGGAAACAATCCGTCTTCGCGGGAGGCTCCCGTAGATGTCCCGAGCGATGTAAAAAGACACGAAGGGTAGTTGAAATACCATTCCGAATCTACACTTTACCAGCGCAGCGAAGCCGGCGCTCGAGTACGCCCGAGGGCACATTTGTCATCGCAAAATGAAACGCGCCGCGGAGGGATGTCGCACAGCGGGACGCGAAGCGAGGACATGGTGCGATCGCTGCTCAGCACGAGGGGCGTGTGCGAGATCCGAGACGGGGGCGTGCCTGGGAGATCTGTACCCTGGAGCTTAGATTCGACAGCGCGGTTGACAAATCCGCACCAAGGCCCGCTTCGCCATTCAATCTAGCAATCCGGCTGTGTAACGTCCAGATTCCGAATGACACTGAGCTATCCGGCCTGTGATGCAGAACAGGGAGATGCGGGTCGAAATGCGTACGAGAATAGCGCTGTGGGACGCGTCTGCGCGGTGCTCGGGCCTCGTGTGTATGTGCTTGCGCGTTTGTGTATTTGCCTAAGATCGGATGGGTACGAATTTGTCGGCGGACTTGGGTGTATCTGGAGACTCCCGCTGAGCGATGTAGAGGCGCTCCGGCGTGCCGGAGCGGAACATCTCGACGGGAGGACAAGGATATGTCAGCGAAAGCGATCCGCGAGGAGAAAACGTGCATACATGCGCGCCGGGCTCCACAGCCCAGAGTTCCTGAAGCCGGGTTCATGTTGTCTCCGACGGGAAAGCCACCCCGAGGCTTCTGTACGTCTAGTCCGGACCAGTCTACCGCAGTGAACTCGATCTAAGTGCGCGTTAATGCATCGATCAGTCGGCGCGTATCTTCGCGAATTGTATCTTCGAGGGTATCAATAGAGTCGACATCAGTTTGGTGATTACGAACGTCAGAGAGATATGTACAACCTGGATGGAACACAGGCGGTGCACCGTCGCAATCTGTTTAGAGACCGCGATTAGTGCGCAGCAACGATACGTACAGACTAGAAGCATATCCTGTGCACTTTCTGATGTAACATATCATTCCGAACTCGCTCACCTGCTGCGCAGACGTGAAGTGTTCTGCACCGTCTGACGGCGGAGACCCACAATCGAGCGTTGTACACCGGAATCTTGATATTCGGATCGCGGAGTATGCGAGCGCGCGTGCCGCCAGTGCATCAACTATCGCGGAACTAGTGAATACCACACATGGGAGCAAAATGAAACCTTACTGAGAGAACCACAGCGGTCCCCGGCCACTCCAGCGCATTTCGGTGCGACATTGTGGAATTTGACGTGAGGCCGGAGATGAAGTGCTAATTCGGCTAATCGCTCCGAGGTGGACTTCAGCTTCAGGGTTCGACTGGTTTAGTTCTTCAGCTCAGTAATGCCGATGTGGAATATGCAGTCATAACGGCGGTGCCGGGTAGGGTCAATAGATAACTATATTGTTGAAAACAGTCTGTATCTCGCGCCCACTATGGTCACGGCACGGATCACTGATGAACACGAAGCAAAGCTACATGACGAGCAACAAGCTATCGAACCAGTCAGCTGACCAGCGGCCGGGTTCTAGATCCAACAACGGAGCCTTCCCCAAGACCAGACTCCGCCACTAGGGAGGCCCGCGAAGGTGGTGCGCACGGCTCAGCCCGAGCAATTCATTGCCACGGGACCGGAGATGAAGCACTAATTTGACTGTTCATCCCGAGATGGATGTCAGCCGGATCCAAGCGATGCTTCGCCTCGGTAATGCCGATATGGAAAGAGCAGCTAGATCGGTAATGTCGAGTTGTGTCGACACATCCATTGGTCAATTCCGTCGGGACAGTAAGGCGTCAGCGGCGAGATGACTCGATAAGCTCGTGAATTGAGCCAACCGGTCCAGCGGCCACGTTCCAGATCCAGCAACAGAACGTTCCCTAAGAGCAGACTCCGCCATGGGCAATTGCCATGTGCCCGGAGATGAAGTGATTCGACCAATCACTCCGGGGCGGATTTCAGCCTCAGGATCGGGGTAATGCTTCGACTTGATGATGCCGATGTGGAAAGAGCATTGAGAGCAGTTAAGTCGGCGGCATCGAGTTGTGTCGACACAGTCGTCAGACCTTCGCATTCGGAAAGGTCCCGCGAACGTGGTGTGCACGGCCTAGCCCGAGCTCTCGATTGCCATGGGCCCGGAGATGAAGTGATCCGACAGATTACGCCAGGGCGGATTTCAGCCTCGGGATTCAAGTGTGTTGAAAGCTTCGACTTGGTAATGCCGATATGGAAAGAGTACCTCCGTCGACAATATCGAGCGTCGACTCGACTCGCTTGTCAGATGATCCAGTCGATCCAGCCGGGGTTTCGTTCACGATATGGTCACGGCACAGCCCACCAGTCAGCGTGACGCAAAGCAGCATGCCGAGCAAGGCGTCGAGGAAGTCCTCGGCCACCGACAAGCGCTCCAGCGAGCTGCCGTGTTCCAGACTTAGCAGCAGAGCATCGTCGCAGACTAGACCGCCAGCCATCCAGAAAGGTCCCGCGAAGCTGGTGTGTACGGCTCAGTCCGAGCAATTAATTAATCGACATGGGGCGGGAGACGGAGGGATGCTTCGAATTATTGATGCCGATGCGGAAGGCAGCTAGACCGGCACTGTCGGGTTGCGTCGACACACTTGTCAACCAACTCTATCGGGCCAGCAAGGCGTCAGCGACAAGTTGGCGACTCCACAGGCTCGGCGACTCGTCCACGCAGTCCAATCAGGGTTCCGTCTGCACCACATTCACGGCACGGCGCACCAATCAACGCGAAGCAAAGCAACACGCCGCGTAGCAAGGCTTCGAACCACCGGCCAAGGCCCTCAGACCACTCCGCGCGCTCCCTCACTCCACGCACGGAGCACACCCGGCCACCAGAAAGCCCCCGCACTCGCAGCTCGTATGCGCGCCCAGCCCGCGCGGTCGGTTCTATAGGACCGGAGGCGAAGGAACGCAACTGAGTGCTCTGGGATGCTTTCGCCCGGTCCAGCCAGGGCCCCGCGCACGATATGGCCAGGAACCAAGCCAACCATCAGCGCAACACAACGCAATACGCCGCGCAGAAGGAGTCAAGGACGCCGCACCCACCCGGCTGCGCCCACTACCGAGCGTCCCACCAGCGGCCGGACTAGCTCCATGCACGGCGCATCCCCCAGGCCTCTGCGACCCAGCCCCGCGCAACGAAGCTGGCATGCACGGCGCGCCCCGCAGTGATCGCACCGGCTCTCGTGTCCGCGCACGCTCCTGGCGCACGATCCCTCCTCGCGCCCCAGCGGCTCCGCCCCCGATCCCCGATCGAGGGGCGCAGACCCGTATCAGCTAGCTCTGCTAGCGCCCCGGGTGCCCCTGAGCACAGTGGTCCGCAGGCCTCCTAAAGCGAGAGGGGTGCAACCTTCACGCGTGCGCCGCAAACGTACTCGGAGCAAGCAGCTAGCAGCAAGCAGCATCCCATCCCCGGCCCAGCGCGGGCACGGCACACGACCGCCCCCGCGGCACGGCCATCATCGAACCATCGCACGAACCCAGCACGCAAGAACCGCACCGCACGGTCCAGTCCAGTCTACGCCCGACGCTCATTTCTCCATGAACACCGGGCGCGCGCCAGTCTCTTCCGTTTCCGTCTCCGAGCGCCCGGGACCGGGAGCCCAGGCCCGCGTACCACCATCACTGCTCCTTCTCCTGCGCACTCCCCAGACCACATTGTGGGCTGTGGCCGAGCAGCAGATGCGCGATGCGCGATGCGCGATGCGCGATGCACGACGATTACGTGCCATCGCCATCAGGCAGATGCACGACATGTAAGATGCATCCTGATGCCTGCGCAGTGCGCACCGCTACGCGATATCGACCTGGTTTGGGCAGTAGCAGCAGCACGCCTCGGCGCGCTGCGGTCCCTCGAAGCCGCGCCCAGCCAGTCGAAGCCGCCGCATTGCGCTCGCATACACGTACAACACGCAATGAATCTGCAATGCAGCAGTCCGCGCCCGGCCCAGTCGCAGCGTCGCAGGAGCCTCGGCGCGCCTCGGCGCCGAAAAATGAAATGCGACGCGTGAGCTTGAAGCTTGAGGGGCACGTCGCAGGACGCGGAGGCTGCAGGCACACCGATCGCCCTAGCGATGGAAAAGTACGTCGCAACGCCAGGGGGATAGCAGCAAATTTACGTGCTGCGGCGCTGCGACACGTCCTTCGGCGACCCATCAATGCACCAGCCACAGCGCCGGGCCCAGGCCGGGCGCCGCGCCGCTGCAGGTTGCAAGGTGCGACGGGAGCGCGCTGCGACGCTGGGCGGGCGGGGGGACACACGCGCGAGGCCCGAGACTCGCAACGCGACGCTCGCTGCTCGACGCGCGGAGCCCCCGTTGTGCAGCGGGGCATCTCGACCGCGCCGCGATGGTATTCTCGGCGAATGCGAAGCCAGAAGGCAAACGCCATCCGCCTCCGAAGGAGACCGGCGCAGGCGGGGAGAGCCTGCGAAGTGCAGCCGGGTCGAGTCGTGGGGCTGGGCGGGTGAGCACACGGATGACGGGGCGCGCGCGCAGAGGTGGGCGGGGCGTCGCCGCGCCTGGGCCCGCTCTCCACCTTTACGGTGCGACACGACACGCCACGGACGCACGAGAGAAAATCCGCTCCGCATCCCCCAGCCCGCGCCCCGTGTGCGCCCAGGATCCTTCTCGCAGCTCCTCGCAGCTCCTGGCCTGCATCAGCGATCGCAGCTCGAGGCCGAGCCCGGTCGGCGGGCGCGCGCGCACAGGCGAGATACGATCACGCACGAATCTGTCGCGCAGGCGGGCTGCTCGTGTTGCTGCTCGCAGCGCAGACCGCAGGCCTCGGCCGTGGCGTGGGTGCGCTCCACCGCGCGCGCTCCAGGCATTCGAGGCATCTCGCTGGGCGGGGTCTTCGTGGCGCGTCGCGAGGGCTCGCGGGCCTCGACCGCGATCGGGGCACGCAGACTGCTGGAGCCTGGCGCGGAGGACGAGCACGCTTCGGACGTGGTGTTCGGGAATTGCGCCGCGCGCGGCGATTGGCTGCGCGCTGCACGCAGGCTCCTGTGGGGCGGACGGATTCGGATGTGCTGCCCAGCGCCGACGAAGACAGTTTTCATTGGACGGGGCCGACGCGCGACAGGGCGTGCGGCCAGGGGTTTGCATTATTTTCGCATTGTTGCAATTTGCGCGGGCGAAGCACCGAGGGCGGGGCGAAATCTTCGGAGGATGGGGCGAGTTCTGGGACGGGATCAGCGAGGCAGCGTCGGGCAGATGCAGATTGGCAGGCGTGCATTGCAGGGCTGTGACTGGTTTGCTGCAAGCAGGGCTGTGACTGGCTGCGAATGGGAGGGGGCGTCTTCGCGGTGCTGGGGGGCAGCCCATCGATCTCCTGCAATGGCCCGATTGGGCCTCGGCCCCCACGCCCGTCCGGCGCTCCCGGCGCCCGTTCGCGCTCCGCCGGCCGGGGCCAATGAGCGGAGAGCGCGCGGCCAAGGTGGAGCGCGCGGCCGGTCGCGCGCGCGAGATGACATCGGCGCAGGGCACGGCGCAGACCCACCATCGCGCACCCGGCGTCTGCGGGCAGAACGCAGCCTTATATACGCCCTCCCCTTGGAGGCCTCGAAGCCACAGCTGCCCTCCGTTTGTCCTTTCGCGCATCCAGCCCCGCCGGGCAGGCATACACCCCGCCGCCACCCCCGCCCGCCCTGTCTCTGCTGCCGCCCGCCCTGTCTCTGCCGCCCGCGCTGCGTCGACCCCGACCCCGCCGCCGCCCGCGCACGCCGCCCTGCAGCTGCCCACCGTGATTTCCGCCCCCGCCCCCGCCATGCCCGCCCTCGTCCGCGAGAGCACGCGCACCTTCGTCGGCGACGCGACGCGCATCTGGGAGGCCAACCTCCACTGGCCGCTCGCCGCCCAGTGCTGCACCTGGGACCAGAAGTCGATGCGCGCGGACATCTGGGAGTGCATCCGTGAACGTGCGCACGCCTCCTCTCACCCGCCGGCCCTCGCTGACCTCTTTTCCTTGCAGACAAATCCACACCGGGCACACAGGTATGTCCCCGCACGCCGCGCGCCGCCCGCTCACGCGCTCACGTTTTGCTTCGCAGCCTCCGAACACCCTCTACTGGCGCTACGTCACCCGCCGATGACCCCCCCGCGCGGTCTCGCGTCCGCACCCTGCCCCGCGCCGCCCGCGCCTATCTATCCCCATCTGTCGGGGCCCTCGCCCACACCCGCCGCACCAGGGACAGGACTGATGCGCCCATCATCACCTCACCGCTCCCTCGCAACCGCGCGCGCTCTCCCCCCCACCAGCAGCAGCAGCGGCGTCCCAGCACGACAGCTTCCCTGCCGTGCCAACCCATCTTCGGCGCCAGCCACCCGGGGACGCCACGCGCACGCGAGACGTGTCTTCCCCGCCGCGCGTGCCCCCGCCGCCCGCCGGGCCCTGAGGTTTCGCGCTGCGCTCGGTCCCACACCTTGTGTCCGCCGGCCCTAGGACGCCGCCCCTCCCCCCACGCCCCAACGCCCGCCTCGTCCGCGCCCCGCCTCGGCGGGTGTACAATGAAGCTGTACCATCACGCCGCCCCGCTCGCGCAGCGCGCAGCGTCGCATTCGCCTCCGTGTTCTTCCGTTCCTGTGTTATACCGCCGCCCGCCCGCGGGCCTATCGTAGTAGTAGTCCTCAATCCGCCCCGCGCGTGCTCTTTCGCTGTCCCGCATCCCGTATCGATCTCATCGTCCCCCGTCCGCTGTCCCGGTCTCTCGCTCGTGCTCTCGGCCAGGTTTCGTGTTTCGCATCCCGCGCATTAAGCTTTAAGTATGGCATATATATGGTTATGGTCACGTTATGGTACCCGGTTCACGTCGCATACATACATACATACATACGCACTCGCATCGCATCGCCCGCAATATACGCACATCGCACCCCGCTCGTCCGCGTCCCGCGCCGGACGGCTCGCTGGCTCGTGGACGCCTGTGGGCAGGCTGCGCGCCGGGCCGCCGCACGCGTACACGTAAATGCGCGCTGCTTCGGGTTCCATGAGATGCGGTGTGCGCAGATGGGGCAGGGCTATGAATAGCGCGCCGCTATCGCCCGCGTGCGCGCGCAATCCCCGGGCGGGCCATCTGCAGCGCATCTCATCTCGCACGCCGCATCTGGCAGGCGCGCGGAGGGGGAAGGGGAAATGAAGGAAGAGGGCCAGGCGTGCGACCTTCGAGGCTTCTTTTCATCTCACCCGAAGCGGCCTGCGCGTCCTGCGTCCTGCGTGCTGCGCTCGGTGGGCTGCATCGTGTCGTATGTACATGTGTGCTCAACGCCGTCCGTCCGTCCGTCCGTCCGGGAGCGCGTGTCCAGCCAAGTTGGGGCAGATGCAGGACCAGTGCCAGTGCTCGGGCGGGGTACATGCTCCCGGACGGGATTCCGGATTTGTATCTGTCAGACGCGCGAGAAGCAAAGGCCCCCGCCCCGCAGCTTCCTCGCGCACGCCGCGGGCGCCGCCGCGTGCCGACGTCATCGGCCCAGCGCAGCGCACCGCTGGCGTCCACGCCCGGGACGTCCGCGTCCGCGGCGGTGGCCCGCGCCCCGCGCTCGGTGTGCCGGCCAGCCTGTGGATGTGGCTGGTCAGCGGGAGAGGCGGGCGGGAAGGAGCGTGATTGGGCGGGGAGTGTGCGAGGGTGGGGCGCGAGGGAACGAAGCGAGGGGAAGAGGAAGAAGAGAGAAGAGAGAAGAAAGAAGAGGGAGGGGAGGGAGAGAAGCGGCTGGGTGGGGTATTGCCCCCGCGCAGGCAGCGGGGAGGCTGTCAGCTGGACGAGCTCCGGGCTCTGGGCTCCGGTGTGCTGGCGGCGGGCGAGCTGCTGGGGCGGGCGCGGTGTGCGTTATGCGGTGTGTGTTGTGCGTCGTGCGTTGTGCATTGTGTGTGATGCGGGGGGTCTTGTGTGGTATACTAAGAGATGCGAGCGAGATGGCCGGAGATCCCACCGGGCGCTGGCGACTGGCGACTGCCCATGAGAAGGCGAGCAAGGTCGATACACAGAGGTCAGTCGCGGCCGCGGGAGCCTGACCCGACCCAATTGGACCACAACGCCACGACGCCAGCCTCCGCACCGCGCACGCATATGTCCATCTGCAGCACACATCGCGCGCTTCGGAGGCCACCCCATAATGAATCTTGCTCCGTGAATCCGTGGCCCGTGCTCCGTGCATGGTGTCCGGCGTGATCTGCACGAACGCCACCGGAGATCGCTCCTCCGATGGGGCCGCACGCGTCCACAGGGGCATCCAGCAGCAATATATCCACACCAACATCAACACTGCTCGTGCGCACTGCGTCGCGCCCGAGCCGACGTCGACGCGGTGCTTCCCCGCACAACGCGCCGCGCGGGCGGCGTCTCACCCCAGATCGACAGTCCGCGCACGCACCGCAGTCGCAGAAGGCGCAAGGCGCAAGGCAGGGTTCAGATCTCAGAATCGCGCACGCGAAGGCCGAACCTGCGACCCTACATGGTTGCGCGCAGGCAAGCGCAGGTTCAGAAGCCAGAAGACACGTCAGGGCGCACAGAGCAGCGCGGCTTGCGATACACTGCTGACTGGACAGAGCACAGACGCGCCGGCGACAGCGCGGGCAGTAGAACGCAGAACGAAGCAGAGCCAAGCGCGGCGGGCCGGCCGCAGAAGGCCGCACTCGGAGAGGAAGAGCCCGACGCGCGCAATACGTCGTGGTGCAGACCAAGCAAGGCCGCTGGCGCGCGAGGCTGGCGCGGGGAACGCACGCGCGGCGCGCACCTGCCTATCCGGGCCGCCCGCCGGCGCGCGGCGGAAACGGGGTGCAATCTGGTGCAATTCAACCAGCCCGCGCGAGGCCGCGCAATCGCCCCCGGCGGCGGTGCGCCGCTCGTACGTACTCTGCGCGTAAGGCGCGTCCCCGGTGCGCCGACCTGCCTCTCTCGGCGGCTGGAGGCGTGTGCCCTGGGGGGTGTGCCCGATGCGGTGTGCGCCTCCCGCGTCCCCGGGATACGATACCGGATTCATCGCTGAGTGCCCGCGCGTCCGTCCGGGGCGGCGCGTGCCCCATACGCAATGCACACGCAGGTATACGCCCCGCTGACGCCCCCGACGATGGTGTTCGATTTCGACGAGCAAGCGTGACAGCGCAAAGGCCCGCACCGGCGCCGCCCCGCGTCGGGTGCGGTGCGTCCGGACTCTGGCGTCGTCGATCCCGTGTCGCGACGCGAGGCAATTTGGCAGGATGTGGAGCAGGCGCACCGGGGCCTGGGCGCGCGCTGCCAGGGTCCGCCAGAACACGCCAGAACGCGAGGTTGTCGGACACGCATGATAGCATCCGGACGCACGTCGCACGGACACAGCTCAGAGCCACATTCATATCGATACTCAGAGCGCAGTACGTCCTCCCCTTCCATGCGCGCCAAGCGCGAACCTACACACCTGCGCGCGTACGCGCCCCATTCACTCCCGCGCCGTTCACGCGGACGAGCCGCGCATCCCGAGTGCATTCATATACATACGGATACAGATACAGATCGAATGTATTGTGCGCGTACGACTTACGCGATTCATTAACGCGCCTGCCTGCGCACGCGTCGAGCCGAGCCTGCCCTCCGCCACCCGCTCCCGCGCGGCTTGCCGCGGCCCTCGCGTGCCCTCGCGTGCGGCGACGCGCGCAATTAGAGCCGGCGGTCCTCGGCGGTCGCGCGGGGGCCCCGCACGCGCGCCCTCGCGACCTGCCAATCATGCCCAATCTGCACACTCGCGGCTGCGCGTGCGCCGCGTGGCGCACGCGGCGGGGACCTGGGCCTGGCGCGCGTCACTGTGAGGGGCAACGGGGGCGGTCGTCCTCGCTCGGTGGGCGCAGAGGGCCTGGAGGCGGTACATGTTACACGTCGGGCGCGTTCGCGATGGGGGTCTCGTGTCGGGCTTGCGCTCTTGCGCTCTTGGACGTCTGGGCTCTTGGACGTCTGTGCTTCTAGGCTCTTGGCTTGCAGTGCGATTACGGGAAGCGTAAGCTGCGTTACGCGGAACGACGAGCGACGAGCGCAGAGCGGGCTGATGTCCGCGCGTCGTCACGCCCGGAATAGCCCTGCTTCATATGCAGATCGCGCGCGTACTCGAGCGCGTCCGCCGCCGTCGCCATCGCCGAGGGCTGCACCGAGCCCAGGGGTCGTCAAGCGGCGTGCATGAGTGAGCAAGTACGTTAAACGTCGCATCTCCCCCGAGCCCACGTGCCGTCTGAGTAAGGCCCCCGTCAGCAACAGTACAGCAGCACTATGCACTTCAAAGGCCTAGCCCGCGCGCGCACGGCACGGCTCGCATCGTGCAAGTGCAAGTGCAAGCTTGTCGCAGGACTCCACTCCAAGCTCGATCTTGCTCCGGCTGTACAAGCGCCAGGCGTGCCCCAAATGGGCGCTCCTCGAGGCCGACCCGGTGCGAGTGCAGGTGCACGCTTCGCGAAGCAGGTCATGCGACGCGCACCGGACGCAGCCTGCGCGCACTACACCCCAGTCGGTATCCCCGCGCCCCCAGCTTGGCCCGGCGCCCGCATGCCTGCCGGTAATTGCATAGCAGATCCAACCCCAGAGTCAGCAGTCAGGAGACAGGCTCCCGGGACGAGCGCGCGCGCCAGCAGCAGCCAGCCCATTCAACGCGCCGTGCTCCGCACCCCGCCCAGCGCTGAATGAGTATCTGAATGGCGCGTGCCAGACCCGGACGCACGCGCGCGGGGGATCGGGCGCGAGATGAAATGAACTCGGGCGAGCGGGCCCGCGATCTGGATCCCCTCGCGGACGCAGATGCGCAGATGGCCGCCTGCCTGCCCGGGGGCTGCAATGCGACGCACGTCGGAGGGCAAAGAGGGGGCGCGCCCCTAGGACGAAGGACGAAGCGTGGGACGCGCCTTTTCCGGCACGGCGGGCCTGGCTGCACTTACGCCTGCCCCGCAGGGCCGCACGCGCAGGTCGCACGAGCAGGCCAGTGCGCCCTGGTCTCCAGGGCCACGCGTCGATGTTCTGCTCTTCTCCCGCTGTTCCGTTGCCCCCGTCTTCCCAGCGCGCTACTGCTTCTGCGTCCCTGCGCTGCCGGCCTGCAACGGTCGCGCGGGCACCTCCCGCGACGCGCGCAGAGCCCGCGCACGGTGCGCGCACGAGCACAGGCGTGGGCACGAGCGCACCTTCGGCCCCGATTTGGCGTGCAGTCGAGAGCGCAAGGCAGAGAGCGCACGATGCGATCGCATCGCTGCATCGAGATCCCGCCCTGCCCTCGCACGCGGCAACCAAACGAGCGCACGGTCTTCCTCGAGCTCACACTTTACGTACCCCCCAGGTCCGAATCTGACTGCACAGCTCCTGCCCCCAATCCGGCCCGAAGGCCGCATTCTCGTGCGGGCGCGCAGAGAAGGAGGCCCTCGCTCGAGGCCCTTCGCGTCCGGTGATTAGGAAGGGCGCGCGCGTGTGCCCGGCGACGTAAAACGCGTAAAATGCGCCCCACGGCGCCTGCGGCTGCCCCGCGCGGGGGCTGGGATACGGACGCGAGAGTGGATCGTGGCAGATCCAGGCACGGACGCGGTGGGAGCGAGGTGTGGAACTGCGGTCGAGGGCCGAATCAGGAAGGCGTGTGTGTGCGCGATGCACCTGCGATCTGAGCGTGGAGGTATCAGAGGTCTGAATCGGGATGCAGCGTGAAGAGGAGGGGTGGAGGGGTGCGATGTGATGCCGCGGACGTCGGTCTGGTGACTGCGTGGTGCTTGGCCGTTCGGACGTCGGGCAGAGCGAGGGATCACAGGAGCCTCCCAGAACCGCAGAACCGCAGAACCGCGCGTCGTTGCGCACCACCTGGCCAGCCCACCAGCGCGACATCCTGCGAGGCGGCACACGAGACCCAGCTGCGCGCGTCCGGGTACAGAGGGCACACCCCGCATCGCGAAAAAGCACCGGCGAATTTGAATAGAGAGCTGTTGCAGACAAGAGCCGTGCACCCCGTTTATGCCAGCGCGCGCCACCGCGGGCCTGGAGACGGGCAGTCACAGAAGACAGCTCGTAGGCCTGTCAGGCAGGTAGGGAACGGGAAGGCAGGCAGGCGGACAGACGTCGTCACGTCGAGCATCGAGTACCGAGCAGCGAACACCGAACACCGGAAACCGGGCATCGAAGCAGAAGGCCTGTCCAAGATCCTGCGTCCACAATCTGACCAACGCAGCGTAGCGCCGGCGGGCGTAGTGCGCTGTGTGCACTCCACGACCGATTTGATGTTGCTGATTTTGATCCCCCGCGCGCGCGGTCGCAATTACGAGCTCGCAGGGGACTACAGCTGCCGACCTGCCCCGGTGTCCCGACCGCCCGCCATCGCGCACGCCAGACATGGGGCAGGGTGTCGTGACCGCGCTGGGACTTCGGAATTCGCAAGGAAGGCGCGGGTGGATGATCGCTCGCAGACGACAGGCGCGGGCTAAGTATATCGCGCGTGGGCGCGGGTGCCCGGCGGGTGTGCTGGCTGGCGGTGGGAGGCGGCGCGGCGTCTGTGTGACAGCCAGACCGGAAGGCAGAGAGAAGGGCTCGCGCAAAGGGTGGCGTCGCCGCCACGTAAGCCACGTCTCGCGGGAGTGAAGAGGTGGGAATGCGCGGGCGAGTGGTCTGTGACGGGAAGATGGGGCGTGATAACGAGAGCCGGAGCTTGGGGAGAGGACAGGGGATAGAGCGGTGCCTGGCGGTTGCGAGGAGCTGACAAAGGGCTGTAGGCTCTGGTTGGGTGTGATCGTTGCCACCATCAACGAGTGTGTGCGCGTTGCGACCGTGAGGTCCACGAAACTTTGAGGATCAGGAGAGAACGAGCGGATGACAACAGACAGACGAGCTAATTGCGTAGGGTTCTGAGTGACCCCTGAAGCGACGTTCTGGCTGGGGACCGTAAGCGATTTCCTAAACCCCAGTACATGTTCGGGGAAAATTAGGCCTAGCAGTCTGGTCATCTAGCGCTTGGTCGAGAAAGCTGAAGTCGAGTCCTACATCTCTCTCAAGTATCAAAACAGACAAGACAACGATGGCGCGAAAAGCAAGAGGCAAGGAAGAAGTAAGAAACAGAGAGTACGCTAGGTTCAATTTTCTTTCCCTCATGTCACGGCGTTGGGGTCCATGACAGATGCTCGAAGGTTCTCGAACTAATGCCATGCGATGCGACCGTTGGGCGAATCAGGGAGTGTAAAGTCCAAGCTGGGGTGGCGCAGATCGTCGGGGGTGTATCACCGCAATCGTCGTAGATTCTCCTGGTGCTAAGAATCTTGCAGGCAGTAAAGAAAGGCTGGACCGAAGTAAGTATAGGCTGAAACAACTGAGCCCGTAGGCCGAGCAAAGTTCAGGCCCTGGCGCCCTGGGATGCGCGTATTGCTCGATATGTCGATTCTGAAAGAAGCCCGTCCATTGCTTGTTTTGGTCGGAGGAGATCGCCAATAAGATTCGGACATTTGTAACGTACCCTTGTCCTTGAAGCTTCCCCCTGCAGAGTGTACTGCTGAGCTAAACGAACAGTCATGGAGCGTGCTCCACAATTCCAGCACGCGCGTATAGCCAAGTCAGTGGGAGATAGTCTGTTCTTATTCGCATTGAAGGTCCGCGAAATGCAGGTTGTCGGAGCAGCGGAGTGTCGTAGAATCAGCAACATTGAGAAGACTGCAGCCAAGGTGTATCGTCATCCTCACGCGATGCTTTGCATTCGGGTGGTGCGCAGGCCTTCGGCGCGACTGGCGTCCAAATGCTCATTCCATGATTAGTCCCATGGCAAGTCAGATGCTACCCCAGAGTAAGACTAGCCAGAGGACCTAAAGAGGGCCAAGAACGTGCCAGCTCGCTCCTATCGCCCTAGCTTCGCGTCTCGAAGCACGACCTGCGTGCGATTGGTCCAAGCTGAGCTGTGCGGCGTTGTTATCGACTTGGTGTCGTCGCCTTCGAGAACATTTCCCGCACAGAGCTAGATGCAGACCCCGAACAGTGCAAGGGACTGTTATCAGCCCGAATGAACCCGGGCAGCCTCCGCGACGTCCGTAGCCTCCGCCGCCGCCGTAAACGCCGTCGGCCGCTGGCTTATCGCAGCCTCTGCCGCGCAGCAAGAGAGGATGACGTCTTTGGTCTCTGGGCGTGGGTTGGGCTGGCGTTCCATCAGAGAGTGAGGGATGAATCGATGACGCAACGCTGTGCTCAGAGCGGAAGACCTGGGCGTTGTGACTTCGGGTTCGGATGGTGTCTTCTCGATCCCAGACGAGTGTCGCGATAAGATGACGTGACCAGCCGCGATAGGTGCCCAAGATAAGACGTCGCAGGCGGTCGGAGAAAAGAGGGCTAAAGACGAGTCGGATCCCTAGGCTCAGAGATCTCGACGGCTGCCGGCGGAGGACGCGTACTTCTGCGTGCACCCTTGGAAGGATAGATACACAGACCACCTGACCCCCTCCTCGTCTCAAGCGACTGAGGACGAGCAACCATCCCCGAAACGGCGTGATCCAGCGTTCGCATAGGTGTCGAGTCCAGAGGGGAGTGCGCTATGCTGACGGGCGGGAGAAGGGGGCTGACGCACTGGGGCCGCCAAGACGCGTTGAATTTTGATCGAGACGCGACGCGTCGTGGGCGCCTAATACCACCTCGAGCGTCTCATGCGGGATAGGTTTGATAGGCGTTCATTGGATATGTGACTTGAACTAGGTCTCGTCCCCACTTGCTCCTTGTTGAGATGTGATCTTCGATCTCCTATACTATTACTGAGTGGCTTCAGAGCTTATGGGCTTCCCTTACACTTCGATATTGCTTTTGTAATCTTGGAAGTGATAAACAGTCGCAGCCTAACTACCAGACCGGCAACCGATGTTGGGCCAATGTCCACGTCAGTCACTTGCGTTCCCTGAGTTGCCCGCCATCTACTCCTAGTAGAAGTCAATGAATATCAAACTTGACCCTATTATACATACTGCGTATGAAGCTAGAGATTGGATTCACGCCATGCACATTCATGCTGGTAGATCGTCGAAAATCCCCAAACTACCTAGCCAGAGTTATTTCTGTCGGATCTGAGGCCTTGAGGGACCAGCGGGATCCCAAAGTCGCGTATAAGCTCATCATAGTCTTTCTCACGCAATTGACAGACACATTACACAGATGGTTTTCACTGTCGCAAACTTGCATATCAAAAGCATTTCTGGTCCCTACCCGTACCAGTGTCGTGTTGACCATTCAAGGATGCATAAGAGCAGCCTCTCCGTCATCACAATAGCCACAAGGGTATTTATCAATTTCTATGAGTGTAATTGTTGATTCAAATCTCCAAGATACCTCATCAATATGTCGGTTTCGGTCGCAATCCAGGAGGAAATACCATGGAATGCATAGTGAGTCTCGCTACCTTTGTCAACGCATCACGGTGAAGCACAAAGATCAGAGGACGCTGGACTAGCAAGCGGGCGTGTAACTGCAGGGTTGGCCCTGCAACAATTGGAAGGTATTCTAATGCTCGCCATGGATCAATGCCACCAACTGAGAGCACGCAGGGCGATGATACGTTTTCTCTCTCATCCGGTGCTGCTGCCAATTACGAGTGGTCATTGTGTCGCCTCTCAGTTATTGCCTATCATTCGATTGTCTCAAACAAGGACCGATCGTCGTCGGACACGTTACAGCTCCGGAAAACGATGTCGGGTGGAAAGCGTAGATACGAGACCGGAAACGTGCGCCTGCTAGAGCTTCTGTACGATGAAGACGTCGGAGACGTCGGGGCGCCGAAGGTTCAGGCGGTGCCCCCAAGGTAGCTTGCTAGTAACATCGAGTCGCTGGTACTGAGACATCAGGTCTAATTTCCTGCACAGACCAGATGCCGCTGCAAGGGATACCTTTGGCGTGTCTTACTCCTGGCTCGATGGTACTGCCTTGTTACGGCACAAGCAGCCAATGATCCGAGACGCCCGCGAGTGACTGTCATATTAACGTACGTGGTGTTTGTTTTAGGCAGTACCGGAACGCTCTACTCTCATCGATAACCGCCTGTTTGATTGGAATGAAGGTCTTCTGAAGTTGTCTCCATCCCATGCGTGTTCGTTGCTTTAACCGGTAGGACTAGGACATCCATCAGGAATCCCAATACTTTGGGTGCTTGTCAAAGGTGAGGACTTGTCTTTTACTGTGAGAACATCGATTGACTCCGGTGAACATGAAATTTGGGTTCTGTCAGTGAAGAGAAGACTATAGCTTCGGCGTGCAACGTGTCGGCCTAACATGGTCAAAGAATCCACACTATATCCGGTACAGCGACTGCACAATATGTCGCGTACTACAGGCATTCCTGCTGATTGTGTCTGACTACAGGGAGTCGTTGGCTGCCTGATAGCATCCTGCAAGTCGTCGTATTGCATCATCTAGTAATGCTGCTACAGAACAGGTTGCAGAAAGTATCTGCACCAATGCGACAGATCTGTGGGATCCTCGTGAGGCTGTGGTACAGCTGCGTGAGCACCGTGTGCTTCCCTAATACAAGTACTACCTGGGCGTTGGCCCCGCATATACCCAGGGACCTCTTTCCTTCATCTGAGCCCCGTCCACCATGGCCCACACTGTGCAGCAGTCTGAGGTATTTGCGACGGTGCAGATCGAAGTAGCCTGCACATCGACCCATACATCGTCACATTCGTCGGGATCTGCCTGCGACTCCCAAGTGACCGCTGTATCTCGGGACCCATCCACATTGTCTGTTCCCGCAGAGGTATCAGGGGCAGGTGCATCGCTTGTGGATGTGGGTCGTGATGGGGATCAGGAGACAAGTAACACTGCTGCACCGGCACATATCATTCATCGACCACCGCCACAAATCGCCGCTCCTACCAAAGAGATTCCGAAGTTCATCGAGCTTGATCCCGGACTCAAGTTCGTTCCTGTGTCACCGACCACTATGGTCAGTTGGAGGTATGAAGGCCGAGCAACAGCGTGCGCAAGAACCCTTCTGAAGTCGTAGAGATCACCCTTTGCTGATGCTGCTAATGCCAACAGGCCACCTAAAGCTGACGATTTGATTATTGAGCCTATGAGATTCGGACCCAGGTAATTCTCTGCCAAATTTTAGTGTTGTCAAAATTAAATGGTATCCAGTGACCATCCATTATCGGGCTGGACGCCGTGTATACATCCCGAAGGACAACTATATTACCGCAAGGAATGTCAAATTGGCCTTCAAATCATAGTGAGTTTGACGCAGATCTGGATGGACGTGGCTAATGAAACTTTTCAGGCAACGGCAGTATATACCGATCAAGACTTGGAAGATGCATACACATTGCAGCTTGTCAACCGCTGCGCCGAACGTCTCCTCCTCCACTTGAAGCGCGATATTCAAGTCCCTCCTGATTTTGAGGTAGCTCTATATGCCTGCCAGAGCACAGTCGAGGACACCGGGGATCTGGAGACTTACGTTTACTACTATCTGTCTACTGATAGGCATCGCAGACCATTCTGGATTCAGCGGGTGCTAGCGGGGCTCGTGACGTGCAACGAACGGCAGGTGCATTCAGAAGCACGACTTGGTGAGTCAAACCACAATTCCGTCACAGAGATGCATTTACATTCCAACGTCAAGGGGATGCATGGGAATTTCAATACTGGCAAGTCATATTGAGTATGAGGTATCTGTCTGCTCAACTATCTATATCGATTTATGTTGACATCTGTTCTAGGGCGATATCATTGTGTAAATTCTGTGATAGGACACACAGGGAACTCTTCCCAAATCACTGGAAATTCTCGGGTGAGATAGTAGCAGAGCTTACAGAATCGCTGCGCTACTTGGCTTGTGGTAGGTCATCGGTACAAGTCGGGTTATACAATTGCTTACTCTGCCAAAAGATCGTTTAACTTCCGAAACGTCCACGGCACCGTGGGACGCCCAGACTCTCAAAGGCCTCATTGATATCGTAAGAGAACTCGACCGTAAGTAACTATTTCTTGGTTGGGATTGGCTCTAAGAATAGTACATAGCAAAAACTGACACAGGAAGGTCATCCTGCACAATCGGTGCGTTCCGGCCATTTGATGTCTTTTCCTCTATTGATTGACTCTTTAATGTCAGCTCGATTGATGCACACTTTAGGTTTGATTAAATATCATAATTAAAACGCAAGAATGCTCAATGTTGATACTATCAGCTAAGAACAGATTCCAGCACCATTGTGGCGAACCATGGGCGCAGCTGAACATCAACGAGAGCGTTAAAGAGGACTTGAGTCAAAAGGACCTCAAACGGTCTCTTTGGTTCCTCTGCCTGCAGCCGCTCTGCTTCTACCTCCCCGATCAGTACTTGGGGGAACTGGATTATATCCTTGTTGACGATATGCTGCACTATACGCGATGGAACCATTATATTAACGGGTTGAAACGAGACTGGAAGAATATCATGCTCCCGGTGCGTACATGGATTTCGAAACATTCGAGATTTGTAGATTAATCCTCTCGGAAGGTGACCGTCCTCCTTACAGTTGATGTCGGCCTTCTGGCAATACAAAGCCTTGATAACGGTCACGCAGGTCGAAGCATTGCTCAAATATCGAGTTATTGTTCTGCAATCATGAGTATTGGTGCCATCCTCATGTGCATCATACTCTCCCGTCACCATCGAAACGATGGCCAATCGAGTGATATGGCCAATGTAGTAAGTTTTGATTCATGTAGCTATCCGAGCTTATCTAATGACGTATATAGGGGCCCTGGCTAAAGAACCAGGTTAGGACCCAGTCGCTGGGAGAATTATTCGCTATCACCCTCAGTCTGCCGAGTGTCTGGTTCACTTGGGGGTAAGTCAACAGTATCACTGTTCTTATCAACAAATTGACACGAGATAGTGTAATCATGTTCTGTGTTGCGCTGCTATGGGTCGGGTTTGATCGTACTACTGCGGTCACGAGGATGGCGGTGGGCATTGTGGCTTTACCCACACTGGTCGTAGTCAGTTGGGTCATTGTCGCCGCTTGGAAGCATAAACAACGCAGAGCATACCTGACGGGACGTCTGAGCGAAATGGTCAGATCGTGGTGCACACGGGCACAAGGCAACTTATCAACATGGATATCCCCGCTATCCTATCCTATCCCGCGTTGGCGACCATCCGACTCAGGGCGTCAGGAAGCCATCCAGCAGAGACTGTCCGACAGATCTAGTGTATGAAGTACCGCATGCTTATCTCGACAAGTTTCCTTATTTGTATCATGGGCATATGCATCTCCTTCCTTCCAGTATATGTATGTCCGACTCGCCTGCAGCCCAAACGGCCTTTGTGGGCGCCGAGTGGTAGTGACTTCATCCAGTCTAGATATCTTCGATTTGTGCTCTTGTAGTTCGGTAGTGGAACGAATATCAAGGGATGGCGTCTCTCTACTCCATAGTATTGTAGGCACAGAGTCTCCCTCGGAGAATGAGATGACCTTCAAAAATGCGCCATGTGATACCTTTCCGCTCTCGTTAAGTCACTGTAAAGAAGGCGCGCGTATGCAATTGAGATATCTCATGTAACCAGTTACAGTGCGCCTTTGCCATGGTGTACATACAGCAAGCTGAACTGGCATTAGAACTTCACGTATACTAGATGGACTCTACTGGCTCGCTAGCTCGCCGCCGTTTCGTACAGACCTGGTTTACTACTACTTGCGTCAGAATGCCGTTGCACTACACATGATGCCAGTTGTAACACGACACAACGTATATCCTGACCGGTTGGACAAATAAGCCCCGTAGCATCCTCCTCCTCCGTGATCGCAGTCGCTGCCCAACTACAGTCCCTGTTGCGCGAGAGAAGATGCCGTCTTGAGCCTCGAGCTCTGAGCGTGAGTTGAGCTAGTGTTCTATCAGAAAGTGTCGATGATGGAACGCTGTGCTCAGCACGGAAGACTTCGGCGTTGTTCGATGGTGTCTTCTCGACCTCGGCGAGTGTCGCGACAAGATGACGTGCCCGACCGCGATAGGTGCTCAAGATAAGACATCGCAGGCAGTCGGAAACAGTAGGGTTGGACCCTCTTCCGTAGGAACTCTGGGCTAGGAGAACTTGATGGCTACCGGTGGAGAACACGTACTTCTGCGTGCACTCTTAGAAGGATAGATACGCGGACCGCCTGACCCCTTCCTCGTCTCAAGCGACTGGTAACGAGCTGCCGTCCCCAGAACGGCGCAATGCAGCGTCCGCGTACGGGACGAATCTGGAGGGAATGAGTTGAGGCAGGCTGAGGGAGGGGCCTGACGCGATAGATTGCCGCCAAGACTTACAAGACTTAGACACGACGCGTCCTGAGCGCCTGCTATCGGCGCGATCCTTGGGCGCTCTTTGGATGTTCAGCTTCTTGAACAAGTCCCATGGGTGATTCCCCCCCCCTCTTCCTTGACTAGACAAAGGCCGCCGCGTCGGCTATAACCCTATCGCATCTCATTATCATCGCGAAGCCTTCACAAGTTATGAGTATCCATACATTTGAACGGTACATGGAGCGCACGAACCTCTCGTCCTGGCGTTCATTAGATGTTCGACTTGAGAACAAGTTCCAGTCCGGACACCCTACTCTCCCCTCGACATCGGCCTTCGATCACCGGCCACTGGCCAACCGGTCACCGGCTACCCTTGCTTCGACCTGGCTGAGGTCATACTCTGGGGCTTCTTCAAGACTTGACTTTAGAAGACCTGCCGCCTGTAAAGCCAGAAAGGGTACTCTGGCCGCTAGACCATTTTGATCCAGTAAATACCAATTATCGTACAAGGAAGCACAAGCTATACCGAATGTGGTGAGCGTACCAGACCCTTGACGCGACATTGAATTCTTCATGGAGAGACTATTTGATGGATGGCTCATTCTACGCTGTCATCCGAGCTCACATCCTCGCTGTATAGAAGTATTTCCGGTTTTCAAGAGTACGCGATGTCGCATGTCGATACAACCAGTGATGCGTCGAGCCGATCATCGCCGACGGTGCACTCAAGCCCGGATCCAGAGCCAATGTCTACGTCTTGCCACTTCTCTACATCTTCAAACTTGTAAATTTGGGGCGGAATCCTGTCAACCCTTCAACGGAATATGATTTGACTTTTGCCATCCCGGAAAACATGAAGTTCATACCACAGTCACCAACCATTTTTGCTTCTTGGAGATGTTACGACTCAACTGTGGAGTGGGTATAGCTGCATTGAAGCTCTATTGGCGTTATTAGTGTTACTGATCCACGCTCTCCATAGGCTACAAGGTCTAAAATCTTTCGATAATCTCAATGACAATGAGCCAGATGAATGGACGTCATGTTTGCACCCAGAAGGACAGCGATATTTTTGCCGTATATTTGGGGTATGGTTTTGAGTGATATCAAGCGGAAACACTGTTGATCAAGATGCAGACCAACGTGGTATATAATGAACATAACCTTGAAGACCCTATGACGCTGGATCTGGTAAACCGTAGTGCCAGGTGCCTTCTTAAGTACCTCAGCCAAAGTAGCCGTGTCCTTCCTGGTCTCGAATTAGTGCTATCCGTCCGGAAGATTATCGAGAACAATCATTCAGAGATGCATTTACATTATCTCGTCACTGAGGGACGCCATGGGGTCCATTGGTGTAGTAGGGTACCTTCAACGCTGTTGACTAACTCAGAAAGGCAGGTACACTCGCAGGCACAGCTTGGTACGTTACAACGATTGAAGACCTGGGAATTACTCATCTGTATGCATCCAACGGAAGTGCAAGACTTCCAGTACTGGTAAGTGGGCTGCGTCAAGAGTTGTAGACTTCGCAACATGATATACATCATAGGGCACACAAACAACTATTCCCAGTGAACTGGCGCGTCACCGATGAGATGCAGAGTGAGCTCATCGAGACCCTGCAATATCTCGTCACCGGTGAGTGGATTGTTTAGCAACCTGTCCGACATACTACTAATGTCCGTTTGTAGACTCTGAAATATCTGTATCATCAATATCACCATGGAGTTTCTCAACCACACGCGAGATGTTATCGGTGGTAGAGCAATTGCGACGTGAGTCAAGATCTTGCCTCGTCCACCTTTTTGTTGACTTACTCGTATGAACTGTACACAGCTTCTACTAGTACTGAGTATTCAACAACCATTGTCGGTAGGCCTATTGTTGATTTTATCTCGTGTAATAACACCTTACCATTCGTAGCCCGGCTGATGCATACTATATGTAAGTGATTATCTTAATTGCCGGGGCGGCAGTGGAATTGAGGGTTTTCGTGCAGCCGTCGCACGATTTCACGATGTGAACCCCAGATCCCACGTATCACTCACCGTCATCCGTAGTTCCATCCAGCTAGATTGCAGAGCATCACAGTGATAGTTCTATCTGCCCATCTTGCTCTGGGACGAAGGCGTTATATCGTTCACTATGAGAAATTAATTATGATCCGATTCGCGAGATGAGACTTACCAGGAAGCGCTCGTGCACTGGGCTTTGTCTGAGCGGATCAGGGGCTGTTCCCAGCCTGTATTTGGTTCTGTATTCCTCGTCACAGAAGACAAGGCTGTATATTTGGCATGCAGCGTGTCGACCTCATTCAGTCTCAATTGCGATATTCGGTCTGCGAGTTCAAACTACCTGGTGCACTGCTGGTGTTCCTACTGCGTTGTCTGGATACAGCGGGTGGTTGGCTGACTGACTGTGTCACGCACGCTACGGTATGGAGGCAGCTAGTAATAACGATATCCGATAGCAAAGAGAGATGGTACAGGGACCTATGCAACGGGTCCACGAGGTTCTTGTAAGGCTGTGGCACAGGTACACTATTCCACATGGTTCCCGTGTACAAATACCAATGGGCCGTCCTTCCCGTATACGCTCGGAGACCTCTCGCCCTCATCTGAGTTCAGCTCTCTATGGCTGATACCACGCAACATCCTGAAGAATATGCGATGGTGCAAATAGAATTGACCAGTACATCATCCGGCTCGTCACTATCGTCGAAGTCTACCCACGACTCCGAGATAACTACGGTATCTCGAGACTCGTCTACATTGCCTTTACCCGCGGAGGTATCAGGTGCGGCTGCATCGCCTGTGGGTTTGACAGACGATACAGATCGGGAAGCAATCTATAACATCGCCACACCTGCACATATTGTACATCGACCCCCGCCGCAAAGTGCCACTCCTTCTAAGGATGTTCCGAAATTCGTCGAGCTGGAGCCCGGACTCAAATTTATCCCACAGTCACCGACAACTATAGCCTCTTGGAGGTACGAAGGTCGCGCAACAGCGTACGTACAACTCGATGTGAGACAACAAGTACTAGTTGCTGACACTCATAATCCACGTAGACCATGTGAAGATGATGATCCCATCGTTGAGCCGATGGAAATTGAGCCAAGGTAGCTCCCATTTGTTGAGTTCTGGCGGTCTCATTATAACATAACATCCAGCGATCTCTCGTTATCTGGCTGGACTCCGTGTGTACATCCCGAGGGACAATTGTACTATCGCAAAGAATGTCGAACTGGTCATCGGAATGAGGTGCATTTGGTGCAACCAATCACGGGCGTAACTGAGGGCTTGTTGCAGGTAAATGCAATATATACCGACCAAGACTTAGAAGACGCAAGCACATTACGAGCTTTGCTGAAACCCTCTGGATCCAGGAAATCCTGCGATGTGCATCCGTGGACAGATAGTAGTGAACGTGGGTCTCCAGATTCCCGGTGTCCTCGGCTTCATCAGGAAAGTGTCAACTTCCTGGACGCGCCTGATATGTCTGAATTTACCTGAAGGTGCCCTGGGGGTCTGAGTTCAGTCTGGAGAGTCTTGGGCGCTTCTTCATGATGGAGCGCCATCGTTCGACACGCACCCGTGCCGCTTATTGCTATCCACATATTCGCCATTTATGCTTTGTATAGCGGGAATGCTGGATGGATGGATGCGCAGGGTTCACGCCACAGACAGTGGTCCGCTACAGTGCTGGCTCAATTTTGCCTCGTGCGGGAAAGACGCGGCTTTGTGGGTCGAAGACGCCCATCTTGGCCTCTTTCCGTTATGTCCTATAGTCTTGGGCACTTTATCGAATTGATATGATTCTCGGTGTAGCCATAGATTTTGCTGCCTAAAATGTGACCAGAGTATTTGAGAAACATTTTCACGCGGAATAATGTCGTTGCACCAGCCCGTAATGTAGTAAAATACTTGATTTACCCCTAAGTCCGCATATCACGTGATTGCGTTGAATGACAGCAAAACATTCCCACGATCTCCCAGGCCAGAATTCTTTTCACTTCTCTCTCATCCGTTCTCGTTTGCCTTCGCACTCCTCCATTGGTCCTACTCATGAAGCACAAATGTTTTGTTCCACAGTCTAGCTTTCATGTGCCGCCTAGTGAGTGCATTGCCTTCTGATAGGGTGCCATGGGTGATGCTTGTGCTCCTGCGCAACTGGGCAAGCAGTAGCGGGTTGGAAGGCGTAAGGACTCTGGGCATTGAATCTACGATGAGTCCGGCGTTCCTAGAGAACGGTTATGGTCTCCACTGTCCAGTGCAACTGACAACTGGTAGTCTGGGTGTGTCGGCAATGCACCTGCGGGACCTTTGCCGAGGTGTACAGCAGACTGCAAGGGGACATCAAGTTTGGGCCGAGTGGGGTAGATTGGAAGACACACGCCTCCTCGGGATCATATCGCCTTGGTAATGTGCCTTGCATAACTGATTGCGAGTGTCATTGCGGCGTTGATTCGTTATACGATGTGTCTCGCCGCGCAGACATCATTTGTCTACGGTACGTCGTGCTTGGCGCCCGCTACGTATAGCCATTGGTTATGCAGATGGCGCATGCACCTACCCTCGGAGCATGCTTTTGATATATTTTATCTTCGCTGTCTTTCAATGATGTTGAATGATCACGCTAACATACTCTCCTGCTAGCTCATACAGAGACTTTCCTTCGGTCGCAATCCTCGATGCCTGGCGCAGACACCATCTGTCTACTCCGGAACACCAAGTCTAGCGCTGCACTCTGCACATCCGATCCTCCCGCACCTGACATCGACTTAGTCTTCTCGATACTTTCACCGGAGAAATCCACTGCCCGTGAGTCGTCCTCAACACTTTCTATGCCTTTATTACTTCTTCCCCTGCCTCTCTTGCCGAACCAGAGCCCAATCTTATACTTCCTGGTGCAGCTTGTGTGATATCACCCGGCCGTCACCATCCCACTCCCTCTCAATAGGATCTGCATTCACGAGGTATGCATCTCCAAATTCCCCATGTACCCGTACCGGTCAATTCAGACACTATGCCAGCCTCTTCACAAGTGTGACGGTTACAGCTGTATTTACCATTACAGTAGTCATAATATATTTGAATTTTGTCGACATTCTGACGACAGCCTGAGAGGTGTCTGGATGGTGTCTGAGTTTGTCTGAATAAGACGTTGACCGTCTGATTCAGAAATGAACCTGATGGATTCAGACAACAGTGTCTGGTCCACTTGTTGTCTGAATATGTCTGATCCAGACCTTTAAGACGTGTCAGACCAACTGGACACTTTCCTGATGTTCCTTCCTGTACGCATATAATACCAGCTCAAAATCAAGAGGGACTTGAATATCGTGATCCACGTGAGAGAGGAAACGCTCGGCGCAGTCGTTTATTAGCTCTAACCAACAATGAACGGGTAGAACATTCAAAAGCACGACTCAGTATGCCAAACACCTATCTCATCACTACTGTTCGCTCACGCTCTCACGTCAAGGGGATGCATGGGCATTCCAGTATTGGCAAGTCATATGAAGTATGAGGTAGCTGTCTGATTAGCTAGCTATCGCCGCTACAATATTGACTCCTGTGTTCAAGGTCCATATCGTTGCATGAACAGGGGTCATAGGGCACATAAAGAACTCTTTCCCAACCACTGGGATGTTTCGAGCGAGATGATAGCAAAGCTTACCGAATCGCTGCGCTATCTAGCCTGTGGTAGGTCATGTGTACACGTTGCATTGTGCAGTCTTCCATTCTGCCAACAGACTGCAGGACGTCTGAAACATCAACAGCCCCATGGGACGTCCAGACCCTTAACGATCTTACTGGTATCGTAAAAGAGCTCGACCGTGAGTGGCGGTCCCCTGGGTATGACCGGCTCTAAGCATTTTTCACACAGCAAAAACAAGCACAGAAGAGTCATCTTGTATCGTTGGTATGTTTCTGACTACCTGATGACATTCTCTGTACTAATTGTGTCATTTCAGCCCGGCTAATGCACACTTTAGGTTTGACTTGTATACCACGACCTGGACAAAATAATGCTCATCTGGATGTTGGCAGCTAAGAACAGATTCCAGCACTATCATGGCGAAAAGTGGGCCCGATTAAACATGAACGAGAGCGTTAAAGAGGGTCACAGTCAGAAGGATCTCCACAGATCTCTATGGTTTCTTTGCCTACAGCCGCTCTGCTTCTACCTCCCTGACCAGTATTTGGGCGAACTGGAGAACATTTTTGTTGATGATCTGCTACACTATACACAATGGAACCGTTATATCAATGGGCTGAAAAACGATTGGGAGAACATCATGCTCCCGGTACGTACATGCATCTCCAAGACTCAATATATGAAACTGATTCTGTTGGAAGGTGACAGTCCTACTCACAGTCAATGTCGGCCTTCTTGCAATACAGAGCCTTGATAGCGGGCACGCAGATCGAAGTATCGCTCAATTAGCGAGTTACTGTTCTGCAATTATGAGCCTTGGTGCCATCCTCATGTGCATCATACTCTCCCGTCACCATCGAAACAATGGCCACTCGAGTGATATGTCCAGTGTCGTGAGCGTGTAGTCTTACAGCTGTATAATTCGATCTGACGACGTGTATAGGGAAGCTGGCTGAAACAGCAGGTCAATACTCAATGGCAAGGAGAACTATTCGTCATCACACTCAGTTTGCCAAGTGTCTGGTTCACTTGGGGGTGAGTCGTCTATACCTCCGTGCCTGTCAATAAATTAAGGCGAGATAGTGTCGTCATGTTTTGTGTTGCGCTGCTATGGGTTGCGTTTGACCGCACTAGCTCGATCACGAGGATGGTAGTAGGCATCGTGGCTCTACCCACTCTGGCCGTAGTCAGTTGGGTCATCGTCTCTGCTTGGAAGCATAAACACCGCAGAGCGTACCTAACAGGACGTCTATCCGCCATCATCAGATCGCAGTGTACACGGGCACGAGACAGCGTATCTACGTGGATCACCAAGCTGCCAAGTCGGCGACCCAAAACTTCCGACCCAGGGCCTCGAGGACGTATCGAACAGAAACTGTCCAACAGAATCGTTGTATAGCTTGTTATGTGCTTACTTTGAGGAGTGGTCCCTCCAATGTACAAAGGGAATACAGAAAGACACTATGAAAATAGCACCTATGACATATACAGATCTGCTCTATGTACATATGCGCTCCCTTCAGTCACGTAACATTCGCTTCAATTATAGCCCAGATCCTACGATTATATCATTTGGATGATTCAGGCAGTAGAAAACGTCATTGAGAGCTTAATCTTTGTGCTCGCCATGTAGTCTGCGAATAGAACTTTCGAGAACAGCATGGAGGTACCTTAGTGCCATGCCTTAGGAGGCTTCTATACAGCGGTACGGGTCGACCTTCACAAATGTACAGTTTGATAGCAGTCAAAAAGCTCAACTGAAGTCAGCTGAAAAATCACGTAGGTCTGTGAGCGAGCTGTTCTCTGTGACTTTGTACATTTCGAGAGAGATCAGACGCTCATGCGAACTGGCAAGTTGTGTCATGCAGTGAAGTCGTTGGTCCGACATCAAACGCCACACAAGCTACTGGTTACACAACAGCGGAAGAAAATCCCGGGTTTTCGAAGAGTTGATTGACACTCGTACCACTGGACTTACACATGCCAACTGAACGTTGCACCACGCAACTGTAGCTCAAGTACTGTTGCCATTCACACAGCATAACTTCAAGAACGACGTCCGATCTTGCGTATTAAAAGTCTAGGGGTATGGCTCTGGTATACATACAACACCCCCGCTACCGAACCAGTCCGAAAGAGCGATCTACTAGCTAGTTCAACGAATCCTCTTCGATGCTAGAGTATGAAAAGTGTCTATCTGTCCGTCGCTGGCCGATCGATGCAGAAGTCCATGCGCATTTTACACTTCCAATTTTGCCCTCTCTTCTCGTGCCACACATGCAACATGCCCTAACTACGTTTACTCGGTCGTGACAGACTTGGCCCTGAAATTCAAGTCGTTAGAACAAGGTTAAGTTTAATGCAGAACGAACGGAACATACAAGTTACGCGGGAAGTCAACGTCGAACCCGTTCTTCACCGCCAAGTGGTAACTGAGCAGCTGGAGCGGGATGATGTTCACGATGCCCTGGAGGCAGTCGACCGACTTGGGCACACGGATCGTCTTGACGTCCTTCGGGATGCCCTCGTCGCCTTCATTGCAGATGACGATCGGCTGCGCCTTGCGCGCGGTGATCTGCGCGTACGCGCTCTGCACCTTCGGGTACAGCGAGTCCTGCGTCATGACGATGATGACGGGCATGTTCTCGTCGATCAGCGCGAGCGGGCCGTGCTTGAGCTCTCCCGCGAGGATACCCTCGGAGTGCATGTACGAAATTTCCTTGATCTTGAGCGCACCCTCCAAGCATGTCGCGTACCTGGATCGCAATCCTCAGCATGCTAGACGTAGAACTGACAAGGAAAAAGTGAACGCACTGGTAGCCACGGCCCATGAGCAGGAGCGACCGCTGGTTGGCGAGCATACCAGTCGCAAGGTCCTGGAACGACTTATCACTCTCAAGCACCTGGCGGATGTGGCCCGGCAGCTGGTGAAGACCCTCGATAATCTGTGTGCGGCGCTCAGTGAGCGAGATGCGGTCCTCAGACAACTGGAGCGCCATCATGAGGAGGGCAATGTACTGAGAAGTGTACGCCTACAACCGTGATAAGTCAGAATTACCTCCTGAATATTTTTGCTGAAGAAACGCACCTTGGTGGAGGCGACACCGATCTCAGGGCCAGCGTTGATGTGGACACCGCAGTGGGTCTCACGGGAGATGGTCGAACCGACGGTGTTAACGACACCGACACAGAGCGCACCACGCTCCAAGCAGTAGCGCAAGGCGAGGATGGTGTCGGCCGTCTCACCAGACTGGCTGACGAACACGCACACGTCGTCACGGAAGATGGGCGTCTTCCTGTCGAGGAAGTCTGACGCGAGCTCGACGGAGACGGGGATCTCGGTAAGCTCCTCGAAGATCGCACGGGTCGCGATCGCGGAGTGGTAGCTCGTTCCGCATGCGCAGAACACGATACGGCGACCGCGGCGTATGATGGGCAGGTACGCGCGGAGACCGCCGAGCGTGATCTGGTTCCGGTCAAAGTTGACGCGGCCACGCATGGTGTTAACAACGGACTCGGGCTGCTCGTAGATCTCCTTCTGCATGAAGTGGTCGAACTTGCCCTTCATGATCTCCGCGAGTTCGAGCTCGAGCGTTTCAATCGTGCGGTGCGACGCGGTCTCAGGGCGGCCGTCCTCGTTGCGGCGGAGGCGGTGAATGTGCAGCTCACCCTCGGCGATGTGCGCAATGTCGTCGTCCTCGAGGTACAGCACGCGTTTCGTGTGCTCGATGATCGCCGACGCGTCCGACGCGACAAAGAACTCGATGGGCTGAGGCAGACCGTCCTCGGACATAAAGGCGCGAGACTGCGAGCGGAGGAGGTTGGGACCAGATGAGGGAGGCGCGAGCAGGCCCGTCGGCGAGGTAGGTGCGGCAACTGTGTACCGCGTCAATCATAGTTGACCGGCATTCAAAAATCGTACTCACGGGAATCGATGTTCTCAGTCTCGGGGCCGGCAAACTCAACATCAACGAAGTCAACCTTCAGCTTCTTCTCGGTCTTGACTCCAATAAGGAGCGGTGAACCACGACGTGCGGTGACGACCTCGTTCGGGTAGTGCGAAGACTTGAAGACGAACGCGAACGAACCCTCGAGCTCCTTCAGCACCGTCTTGACCAGCTCGGTCAAGGACATGCGCTTGTCGGGTTGCGAGTCGTAGATGTACTTTGTGAGGATAGCGACCGCCTCGGTATCGGTATCACTCTCGAAGGTGAAGCCGCGCTTCTGGAGGACGAGACGGAGCGCCGCCGCGTTCGTGACAATACCATTGTGCACGACGGTGAACTCCGCCTTGGGGTCGGACTTGAGGGGGTGGCAGTTGGCGACGGAAGGGGGACCGTGGGTCGCCCAGCGAGTGTGCGCGATGGAGACTTGCGAGAGGAAAGTCTTGGTGGTGTCGACGTTCGACTCGGCGATCTTCTTGCGCAGGCCCGCAACCTTGCCGACCTCCTTGAAAAAGAACATCTCGCCGGGCTTGTCACCATCAATTCCGATGCCTGCGGAATCATAACCACGGTACTCTTGCCGCGCAAGGCCATTGACGAGGATCTCGCAAATCGTCTTGCGGTCCTGTGGAGACCCGTTAGCGTCTGGTGGGTCAAGGGTACGCGACCGACGGCTGCGTGGCAACGAGGGGCGCGTCCGCGCTTGCGCACACCGCGCCATGCACAGTGCAGGCGCCAGGGCTAGCTGTCTATGTGCCCTGCTCGGCCCTGCAACATTGTCGTCGCGCCAAATCGCGGAGGCTCACCTTCTCCCGCAGGAAGCTACAGTACGCGAAGATTCCGCACATCGTTAAAGAGTTGGTTGGGCTGCGTGCATCATCTTCAGCATGCAATCACGCGTGGGTGATGCATATCACAAACCTTGGGTGGGTGAAGAGGGAGAAGAGGAGGGACTGACAGTTGCGGAAGACGATGTTGCGGTGGAGGTTATATATTGGCGGATGTAAACCTCTTGAAACCAGTTACGTAATGTAGATCTCCAAATTGGGAAGGGCGGAGTTGGAACACTTTCGTGGTCGCGATGCGCGAGATTTCGCAAAGTCCAATCTACTTCTGCTTGTCAGGAGACGACAGACATTGCTGCACCGCCCAGAGTCTCCTAGACCGCAGAGTGGCATGGATTAGTAGAGTATCTTTGATGAGCGCAGGGCAGTCCACGGATGTGATCCCACATGGCTGTGTGCCGCGTCCTCCATTGGGTCACAAGTACCGGTATGTTCTCATTCGGGCTCGCTCGTCCCCTGCGGCCAATCACTGAGCGTTCTGGAGTGTGCTGGTCCGCGAACAGTGCCATTTTCTGAGCCGACGATTACAAGTTTACGCCGCAAACTTGTGTCAGATTTGGAAAGCAAAGCGGCTGGGGACGAGCCTAGGGCGGAAGCGCTATAGCCGAAGCGGATCGTCTTGCCACGCCCAGGCGCACAGCCTTCTAGGGCATTCCGCCCACCGCCCACCGCCCACTATCCATCTGTCCGCCTTGGCAGTGCATCATCCCCACTCACCTGTTGCGTACCCTCGATAGGCTTCATTGCAAACGTGGGTTATCCTCAAAGGTTCTGCCTCCGCCGGGACACAGCAATCCCATCCGTCGGTGTGGCTGAGGCTACGCGCCACAGCGCGGACGGGAATTACAGCCTCTCCTTCGCAACGACGGTCGTGCCTGGCCGGCCAGTTCGTCTTCCTCGACGTGGCCGAATGCGACTTGTGCGTGCTCGGAGCGACTGGGGGATGCGCCTACGCCTGTTATACATCGTGCAAGTTTCAATCCCGGGCCCATCATCTCAAACGCCTGGCCTTCGCGGCTTCTTCGCATCAGAACGCTCAGGCCAGACATCTCCGAGTCTCAGAGTACCAGCGGTTGCTGTTTACAGACGAACTTGTCTTCTCAGAGCGGTGATCTTACTCCTACATCCTAATTATACACGCCTCTCTGCGCTCTTCGTACTTCGGCTTCTCTGATGACACGTTTTCTACTGGCCTTCAAGTGGACCCTCGAAATCTGTGGATGGGTTACCCCACTGCCGGTTCTCGTCAGCGCCCTCTTCGGGTGGGATCCACTGTCATGCATACAATCAGCACTTATTAGCGAGCGCACGGGGACACCGAAAGCACCTGCGAGTTTGCGCCTCCACCAGTCTGTCCAGTACGCCCGACGGTTACTTGCCGTATCCCACGCGTCTTCGGGAAGTCCTCTAAACCCGACTCGTTTACACCTGACTCGCGTTCGAGAACTGTCTCCCCTGCGGCTGTATGCACGGAGTGATGTAAGTGTCCAGCCCATCTGTAGAAAAGGTAATATGGTTACGTACGATTGAAAGTGCGAGGAGCCGTGTAGAGGCTCTTCTCCTGCAGATCTCTGTCCTGCTCCTCGATGCTGCGAGGTACGGAATGAGTCAAGCGAATCAGCAGCGTGTATGTCTCGTGTACGTACATCTGCTCGTTGCTCTTGCTACGGACTTTATCGACCATGATGTCAACGAATCGACGTTCGCTTTCGCACGGAAGCACATATCAGCGTCCACGCAGTCGCGAACGTGGTTCAGGGTATCTTACCTTCTGCTGATGGTCGCTATCGAGAAAATAAAATGAAGGGGGACACGATGGACGATCTCGACGAGCTGCACGCCTCAAATACACGCGTGCATGCCTGTGACCGACTTCTCCACAGGAGTTCTTCATAGCTGACAACATTACTGACATCATACCTCTGGAGGCTTCGCTATCCCTTGGCGCTATACAACTGTATGGCGCCGCTTTGCCGGACATCCAGGGTAACCATTCATACATGTATGCTTGCATTTTGATATGGCCTCCGGTTTGACTGGTATCGCTCAAACATACGAGATACCCGAATATCAACGTAGTAATAACTGCAGCTGCTAGTGGACCCCGAATCCGATATCGGCCCGTGTGGTGCGATATGCTATGAGCGAAGAGTTATACTTAGACAGATCTCTATAGCTACATCTTTGTTGTTCGAAAATGTTAAAGTAGACCTTGCTTGTTTTCTCGTAGAACGCAGTTTGGACTCACAAGTTAAGTTCGTCCGGTGCACACGTTCGATGCACGTGACATAGGACGACTACGCCACAGCGCGCAAATATAGCCAAATATGCATTGCTTCAGCCACCGGGACCGCAAGAGGTTGGTCCAAGTCATTCAGCTGCAGAAATTGTCTTTCTTTTGAAACTCTCCTCTGTTCCCTAGCCATGTCGTCGTCAGCCGCGGCGAACAAGGTCTCCTTTACGATACGCAGACCGACGCCAGCATCACGCGAAGCATCCTCTGGCGCCGACTCTGATGGCGGATTCAAGGTCCCCGCCCTTCCGCGGCACCTCACAAACGGGGCGAGCACCCCGGGAAGCCCGCTCGCGCGGAGCACCGCGCCCTCCCCCAGCCCCGCGCGGCGCACCTACACCGAGCGCGACAGCTCAGACGAAGACTCCGCAGCTGAGGACGAGCTCGTGACGGGTTTCGACCAGTTCGGCGTGCAGCGGTGTGTCCTCTCCTGCTCTCTCCCTGACCGGATCCTCAACTCACAGCAGCCCGCGTCGGCGCCTGTCTCTTCAGTGTATTTGAGAAGCCGAAGCCGCAGGGCCCGCTCGTAATCCCCGCGCTCAAGAACCGCGACTGGCGCGAGCAGGCACGCAAGCGCAAGGCGCTGTACATCCCGCCCACTGCGGCGGCGACTGGTGCGGACGGCAGCGTCGGTGGGCTCGGCACGCGCGACACCATCAACTCAGGGCCCCAGCTCTCTGGACTACAGGTCACAAAGCGTGCCAGGCATGAGGAAGACGGAGACGAGCAGGAACAGGCTATGCCTATGGACGAGCCACCCGCCGCAGACGCAGAACCGGCCAAGGAAGAGACTGAAGATGAGAAGGCCCTGCGCGCGGTGCTCGCGAGCGCCGCAGACCCCTCCTCTGAAGAAGCGGTCATCGCCGCGATCCCCATCGCGCCTGTCACCGAGGACGACGCCTATAAGCAGGATGTCCTCGAGCTGCCTGACCCTGCGACGCTCGACGACTACGAGCGCGTGCCCGTGTCACAGTTCGGCGCTGCCCTCCTGCGCGGGATGGGTTGGAAGGAAGGCACCGCCGCCAGCCGTAAGAACAAGGGTCTCATCGAGCCGTGGTTACCGCAGTCGCGTCCTGCACTGCTTGGGATCGGTGCGAAGGAGAAGGAGGTATTTGATGACGGGAGCAAGGGGAAGAAGAAGACACGGCCAGACAAGAAGTACATCCCAGTCGTAAAGAGGGAGAGGGAGCGGCCGGATGGCGAAAGAGGTAGTGGCAGCGGGGGATCGACTCCAGCGTCGAGGCAGCCGTCGCTCGAGGCATCACGGAGGAGCTCCAGGCGCAGCTCGAGATCCCCATCGCCGGACCGCGACCGTCGACGTGATCGCGACAGACGCAATGGCGAATACGAGAGGGACAGAGACGGCGAGCGCGATAGACAACGGGACAAAGAACGTGATCGGGAGCGGGAAGGGGACAACGATAGAGACCGAAGGAGGGACGACAGACGGGATGACAGGCGGGACCACGATTCTTCTCGGAGGGACCGCGACAGGGAACGTGACAGAGACGGACGGAGAGACCGCTCGAGGGACAGGCATGATTCGGACAGCCGCCGCCGAGACAGATACTAAGCTGCCTAGGTCTGGAAGCGGTTCGGAAGCTCGAGGTTCTTATGGTGCTGTAGACGTGTTCGCATCTCAGTACTTGTATCTGTATAATCATATCGTTGGCTCACAAGCTGCTTGCACAACCAACTGCGTTACGAGAATATCCCAATTGTGCGTCTAGGCCATTATATCAATATCGTAAGCGTAGCACGAAGTCCAGCAGGTATATCGTAGATCCCAATTGCGTTTCCATTCAGCACACGCACTCCGTTCTGATTATTCCTCCGATGACTTCACCGCACGCCCCCGATCCGTGCCCAGAACATCTCCTCCCGCAGCCGTACCAGCTCCTTCCACGTCCGCTCCTCCCAAGTCGCATCTCCGACGTACGTGCCGTCGTCGTCCTCGCTCTCGTTGCCGCTACCCTCGTGCTCGTCCTCACTTGCACTGACCACAACGTGGACGTTTGAACTGTCCGAAAGCACCTCCGCATGTTCGTACTCGTCGTCAGATGGAGTGCGCACACCATCGAGGGACGACACCACCGGAGAGGAGGTGCGCGTGTCTTCCGAGGTGGCCTCGAGGCCTTCAGGCTGCGTTTCCTCACCGGCTGGCTCACTGGGCTCCTCAGAGGTTTCTTGAGGATGTTCGGCGTCAGGAGTTGCAGCCTCTTCGCGTTCCCCTTCGCTCTCTTCAAGCGGGGCCGGGTGAACAACGGGCGTTGCATCTACCGGTGGCTCATCAGAGGACCCTACAGGAGGCTCGGCGGTGGATTCTTGCACAGGCTCGGAAGCAGTGCTCTGCGCTACATCGACGTGCTCAGTTTGTGATTCCGCCGTCTCCGCTGGCTGGGCCTCTGCATCTGAACTTGAGCCCTCCGCCGCAACGTTATTCTCTCCCGCACTAATATCCTCCTGCACTTGTAGCGCATTTGCAGCCGCTGGTGGTGGAACCTCCTGCGACGGCGAGGCTGCAGCTGAATCGGGCGAAACGACGCTCGAGAGCGGACGAGACCGCGCAGCGGCGCGCCTTGGGAGTGGTGGTGGCGCCGCAGCGGGATGGGGCGTATCGCCTGCAGGGGAATTCGATGACTCTTCCGAGCTCGTGCGCGGATGTCCAGGTTCTGGTGAAGCGGGCTTCGAGTCTGGGAGAGGAATCGTATGCGGGGAGTCCGGCCGGAGGCTGACGAAGGACGCAATCTCATCGGTAGGCGTCGCGAAGCTATCGCGCGACTCGTCCCGCGAGAGAGGCGGAGGCGCTGTGACATCCACTGTAGGCTCCTTCGTAGGTGGTTCAGGAACTTCCGAGTTCTGTGCACGCTCTGGCAGTGGCGGGGGCAGGGCTCTGTCGCGGTTCCTTTTTGGCAACGGCGGAGGGGCAGCTGGTGGAGAATTGGGTGCTGATGGTGGCAACTTGTGGGGTGCCTGGCCGACGAGCGAAGGGTGTCTAGGAGGTGGCGGAGGGAGCAGTGTCTTGGATCGTTCTCGCAGCGGGGATGGGGAAGGCAGTGGCGGTGGGACTGGTTTGCCATCTTTTACCGTCTCCTTAGGCTTCGATATTTGCGCCTCGAGTTCCTGTCTGCTCGCGCTCAGGCTACGCTGCATCGAGCCCCAGAGCGCGCCGATGCCCATACGCGAGCGGCGCGGTGGAATCGCGGGCTTGTCGGTGTCAGCACCCGTTCCGTTCGGAGTGTCGCGCTTCGTTGGGGAGGCTGGCGGAAGATATGAAGATTCCTCCCATACCTTCTCGACAACGGATGTGCGCACGAATGCCCAGAGGGAGCATGTTGTCCGTAAACGGGTAAGGCACCACTTGGATGTGCAGAGCGGGTATATCGTTTGGCGATTCTGCGTGGTTGGTTGAGGAGAGGTCAGGGGGAGGGCTACCGGGAGACCCGATGACGTTGTCGCATCCAATCGGAAGATGTATACTTGTGTAGGTGGGTCGATGGGTGCGGGGGACGATGGGACTGATGTCTGAGACTTAGTGTTAGTGGTGATGGATTGTACGAGCGGGTTCTTGAGCAAGCTCGAAGACCAGGAATTGTGATAGATGCCGGGCCGTGGTCCGTTAGCGGAATTCTGTACGGACGTATCGTGACCCATCGGCGACAGGATAGTCGCTCCGCAGAGAGCACAGTATATGTTTGCGTAGTGCACGACATCCGGTATTGCCGACGGCGCAATCTCCTCTAGCAGGGTGCTAGTGGACATGGGCTCGATGGTAAGCTGTCCGCCATGAATCGCAGATATGACGGAGCGCCTTGTGAGCCAATTCAAAGACGGCGCGAGGTCGAGGCGCACTGTGGAGTCTCTGCACGGGCAACATTGGTGTCAGCGTACACGAGACGGCAGCACATTGACGCACGAATCTTCCGCTACCAGACGCGCAAGGAACGGTAGCTGGATCAGTGTGGACATCGCCGGGGGCTGTTGCGTCGTGGGGCGGATTGTCCTGAGATGCATGACGAAAGCGATGAACTCCTGGTACGGCGCATGCGAGGAGAGCAAGCGGTACGTCTTCGCGAGAGCCCGCCCCTCCACCCGCCGGTCGATCCACTTGCCCTTGCCCATGGTCGACTGCATCTCCTCCACACAGCGGTCTGCGCGCTCCTTCTCCGCCTGCAAGGCCTGCATCTGCGCCTGAAGCGCGCCGACGATTTCCTCGGCGCTGCGCAGTGCTTCCTCCGTCTCCTGCGCCTTTTGCTCGCTGCGCGCCTGCGCGATGCGGGCCTCCGCGACCATAATGTTCGCCTGGTTGAACAGGCCCGCACTCAGGTCATCGAGTTCCTGCTCGATCTCCGCCCGCGCGGACTCTGCCTGGCCGCGCCTCGCTGCCTCCTCGGTGGCCTTCTCCATAAGCCGGGTGAGCTCGGTCGTGACATGGTCCTTCTCCACGAGCAGGCCCGTGCTTAGCGCGGAGAGGTGCTGCGAGCGCTCGAGTTCGAGCTGGGAGACCTTGAGGGTCGAAGTGCGGAGGTTCTGCGACGTGACATGCAGCTCGTCTTCAAGGTCAGACACGCGGTCGTACGACTTCACGAGCTTGCCGTTCAGTTGTGAAACTTGAGAGAACAGGTCCTGGACCTGTGCACGTAGCGACTCGATGACCATTGCCTGGGCATCTGGGTCGCTATGATGTCGCCGGAGACGGGCATCCTCGCCATTGGCGCCAGCGGGCACGACGCTCGTCTTCTGCTCCAGGAGGTCCGCCTCAAGGTTGAGCTCGTGCATTTCCGAGTCGACGGAGTCCTTGGGCCTGTGTTGAGCTTGCGTCATCTTAGCAGTAAGAGGAATCTATGAGTGAAGCATGTGGAGGTCGAAAGGGAGGAGGTAGACAGGCTCGTCCGTGCAACGTGCCCAATATATTGCCGCCGTCCCGCGGCGAACCTGCTCAAGCTTGAATTTATTTTGGACTTCCTTCTTCTATCGTCATACCAATTGTCTCACATCGCTGTGCTTCGTTCACAAGTACAGATAACTGTTCCTGATATCCGCGGTCACTTATACGATAAAGCTAAAAGGGGATGCTCGATATCCCAAAACAAGCTAGGCTTGTCACTGACTTCGACTACATCATGAGCAGTTAGTCTGCTCCTCGGTGCGACTGGGATTGCTCGGCCAACAGGATCCAACCGTCCTGACCGTCTTGGTTTGCTTTGGTCCTGAACGACTTCAGTGAACTGACAAATGAATTCCTGTGTTCCGCGAACATGATCAGCCATGTCTACGGAACCCGGGGCCCCTATGGTCATTGGGAAAATATCCGGTGGGTGTCTAGTCGATTGAATTATCGAGAGCTTTCATTGGACATTGGCTTGTGCGCGATGCGGAAATATTATGAGCACACGTATCTGAGTAAGCTCTCTGCATATCGACATGATTGTCCTGATTCGACTAGATGATGTTTTGATATAGGTACTAATACAATACTGATACAGGCACAGTTACTACACATGCATTAACAACTACAAGCCTTCAACTAGCCACGCCTCAATGGCGAGGACGAGAGGAAGGGTCGATGACTCAATAGCCAGTACCCTGTGCGTTCTGGTCCGCATTCTGCGGTCCACCAAGATGCTTGTTCGAGGGGTGCGCTCCTGCTTGGACAAAACATCAAGAATCAGTCAGAGACCGGTCTAGTGCTATCGCACCCCAACACTCACCATGACCAACCGCACGCTCCCGACGCAGTAGGGCCTCGCGTTCGAGGCGCTCCGCCTCTGCAAGTTCTGCGCTCTGGGCCTTGAAGGATTCGGCCTCTTGCTCCTTCTGCAGGCCCTTCGCCTGGAGCGCTTGGCTGCCCACCATCGAGCCGACGGCATGTTCCACCTTACCCGTCAACCGCCCGCCACCACTGCCCTGGGTGTTCTGGCTCGGATTGACAGCACCAGTAGGCGGGATAGACGGGCCGTTCGGGCCAGCGCCGGCGCCGTACGCAGAGTCGTGGCCTGGCGGGCCAGAGGCGGCCTGCAAGAGCGCAAGTCAGGACGAAACCCGAAGAACTATAAATCGGAACAACGCACATTGTTCCAGTTGCCTCCTTGATTAGGAGGGTAGTTGCCTGTCGCACCAGGACCACCAGCTGAGGCGTTGTAGCCCGCACCAGCACCAGTACCGGCACCCATACCAGCACCTGTTCCAGCACCCGTGGCCGGTCCCCAGTTGTTGCTCGTCGGACCGTCGTTCACGCCGGTACGGGCGTTGAGTGCGGGGTCTTGGTTGCTACCGTGACCGTGGCGATGCTCTGCACTTGCGGCGTCGCGCCCTGCACTGTTGGTGTCGGTTTGCTTCTGCAGACTGTGGTCAGCACGGACATGTCTGCAGAAATAAATACTAAACATACGTTGTGCTTCTTGAAGAGGGGCATTGTGGACAGTAATCAATTCGATGTGAGAGATTGTGAAATTGGTTGAGTGAAAGGTGTGTGAGTGAAAGGTGTATGAGCCCTGCCACAGTCAAGGCGTGTTTTATATAGTTATGCAATACGCTCAGTGGAGACTATACTTTGTAGGTGTGTACTTGTGGCAATAGGAAGACAATACCTGATTAGGGGCGAGGTGGTGTTCAGCTCCATGAAATGACGCGTTTTCCGGACGTCATGATTATAAAGCCGTAGTTGTACCGTAAAGCTGGGCTTGTCTCTCAGCCTGGTGCAGACCCAGCTTCTCCCAGTATTTTATCCGCAGTTACATCTTGCAGATGACCAGAAGTGCGAGAGGCCGGTGCCGCAGACATCGGCGGAGACAGATTGCGTATCCCACAGCCGGGGCCCTTTACAGGAAGATGACGCTACACTGCAAACAACGTGTAGTATATATCGTATATTGTCCTATATATCCAAGTTAATCCCTTTATAGGGCTACTCGGTGGATAAGATAGCAACTTTTGGTTCAGGAAAGCAGCTGATGACGTCACGGACTATCAAGTAGAGGTAGTGGCGTCGAAGCTTTTGAACAACATGGGCAAATAATAATAGGCGCCTTACCACGGTCCGATGAGCCGCGAAGCAGCGGCATTAATGAGTTGCAAAACTAAAGTCTTCAGGCTACGCAGTCGACAATAGTAGGATCTGTTCATTATGGAACATAATGGTCCATCATTCTCACATGAAAGGCACAAACTGCCTATGGAGCTGATGTCTGAGGTCAGTAGCTATCATAGTAATAAGTCAATGACCGGACGCGCACAGTTGAGACGGACAACTGACTACCACTATTGTCTTGCAGAGTCAGTTTCGAGCGTCCACACCTGATTGCACCCCGCGCTGACATATACCTAGTATTTGGTCATGCGGCAAGAGAAGATCGCTCAGTAGCTGCAAAGCTATGCCTCGTATGCCACACCTCCCGCCTCTGGATGCTTCCTGTCCTCTACACCACCGTCACTCTCCCCACATACGCGCAGATCGTCGACTTCGCCTCGACACTTCACCTCTCTACAATATCTGTAGAACTAGGAGAAACTCAAGGCCCGGCTCTTGCGTCGCTGGTCCGTCACATCTGGATGGGCCCTACAAGCACAACGCCGCAGGATGCGCTATCGTGCGGTTCATTGTCTTGGCCAGTCACCTTGATCCATCAAATATTCGATCTCTGTACCTCTCTTCATGCGCTTGCTCTTGTAAATTTAGCGCACGCCTACTGGAACCGACTTCAGGCTAAGGTGCCCGCTTCAGTCGAACAATTGACCGTCGGGCCTATCCACGGGCCCATCGTCCTGCGGACCATGCGGTGTGCCGAGAACCTCAGGACTATCACCAGTTTTGATACGTTCCTTCCAGACTGGGAGGTCCGCGAAATCGTCGTTGCTCCCACCATTCATCGTTTCCGCAGGTTCTTCAGTACATCCTCGGTGTCGCGCATCTCCTTTGCGTTCGACCAGCTCCCGTGTCTGCGCGACGCGACGTCTCTGCGCGAGATGCAGATTGTTTGTGCCGAAGAAGACCAGCGGGTTGCGGAAGAGAACCTGAAGATACTCTCGGACGAGTTCAAGGATTTTATCGAGGACCCACGCGTCAAGCTAGTAGCCCTGTCCCATAAGTACAAGTCGAATGGAAACCCGGACGGTTTTCGTTTGTTGTACGAGCGTTGGGATATAGAGATCGCGCTGCATGTTACCTAAACGGTGTCGCCGGGAGTGGGTGCATACTTTGCTTTTTTCGAATGTTTGTGACGTAATATCTACCAATGTCGGGCGAGGTGTTGATCAATTTTTTGGAAAAGTGTCTGTCGTCTGTTCTTTGCCGCGTAACAGACATCGTACAGCAGCGGGGTGGGCAGCTCCAATGTCTCCACAATACCTTCCTTCCACAACATTGCTGAGTCATAGCATCAATCAACACGCCAAGTAATGTCTAAGAACATGACGCCAGTAGCGAAGAATTTGGAAGAATCTTGTACTACGTCAGCCATGTGAGGAACTCGCTCGACTGGCGCTTGATCCCAGCAGTGAGCTCGCGGGCTAGGACGCGATCGGACTGCTGCGACGGGTGCAGCTCGTCGAACCTGGGTGTAACTATTGATACCCAACTAGATACTGCGCTCGTAAGTAGATTACGCACCACATGTAGCTGTCTTGCGCGGGACCTTCAACGTTCGTGCAGACGGGGGTGACCGCAGAGATGTTCGAGTTGAGCGGGTAGACACATGACGAGATCGGCACGGTCACATTGAAGGGAACGGTACCATTCAAGTACTTGCTAGGATTGGTATAGATGTCGGTGAAGAGTTTGTGCGAGTCGAAGAGACCTGTCTCCAGTATTAGAGTGGTGTCGATGAACGAAGTTTAGTGAGACGCATACCAACATGAGCGCCCGGGAGCGTCGGCGCTAGGTCCTTCAGCATGAGTTCGGCGAGCTTGTTGGCGCTGGCGACCAGTTCGGTCATAAAGATGTGCCACTCGGTCGTGTTGCGCTCCGCAGTCCAGTACTTGTTCGGCCAAGAGTCCGCCTGGTATAATACAACGTCCTGCAAATTGAGCATCTAAGTATGCAATAAGAGTGTGTCAGTAAGCTTGCGGGACCAGCAAATGCCACACTGACGTTCTGCAGGACAAAGTTCCTAGCGCCGGTCTTGTAAAGCGTCGTGATCCAGTCCATCTGACACTGGACCGTGTCCACAAGGGTGACGCCCGGGTTCTGCTGCCCGTCGATGAGCTCGCCCACGCCGACGTCATTCGTGCCAATCCACAGCGTGTATACGGTCTCTTCCGGCGGCACGCTGATGGAGTGGTTCGCCGCCTCTGCCAAGTACGTCGGAAGCTGGCTCTGGAAGACTGGCGGGAAGATGCGCGGCGTAAGGTCCTGCGAGCACGTCGCACCCGCACGGGCGAACGGGTAGAGGGTGAAATTCCCGTAGATTGAAGTCCAGATTGGCCAGGCTGTACCATTGTCACCTGCCAGGACCTGTTGAATCGTGAACAACTGACTCGAGGCTCAAGGGCAATGCAAGGGCACTCACAACGTCCGAGTATGAGTCACCGAACGTGACGAGTCTCTTGATCTGGTTGGGCGAGGGTCCTGCAGCCTGAGATGGCAGTGCAAACGCGGCGAGCGCTGCAGCGACGAGGACAGCGAAAAGGTCCATCTTGACCGAAATCTGTTCGACTTCGAGTACTTCAGCGACAACCACCTCCGCCTTTTATGCACGCGTCTGCATCCGCTCGCCGACTATAATTTCTTGCATGAGTGTCACGAGTCGATGCTTCAAGCATTCGGACTGAGTCACACCTCGCCTGCCATCGTTCTGCGCGCTCTGTGCCCGTCGTGGCGGATCAGTCCTTCGTGCGGGTAGGCATCGTAGCAGCTCGAAGAATCTGATCCGGAACCCACATGACCCCGTAGAACAGCATAAAGGGCCGTTGATCCCGCTATAAGGGCCGGTTGGGGGCCATTGGAACTCGCTGGGCCTGCTGGTGATCGGACGATTCTCCGCGCAGGATCGGGGGTAGGCTCCATGCAGGCGGTATGCAGCTGTCCCTTAGGAAGCGATGCGGTCATCCTGTGAAACGTTGGTGAGCAAATTCTTGTCTTCGTCAACACACTTTGTGGAGGCCTGACCAGATGACATTAATGCCGGGGATCTATAAATACATATCCTACGATTCGAAATTCCGAATTGCCCTACAGTCTCTGTCTATCTGCGTGATCCTGCATTGCCGCCGGTGTCGGATACCATGAGCAGAAAAATACCATTGTAGTATAGATGAGGCCGTTTGGAATGAATGAGGGTCCTGGTGTTAGACTTTGTGCACACATTTTAAAGAAAGACCAGTACATAGACGAAGAGATGAGCGTTGCAACGTTGAACGCTGAACGTTGAACATCGGAATGTGCGATGGCGGCGGCCGACGGGACGCTCCTCCGCTTGCGAAGACACTAGCGCCTCCACCTGGCCTTCTTCCTCTCGACCACTGGCCTCCTGATGCACATTCTTGTATAGAACGGACGGCGAAGAATTGGTTTCTGACTTCCTGGACTATATGTTCATCACTTCACGAAGGTCTCTGCTCGGTCATCGACATAAGTAGTCCCTTGGTCACAGGACATTCGAATCTGCCCACCTGTCACCACTCCCGGCCACAAGTTCTGGGCTCTACGTTGACCATGCTGGGCTTAAATCACTTCACGCTCCGTGAATCTGCTTCTGCGTTATACCGTATGACCAGAGTCATTGGGTTGTATCATTGGAGAGAAGCCCGACGTCGAGCATTGTGGGCTCATCCTGATTGTGTCGACACGTCTGCTTCGACAACAGTGAGTCGTTAAAGCCTTAAGCAGCAGTTGATGTTGACATATCCAGCAGATTGTGTTTGGGCATCTATCAGCGCTGCGAGCTCGGTTTAAAGCTCGAACGGGCGGCTTTGCCCGTTGCTCTTGTCTCAGTCAAACTGACCCGTCGCCGTGCTTTGATTGTTTGGTTGGAAATTAAGTGCAGCAATCACACAGTCTGACTGATGTTGTCCTCAGGACGGCCTTGCGGCTTGCAAATACGTCGCAGGATGTGCCCACAGAGAGGCGCCTCATGCCCACGTCATCGAACGTGATTTAATCTGGCGTTGCATATGGATACTCTTTGGTTTCTGCCATCGCCAACGATCCTGCTTCACCTCGCAGAAGCATCACCTTTGCCAATTCACTACGTTATGCGTGTATCATGAAGCTCACAGCTATTCGGCCACCTCGGTGCACAATCTGCAACGAAGTGATCGAATGCAATCGAAGATGACAACTGCAGACTTCCCTCTGATACTGCGCGCTGAGATTCTTCCCACGATTGACCTCGATCAATCTTTCATGACAGCCTACTATGTCTCTCAAGCACCTGTACTGCAGGCTCGTAGTCGCTTTGCTCGACTGACTGCAATACCATGGGTGGCTGATAATACAGAGCGTGGGACTGGCAGATGTATACGCATGGAGTCGTGATCAACAACGTCCGGTGGTATGATTGATATATGTCACGAAGGTGTTGTCGTATGTCCTTCTGGCTTCTATCATCGCCTTTTCATACATGCATCTCTATCTTCTCGTCTAACTCCTTCGATTCCGACAACGCCGCGACATTACTTGAAAATTGCCAGCTGGGCTGACCATGTTTCGGTGCTACTATCACGGGTTATACGCCGCGCGCCGTCCTTCATGGCAGGGGCGATCAAAGTCGGGAGATGTTCAATCAAGACTCCAAAAAAAGATATTGCACGTCCCGGAACGTAAATAATTTGATAACGGCGCCGACATCTGATGCTACCCTTGTCTAGCTGGTGTCCACAGTATCGAAATGCGCAGCGGTTTCATTGTGATGTGCCACGAACTGCCCTATAACTAGCGCATGATGACTCACTGACACAGCCAGCCCCTTCCTATTCCTTGTCGCGGTATTGTACCCTATAGTCGAAGCAAGTGCTGGTTGTCTGGAGCTGAGTTGAGGTGTAAGTGTCTCTAATATCCTGATCGAGCTATTCGGGTCTGACGCTGTGCACAAGTGTATCTCCTGCTGTCTCTGCGTTCTAGGGTCTCTTTGGTCTATTCGATATTCGCATATCTTCGGACAGCTCAACATGGTTGACTGGTCTTCAGAAGCGGAGATCACCCGGGATGAGCGTGAGTGCTGATTGTATCGATCGGTAGACCACCCGTCGTCGCAACTCGTACTCAACAATCGGTTCCGCCGTTACAGAGGTGTATGATAGGCTCATGCATACTATATTTGGCTTGTATCTGTATGTTGTCCCATCGCTCAACTGAGGTCATAATTATTCTGACGTACCACACCTAGATGGGAGATATTCATCTCGTTCGGATTCGACTGGGCATATATTTCTGGAAGAAGGTCGTTCAAGTGGCCTTTGGTTAGCTTCATGCTCGCAATACTCTGACAACAAATTAACATGTTCCGCAGATATTCTACTTTGCGAATAGATATATAATGCTATTCTCACTCATAGGGCTGTGCGTAGTGACAATTCTTTCGTCACTTCGATGCTAATTGGAGATGCAGAATAACATGGCTGAACGTGACGAGGTATGCCTCTACCTATAACATGCTGTTCAACCATGTTATCAATAGCTAATTATCGCTAGTCGCATAAATTGCAATGCACTTTATACATATGTTCAGGTGTGTTGATCATCGATTGAGGTCGCATAATGTAGCTCAGAACAATTTGTAATGCCAGGTCTTCGGTAACCTGGCAACATGTCTCGCTAGCGTAAATCTTTCACTTCGTATGTGAGTCTATCCAGATCCCGAGTCGTTGTCTTGCCGAACAATCTTCATTGTAGGATGGCGGTCTGGAATATGGCGTGGTACATCATCACTGCTCTGATTTTGATTATCGTCGGCCACTGGTCTCTCCTTCTCTTTCACGGTGTGTAACACTACAGCTGTTGCCACATGCAAGGATCTCATCAATGACTGTCACCTTCACAGGCGGCCTATTCAAGGCAATATGGGACGACTCAGCCTCGCGCTGCAGCGTGGTCTTCATGAACTACAGATTCTACACAGCAACATTCATCTACTCAATGTGCTTCAACTTCATCGTATTTTCGCTCACTGCTTGGGGCCTCACTCACCAATTGGGACGCGGAAGAAAGAAGATCTCGAGTATTGCGAGTCTAATCTTCAAGGATGGCCTGATTTTCTTCATCATTGCGTGGGTCAACATACTGTTATCTATGTGTGCGTGCGATACTGAGACATCGAGACGTGGTTAGGTGCTCTATCGAGCTCCTCGCTGTGGTATGAATTCTTACAATATGTAGCGGTTCCAACTCTGCTAACATCTCGTGTCGATGAAGATTTTCATAGAGCTCAACTTGAACGCAGTTATGTCCAATATGCTTATGGTGCTTCCTGCTGTTTTTTCTACTGTACGTGATTTATTGTATACCGTGCTTGAAATCGTAAACTAATTTCTGCTAAGATCGCCGCCTGTCGCGTTGTTCGGAGACTTGCCGATTTCACGCAGATGGAAGTAGAGCTATTCGGGTACGCGATTTAGCCTATCTGTCTATTATCATGAGTTCACCATATGATCTTCAGCCCTGCCAGACGCAGTCGAGGGCAAAGTCTCTCTGTTCACCACGATATGCGAGATGGCATCCTAGTTCAGGTGCGGTTACTATGACTTCTTTTTTCGCTATTCGTTAGTCTGATGTCTTGTTTCAGATGGAAATGTTCGTTCACTCCTCCGACACTCTGCCCATGCGCAGCTCCCATGTGTCTAGTGCGAGAACGGGCAGGAGCGAGCAAACTCTAACTTCAGAGAGTCCTATCACCGATGAAACGAAACTCCCCGAATTAGCCTTACCATGATCAAAAGCTTGTCTGATCCACGTCAGATGGGTCTAGAATCCTACTGAGTCTGCTACACTCTGTCGGACGCATCGCATGAATGGAATCCTTCCCAGAGCCAAATTCACCATACAGTCACGATCCGATCACCGCAGCATCACGTTGCACCTCTGCGCTATGATTCTATAATTTATCTTCATCAGTTCGCTTCATCAAGCATCTGGGCTTCCAAGATATACATGAGAGCTGGTACACTTTGCGGACTCGTGCGCTGGTCCAATGGGCCTCAGGAGCCTGAGTTCTTGGGCACAGATATACCTGTAACGTTGTTCCGAGACTTCCCAAATTACACTGACTGCGACGGAATGTCCCGGATTTTTATGCATGACGATAGCCGCAGTATACACGGGCGTCTGTACCTACTACGAGTACTTGCCTGGTCTTGTTGCAGAGTGCAAAGAACAAAGCCAAGGCGACATAAGGGTTCCCAGTCGCTTCGGGTTCGAAGCTTGACGCACGAGGCCTCGTCAACGCCGCCTCCTGTACCTGTGTCCAGAATTCGTTCCCCATCCCATCTAACGCTATGTTCGCTGCCTACAGTCTGTGAGTCAAGTGATGAACTGACAACTCGCTACATACCATGACTGTTATTCAATGTATTGTGTATCTAGAGTGTATATTTGAACTCATAGGCTCGATCACCAAGTGTGCGCAGCTCATTTGCACTGTACGTAACACCTTTCTCTTCTGCCTCCCGCTGCGCTTTGGCACGTGCTATGTTGGTATATCGATACAGTACGACCATCACTGGAAGGACCAGGAGGCCGATGCCGACGAACATCAGTTCAATGCCATCTGTGAACACTGGTCGGTGCATTTCCACCGGATCTGTAGGGTAAGTACACGTACGGCCTAGACGATAATGGGGTGCATCTTGTGTGCGATATATATTACTCGCAATTGCGCCACCGCAATTGGCAAATCCAATGGTGATCGCCATTCCCACTCCACGCTTGTACTGCCCTGCCATATTGTTTCCCTGCCTAGAAGTTATCTCGAAGTAACTACTTGCGCGCATGTAATCCATCACGATAGTCGTAGAACGCACCAAGCAACAACCCCAGGGAAACCTGCGTAGGATCCAGCAACCACAAAAAATGTCCCAAAGTATTTAACCCCAACAGGTGCGTCGGCGATATTGACTGTGAATCCTATGATGCACATTGCGAGCCCCGCAACAATGAACGGGCAGCGTAGCTTCCTGGCGTCAGACCAGATAGCAAACGTGACTAGTACAATAGCTGTATGCAAATGTGGGTATGTCAGCAGATATTCGTCGCAAGGTGTTTCTAGCTGCCAGAAGATGAGACGTACCAGCAAAAACATATGGCGGAACGGTGAGTAATTGGCTTATGGTGGTGTTGAATCCGAAGCTATTTGCATGGTGTCAGTCAAAGAAGATAAGGTACAAGGATGGATCTACCCATTGATGATAGAGCTGTCCAATGCGCATTTCAGAAGTAGTCACAATGACGTGGAGATCAAAGACATACGGCAGGAAGAGCGAGATTCCATATACTGAAGGCCGACAAATCCCTTCAGAACAATGACGACTGCGTACAGTATTGTGAGCACTCACGAGGCGCAACAGTAGAGATGTAGACCGGTATGAACAACCAGACCTAGATGATTCCACCGTGCGTCAGGAACATTGTTAAGACGACTAGACTGGATGTTGAACCTGCCAATCTGTGAATGCTGCCCACAAATGACGGACTTCGAAATGCTCCTCTTCGCCCACAGAAGAATTATCATACTCTACAGTAGATAGGCACGAGATCAACCACATTCCCATATGCATGTTCGTGAGGACAATATCTCTACACCGAAATGCAGCACCTACTCTTCCGCCAGATAATGTATGCGCGCTCTTCGAGCGTCAGAAATGATGCTGTAGAAGGAAAATCCACGAGCACTGTGTGCCAAATACGCCCCATCTGAGCAAGAGCACCGGAGAGAAATGTTATGGCAAACTCACCGAAATACGCAATCACACTGACCAGGACCGTCATAATGCCTTCCAAGATCTGATATATGGCCAAATGAGTTCGATATATTCTTCTATCATTCTTGGCTGTCATGAGGCAGCTCACGAAAATCCATGACCAGCCAAGCAAACCTGCAGTACCGGACATAAAAGATATCCCGAACGCTAGGAGGCCGGAGAACGCGCCTGGAACACTATGAGTCCACGATGACACCACTATCTTTGAGAGAGAAGCACCAGCCAAACTAGCCCCACCATAGAACATTGCGACTCGCAATTGAAGCATATGTCGTGGATACCAGAAGGTTAGACTATTGATGACCTCAATAATGGCTAGCCACACACACATAGATCAGAGTAACTTACAAGTATACCACGCCAGGAAATAGACCAGCTTCTGTAGCGCCTAGTAGCACCCGAAGTCCCACAAGTTGTGAATAACTTGGTCAACCATGTGAGGCAGAGCAACATCGTTCCAGAAACAAAATGACGTACTTATTAACAAGCCCCATCAATGTCCTGATAGGCAATGTAAGTAGTCATAAGTGCCACGCTTGCAAAAAGCGGCATCACATGGTAATTCCCCAGAGCAACTTCGGACCATGTTCATTCGGTTCAGTAAGAATTAGTATGCGCATATGTGAATATTTCCAACTGACAGTGATCAACGGTAGCCATCTTCCCATGTTACATCTTTAGCGCCGCAGAGGGATATATACAAATGAATGTCATCACCTGGACGGCCTAAATTTCTTGAGAACAAGGCTGCATACAAGTCAGCTTGTTGTACGTGTAGGAGGTATGTGCGGGTAAAAGACTCACTTCGCTGGAAATTCACAGAGACAATATGGCTGACAAGTGTCGAAGCATTAGGAGATGCAGAACATGCATCACACGATGTTCCTCACGATGAAATACATAGTCTGCGATTCATTGGTATAAGGTGATGATCACAATACCAGTTCAATATGTCATACCAGAGCAATGTTATATCTGTCCCCGGTCAAGTTGAGCTGTGAAGTCAATCCCTGAAGCTTCGCATTGCCTGCGGACGCACCACGTATGAGCTTAATGACATCCCGCGATTTGTGCATACTATACATACCGACGTTTCCTGTTTGAATTTGGCTCAATAAAGAATTGTCGAGAATAAACACGTTCCAATACCCCTGTCCAAGAACGAGCAGAGATACATGACAGCTGAGTCAATCAAACTCAGTGGGCGAAATATGTCATTCGAAAAGATGGACTCACTGACGATAGGCATGATACGGATGTCGATCTTCCGCCAGACTCTGCGTTCTTGCTCCGGGGTCAGTTTGCTCGGAACTGACGACACCAATTCTTCCTCATGCTCGAACGCTACTTTCTCTGTCTCTGCGAATCTGGACACAGCCACCGGCTCTTCCTCGACACTATCTGAGCCAGCGGGACTATGGTCTGCTAGTGATAGTGTCATCGCGGTACAAACGAACGTGCAAGGTGGGGTGTGGAGACGGAGCACCACTAGCCTGTATGTTAGAAGACTCTGAAAGGTGTGAGAGAGCGGTGCTCAGAATAGACAAGAAGCACGCCCGGTGTGATATCGTGACCGCAACGCATTGAGTCCACCGCGTTCACGAAGGTCAAAATCGGAGCATGAATCTGTCTACACGTTTCGTACCAGATATGCATGATGCAGCAGTATACGAGATGCGGAGTGACCACATGACCCAAAAATGTACGAGTCTGACAGTGTAAGACACAAGGGTTGTGATGGGTGCGTGGACCACCACAGACCGATCGGGAAAGTTCGCGGGACAGCACTTGACCTAGATACGTACGGAGCTCAGCTGCTCCTTATGAGATGAACCTCTCTTCGTGAAGTCTGAGAAGAGAGTACTTAACGTGGACGCTAATTTGAATGACGTCTATGAATTATCGTCATACACGACAGAGTCTGGCCAAACCCAGGAGGGCAAGACTGAGCACTATTCTCCAGGTCTGCGCACGACAACAGCCACGTCCTTAGGATCCACAAGCGCCTGAGTACCACAACGTCGTCTCGGCTGAGACTCGAATTGGGAACCTAACGAAGGTAGCAAAAGATCGTATGTTAACATAGCGCTGCACCTGTGCTGCTGGCGTGGATTAATGCCAATCGGCATCGGCGCGTCCTGGCCAAAGGTGGCTTGCGCGGCTAAGGACTGCGACAGTCGCCCGGCCCGAAATCGAACGAACCATCCATCACCTCATACACCAGTCACGACCAGGCGACCCAACCGCCACATAATTATCTCCGTCCTCTATCGTAGATCTACCCTGTTGTGAATAGCTCCGGTTACATCCGTCGACATATCATTCTGATTCGTGTAGCAAAGAGGCTTGTTGTGTCCCAGTTCCAGGTTTCCTGAGTTCAACTCATTTTGACAGGTCATACATGATGAAGAGATCAGTTGCAGAGCAATCTGTGGATCGAAGAAGGGATGCTCAGTCATTTCCGCGCTGCGCGAACCTGTTCAGACAGGTGGTATAATGCAGGGCGCACATTTCCCTCGTTGCGCTTGCAACTGCGCTGTGCTACCAGTCTTGTCTGGGCGCAGACCTCGCTCATAGGTTGCCAGGTGAGCATGTAATTCCATATAATTTTCGTTTAGTTAGCTTGCATAACTCAGTGTATGATAAAATTTATAGTCACCACACGCAGGCGTTCCTGATCACCTGGAAGCATTGTTGGATCGCTCCCGTAAGTACCGCTAAATTTATCGCCTCGGCTGGGTTGATTGTTGTCCTCAGCTTGGAAGATGATCTGCATCTCTCGTAACAACGTGGCGACCTAATACTCATGTCAGTGGATATATGTTACATACAAGTGGTGTGTCGATGACAACCAACATCCAGCCAACTATATATGCGTCAGGACCCCACTTTGTAGCCTGTCAAGTACTCTGGCTCTTCGTATAGAGCACTGCCCCTGAAGATGTCTGAAATCTACGGTCCGCTAGCTGATCAAATTGTCAGCCTCATTGGCTCTACGTGAGTTGCAAGGACACGCCGTAGCATTCGTTCTACTCATGTTATGCCGTGACACACTGTTCCAAGCGTTATCGGAAACTATTGTATTGTCGCTTCGACCGGTACGACCCATACAGATGCTCTGTATCACAGACAAATGACCCTCCTGGCCATAGCTATCGTTCTTTATGATCACCTGTGCACAATTCCAAATGAGGCGCAGTTGATATGGGGTCGGAAACCAACCGCTACTATTATCCTATTCCACACGAACCGGTGGCTGATTGTGATCTGGATGATGATGAACATCCTCGAGTGTTTCTTCCCTTTCAGGACTGTTGTTGTGAGTGCGCTCAGATTCTGACCGAGTTGGTGTCTATTAACGCAAGGCACTCCAGAGGTTAGATCCCAATCTACTCGGGTACACTGGATCTAATTCACATGGCTGAACTTCAATTCAGCTGTTCCTGGATTTACTACACGGACAACGTACTTGACTTATGCTTGCTCATCTTGTGGGCAGGTAAGGCGAAGCCATGAATGTATTTGGTAGCAATTGAACAGTCTCAACAGCATTTTCGACCATTCGTGTCCATGCGCTTAGCGGTGGCAATCATTTTCTGCCGGCCATCGTCGCATTGCTGAGTTTGGTGCCAGTCGGTACAAACGCGGTCAGTTTGAGCAATCGTGTCAACAATGGGCATTAACCCTTGAATCTTATATAGTATGGTGGATTCTACCGCAATCAGTTGCAGCTGGAAACCGTACCGATACTTGGGAATGGCTGTCTCGATGCCACAGACATGTCGGAGACAACCACTATGAAGTAAGTTGGCCTGGAGTTACGAAATATATCGCTGACCTACCTTATTCATACAGCTGTATGTCTGGCTTACATGTATGTGTTCGTTCACTCACACCATCCCAGTCGAAATTTGCACTCGTGTGTGCGTTATTCTAGCAGATGCCGTCGTTCTGGCGGTGACATGGTCGAGGACATGGGACACAGTACGGAGGGCCCGTGCGCAGAACGTGAAAACGCCATTCATGACTATGCTCTTGCGTGACGGTATGTCGAATTGTCACAGTTACGCTAGGATCATATCTCATCGAAATGGCACAGGTTTCCTATATTTTCTGTTGGTTCAACCGCCAGTATTTTCTCACTATGCTGACCAGTTTTCAGGGGTCTTCTGTCACTCAACGTCTTGAGTATTGTTGGTCGGAGTACTAACGTATGCGTCTGGGTATTGCTGGAACGTCCCTCTACTGAAAAGAAGAACCCCAGGTATTCATTGATGCCACCGCATTCTTGACACCGTTGGTCAGCACTGCTTATTAATTGGTCCAGCTGACTCTGTTTGCTATACAGACTGTCGTCGATTGTCATCACCCACTTCCTTCTCGACCTCCGTCAGCTCACCCACAGCTCTGATGACGCAAATGCTCCCTCGCAAAGATCAAGCCTGCGATTCCACTCGTTTGTGGACAACATGGGCGAGTCGCTGGCCCATGGTTCTGAAGACGACGGTGATGACGATATAGTCTGGGACGACGACGGGCAGCATAGCATGGAACATTTACCCGCCAGAGGCGAGATGATGTCCAGTCTACAAGATGGGTCCCGAGTGCCCATCTACGAACGGGTGTCAGGCTATGTCCGGGAGACCGAAGACCCGGAGGAAAGCACAATGACTACTGGTGCCTTGAATGTGTGAAGACTAGTCTGGATTCCAAGGTGAACTTACACCTCTGGTGTCGACATCTACAATAAAGCCACATATACTGCTAATCACGATGACAGTGACCATCGGTGGTCTTTATCGCTCCAAGTCGCTTATTTTTCTCTGTAGAATGCTCGCTGTACCCGGATTTATAATTTCACATGGTTCAAACCACTTCTGCCTTCAGTATGTGTGCGCTGAAGACGTGAGAGGCGTACTGCACTGGTAATAGACTATGAATACTGCATCATCGCGCTGCCGAAAGAAACCACGGCTATTTAGATCCAGACAGCTTCTCGACATGCAGCCATGATCCTGTCCCTTTGGAGCGATCGAAGCAAATACGCGAGTCAATTGTTGACATTGCATTCCCTCCGATAGACCGCGCTGAACTGAACCAAAGAACACATCAGGTATGTGATCCCAGCAGCTCATCTGAAGCCAAAACAAAGTGATCCGAATCTTTTAGGCATCATCCGTTCGCTCCCATAAGTCCCCATTTCCCAGAACTTGTGTCGATCCGATCCATCACCTATCTGCACTTTCAAAACATATCATGCTTGATCGAACTCATAGTTCCATCCTAATCATCGTCTGCATCCGAAAACTTGACATACGCCTTGACTCTGGAGCATATCACGACGTTTTGTTCCGAGATCACGCTCGATTATTTATACTGGACATCCCGAACGGGTTTCCTCCGTGCCTGCCGGACAGCCTTCCAGGACATACGATGTCGCGGCGGGAGATGAACCCCGCTTTGAGTGTCAGTACGTATGTGGAAACAATGGTGTTCTGCAATATGTGTCCGGCTCCAGGATCTCTGGGAAGTTCCTCGTGTACAGTTGGCTTCCATAAATCCCTAGACTTGAGAGGTACGCGGAGACCTCCATTGCGGGGTGCCCAGAGATCGTCCACCTCAGCGCTTCCTGAGACAGACTCGCGGGAGTAGTACAGTGCAGCAAACACACCGTGACGTTCAGACAATTAGACGTTGCATGGAAGGCCCTGTTAGACAGACTTTCAATTCCGCTCACAGGCTCTTTCCGATCTCCTCCTTGCTTCCTCCCTTTGTTACCTCAAGTCTAATCTTCGCCTTCTCGCCGCACCATCCACTAAACCACGATATCCACCCTCGAAATAAGCTCGTCCTTTGCATAAGCAGGCGCAATGTCCGGGCGTCCTGTCAGTGTCCTGGCCCCCCACTGACAGCAGAACTCTCATCAGAACACGAAGCGCACAATTTCGATATCTCCCCGTCCGATATACGCCCCAAGCGCAGACACACGCACTCAACTTGTGCCGCGCAATCTCCCAAACCACCTCCAAGCAATGACAGAAGCCACCGCGGGCGCGGCAGCACAACATTCATCGCGCCCTCGCCACATCCCAAATGCGGCAGCGCCTTTGTCCCTGTGCTTCCCACCTCCCCTTCCGCCTCCTCCTCCCAAGCAAGCCATGCGCCTTCCGCTCCACCTGCCCAGCTTCCTCACATCGATGCCCCGTCGTGCTCATCTCGCGCAGGCGTCTGCGCGCAGCCCGCAGCCCGCAGCCCGCATCCCGTAACCGCGCATCTGCACCTCGAAATCTGCTGGGAGCCGTCTCCACCGAAGCGTGCGCCCTTGTGCTTTTCCTGGCGTGGGCCCACGACCAGGGTGGGTCGTCCGCACGCGCAGATCAGAGATGCGACGTCCCCGCGTCTTTCGTCAGCTCTGCCCGCGCTCGGGGTTCTCACCTCTGCTTACTCATCGATGTCGAGGCACCGAGGATATTGAATATTGAATATCCAGATGACCAGATACTCATAATAGATACGTCGCACGAGATTCGCACAGATGACTAGATATCCATAATAGCTACGTTGCACGAGATGTCGTCTGCAGTCCGAGCTGCAGAGTATGTACAAATTCCATTGCACTTTTCACCCAAGCACACGCACGAGACCGTCGTGCGCGCACCGAGCACATAACGTACACATACGAACGAAAATGCTATCTCTACACATGACTATAAGCTCGATTCACCCCACCGCCTGCGACCCGCGGACGGCGACGCGGTGCAGTTGGGTGCACCGTTCGATTGCTTCTATCACACGAAAACCACCATAACACGACAATGCGAGGAATGCGAGACAACAACGACGAGACGAGCGGGACAGACAAGGCGGGCGAGGGAAAGGATAATCACGAACATAACCGGTAATCTGAAGGGGGCCAGGTAAGTCCGAAGGGGAGAAGTAAAGAAGCCGGCGCCTCGTGGTGCTCGTCACGGAATCGACCTGGGGAGCGCGTGGCGCGTGGGCGATGGCGTGATCAGTGCAGCCCAAAGGGCTTGACGCACGACATGCCCGTGACTGACGCAGAGCGAGGCGCCGGGGTGCCAGGTGTGGGGACGCGCGGACGGAGGGTGAAGTGGAAGGGGAAGAACGAGTGTATGTGGACGGGGGATATGTCACTGAAGGATCGTAAAAGTACAATGAGTGCAAATGCGGACAATGCGATGCGAGGCTGCGAGGAGGGAATTTTGGATTGACGGGGCGCGCGTTTTCGAGGACGGGCGAAGTTGGGTATTTGCCAAAGACGGGGTAAGACCGGTGACGATGCGCGCAGGCAGCGAGTGCCACTACGGCGAGAAACGTCCGAGCTCAATACTCGGGGCGCTTGAACTCGTCGACTGGGGAGGCGTCCGCTTCGAAAGCATCTTCGCTCCTCATCACTTTGCCGTTCACATCGTACTGCACGAAGGAAGGGTCCGAAGGGACAGCGTCTGCAGCAGTCGCGAAGGTCTCCATCTGATGGCAAAGAGTTCGGTCAGAAAGTGGGCATATGCGTAATCACAAGTCAGATAGGTAGCGAACCTGGACGTGGACACCCTCTTGCTTCTTGTAGTTGTCGATGGTCGAAATGGCAGGACCACGGCTGCGGCCGCCCCGGCTAAACGCCAGCGTTGACGCTTGCGTCGAGCTAATTATTGAGATTAGTACATGGCTCTCAGATTCCAAACAGAGAAGACGGACCCAAAGACCTCCGGGCCAGCCGACGTGTAATTTGCGAGTCGGCGCACGATGCGGCACGCCACAATCTGTAAGCCGAATAAGTAAGCATAGCTCGAATTAGACATGGCGTCTTAAAAAGAGTCTCGCGTCAGCAACTTACGGTGGAAGCGATGGCGGCAGGCACGTTCGCAATAATGGACATCACCGCGTTCAGGTTGAGCATCATGAAGATCTACATTTGTAATGCGAACGGCGTCAGCGACATTCAAATGTTATGAGGGCTGTGCGAATAACGCACCACTGCGAGCATGTTTGCGAAGAAGCTAAACATAATGGACGTACGTCAGCTGACTACTCAAGCTAGCAAAAATGAGCTGGAGAACTCACGCAATGATGAAGAAGATGAGCCCATCCTTGAAGATCATGTTGACGATGCGGGACGAATCGCGACGCCCCATGGGGAATGCAAGGCCCCAAGCGGTGAGCATGAGCACGGTGAAGTCGAAGCACATCGAATAAATGAATGTCGCCGCGAGCAGCTTGTTGTTCGTGTTTGTGATTACGCAGCCTTGGCCTTCGATCCATGCAGCCTTCAACAGGATGCCTGTGACATTCGGAATCATGAGACAAGTGGCTATATGCGGGACTGCAGAGTCGTACCGTGCAGCAAAAGCGACCAGTGCCCGAGGATGACGGCCACCAGTGGCACTACGACATACCACGACTGCGACCAGACCGCCATGCTAATGAAGCGATCAAAGCCTTAGTATATGCGTACATCCAAAGCTCGAGATATCGAATACGCACGTGCGGAGGGACAGGTTAATGCTAGCCAAGCCGATCGACGCATTTCCAAAGACCTGCATATCCGATATACCTTTAGTCTTCATACCAATGACTATATGCGCTGGGTACATACCTGGTTGTAGGTATACAATGCCTGGCAGTTTACCGGGCTGTGTGGCGCGAAGCTTGTCAGGGCCAGGGACCCTGTATAGCACCTTATCCCTTACCTTGTGACGTTCAACGCCGTTGCTCTATTGAACACCCGCATATCGTCAGGGATAGTTGTGAAGAGAAGCGTGGCAGTACATACATGCCAATGAGTGCAAATAGCAAAAAGTATCGATTGGCAAAGTAGAAAACCTATGCGAGGGGTTAGAATGTCATGTGTCCACACGGTATGGGCGCCATACCAAAGGCCAGCGGAACTTCCTCTTCCCTCGAATGTAGTCCCAATCGAAGTCCAGGGAAGTTGTGAACTCCCAGCTATGGGTCCAAGCGCGTAAGCACCATGACCAACGACCCGCGACGCGACGCGTCGCGCTGCGCTGCCTGCGCGCCACCACTCACATGTAGAGCCCAAGGAGCGTGTGCATGAAGCGATCAAACGATTCTGTGTTCCGGCGTATCAGCCTCGTTACTCGCTGGACGTGGCATAGTTGAACATACCGCTATCCTTGGCGAGCTCAGCGGGGGAGGTCCAATCAACCATATTGATATCGACGGATCACGCGAAGGAACGGAGGAATAGGCGACCAAGAGGTGACCGAAAGGGAACAAGTGACTCGCTAGCTGAAACGGGCTGTTGCTGCGGTGACTCGAGCAACAGGAGCGGGACCGCGGTAGAGAAAGGAAAGAGCAAGAGGGAGGGGGGCTATATAGGACGAGCGCGGGAGAGGAAGGTTCGACTCGCGCGAAGCTGCTTCTCTCAACGGACGACGTCCGATAGCATGCTTCTGTGCGCTAGACCCACTAGTGTCCCCTCCCAGTCCCTGCCCCGCCTCGCAAAGGCTCTCAAGCCAAGCGAACCAAGCCGGTCAGCTCTCCCAGGATCGCGTGCAATCCATCCAGCTCCATCCATACCCGGGATATGGCATCGACGCATACACCAAGTGCCAGGCTTTGGCAGGCTGCTAGTGCCAGCATTCGCATCTTCGTCGACCCTCCCCGCCGAAGCGGCTACCTCCTGCCGCGAGCCATGGCAGGTTGTGGACATCATGCATCACGGCCAACGCCAGGGCACGATCGTTCGGGCACGACAGAACATCAGTCGACCCCGAGTCGTCTCGAATGCGCAAACGCCCACCTGGGAATACTGCTCGGATGCAGCGTTCTCGCATGGCGCCTGCGTGCATCCTGCCGTGCCCTCAGGCTCGCTTTCGCCTCTCCGCCTGCCACTTGCGTGCGCTGCTCGACGTCTGCCGCGATGTGCACGCTTCCTTGCTCGCTCCTCGAAGCCTGCGCACGCTCCTCATCTGGCGCGGGTCTCGCCGCGCATCGTCACGCGGGGCCCGGCGTGGCCGTGTGCAGCGAGAACGGCAAGCGCATCGACCGCGCGGTGCTGGGAGCCGCGTGCGCCGTGCTTCGCGCCCTCTTGGGGCCGAGATGACGACGGACATGCATAGGCTATAGCCTATGACGCCGCGCCACTCCCAGCAGAAGCCCCCTCTGATGGCAGCCCCGCTGCCTGTCCGATCGTGTTCGATTTTCCTGAATGGCAAGCCGTGCCCGGTTTGCCATCAGACTCTGTCCAAATGCAGCCGGTTCTCGCAACATCCCAATGGGGCGCAAGCTTTCCCTCTGACCGGCCTCCACCGTTCGTCCACTCGAAAATTTACCATCTTACGCAACGACAGCGCTCCATCGACCAAGAAGCGAAGTCACCAGAGCGCACTTGCACCCCTCGCGCTGGCAGATGTGCGCCCGAGCGTCTTGGACGAGAATAGCGCAAGGGCAAGGGTATATTCGTCGACGGTGTTCCGACGATGCTCGTCCAACTTCACGGCACACGCGCACAAAGGGGTCTTCGCATCCCAATATCGAAGCCACAGAACACAGAAGCGCTGTCATTTGTGGCCACGCGCCTGACAAAGCAGGCGGATTCGATCTTTTTCGCTCATTTCCGTCAGAAACGTCCTTGCACATGACTGCGACTAGGGCACGCCCTGTATATCGCTGTGGGTCCCCCTAATCGCAGCCACAGCGCGAGCGCACCATCGCAATATCAGATTGAAGCACTCAGGCGATGGATGCGCACTAGCAGCCCGATAGCACTGTGCAATGCCACCTGATATATCCAGCCCCTTGTGCTCGTATCGTAGGTTAATACTTCACGCAGTATCCTGGGCGACATGATGAACGTTAATCAGGCCCCAAAAGCCTCCAGCATATTGCGAAGTTCACCCGCGAAGCTGCAACCAAGATCGCCGCAATCGCGCAGGGCCCCGGCGTCTCACAGTGCGAGCCATGTGTATGCACCCGCCCGAGCCCGCCGCGCACTGTGAGAACAAGCTTGAGCTCTTCGTGCACCCCTGCTGCCTATCTCGGCGCGCCCCTTGTCCGCCAGAACCAACGCCTCCGCCTGCTCTCATCGCCAGGCAACGTGCTCCTGGGCTGAACCCTGGAGAGTCCGCCAGCGTCCGACGTCGGGCATCACATGCGTGCCTCCAAGCCCGCACCTTGTGTCGAATATGCTCGACACTAGCACAGGGGCGCCACACCAGAAGTTGGAACGCGACCCGCGCCTGCGCGAAGTGGGAACCTGCGCTTGCCGTGGCGCGCACGCGCACACTTCTGCCTGCGCCTTCTGCCCTTCTCACCGGCAAGCCCTCTCGCGCACGCATCGCGCTCGGGCGTCGCAGTGGGTCGCAGGCGCGCCCGCGCGGCGCCTGCACCCCAATTCACGACCACGCCCACCGTGCTTTCGCGGCCTCCCGCACCATCCCTCTCCCAGCGCGATTCGACGCCATTCACGCTCAATGAATAATATTAATGAACACGACCCCCGCACCCCGCACGACCCGCCCGGGCCGTGCGGGGGCGCCGCGGGCTCCGGCGGATCGTCGCACAAGTGCGAGATCGCGATCGCCCGCGTAGGTTGCGTCGTGCTATCCGGGGAATGATGGCATCAGTCCGGGGTGACGCGGACGGGCAGCCCGTGATCGCTGCTAGCCGGCGTCACCTGTGCTGCGTGCAGTCCGGGTGCGCCTGGTGCGCGGGTGGGCCGGGCACGGGCGAGGGCTCGCGCGTTGCGAGGGCGCATTTTTGGATGGGAGAATCCAGGACCGGGTGTGGAGCGGAATGTGCAGAACGCCTTGGCAGGCCTGGGGATAGCTGAGAAACTGCAAACGGGTCTGTTCGTCGAGGTTCGCACTTGAAGTGAAGGCGGGGCGTCCGTCGAAATCGCACAGAATGCGTGGTTGTTGAGCAAGAAGAGACCGAATATGGGTAAACATTATGCGAGGGTATACTAGATGAACGAGCGAGCGACAGCGAAGACCATGGCCAGGTATCGACAGCAGACAGCAGACAGCAGACAGACACGACCAAAACCCAAAACCCCAACCCTCCTCAAACCACAAGCCTCTCAAGCCTCCAACCGAAATTTCGGAACTTGCACCAGCCCGATGTGACGGCGATCATCCCAAGCGCGAACCCCGAACCGCCTTGTACGGCACTCGACGCCACCAAACCCCGGCAGGCGCTGCAATCCGCGGCGATCGTCGAGGCGGGCGGCTCGTGCTCGCCCATCGCGCGATCCTCGATAGAGTCGAGATCACGCCGGCGGCGCGAGCGTGACGAAAAGCGGCAGGAGCCCGCCGCGCCCGTCGGTCACGGGCTGGAGCGTCGGCGAGATCTTCTCGCGCACGACCGCGGTCGTGTCGTGGAACTCGAGCGCGCGGACCAGCGTCGCGAGGATGACCTTGAATTCGAATATCGCTGCGAGGCGGACGGCGCGGTCAGGTTGATTTAATGGCATATCGGGGTCGGCCGGAGTTTGTCCGAGGTACGGGCAGGCGAGAGGAAAAGAAATTTGGGGGAAGGTGAATGAAGAAAGGAATGAACGTCAGCGTGCTGTCTCATGTTAGGATCGGACTGCGAACGCCCGTCGCAGCGGGATCCGCGCATCCAAGTGCGCTCGCAGCCCGACAGAACTCGCTCGCAATAACAAACTCACCCAGGCGGTACCCGATGCAATTCCGCGGGCCGTCGCAGAAGGTGACGAGCCCGCTCCAGCCGTGCGGGAGCGCGGACGGCGGGGGCACGCCCCCGGGCGTGATCCACCGCTCCGGCCGAAACTGCGCGGCGTTTGCGCCCCAGACGGACGGGTTCACGTGCATGGTTGTGAACGGGACGTGGAAGACCTGTGGAACGAATAAAAGTAAGTCCTACCGATTTATCGAGGTGAGCGAGAGGGGGGGACGCGTACCTGGCCGGCCCTGACGCGCACGCAGGACAGGGTCTGGCCGTCAGTCGTGCGGACGGGCTTCGTTAACGGGATCACGTCGTCCCTCAGCGCGACCCGCTCGGTCTGGGGCGAGGCGGGGTGCAGGCGGAGTCTGCCAGCGCGTCATTCGGGGCCGAATATTCGGAATACGTTGGGTGAGCACATACCCTTCTTTCACGACCGCGTCGAGGTATTCGAGCCGCTGCACGTCGTCGTAGGTGAGGTCGCGCCCGAATTCGCGCACCTCGTCGCGCAGGCGCTGCTGCTTCTCCGGGTGCCGCGCGAGCTCGAGCAGGGTGAAGCTGAGCGAGCCCGCCGTGGTTTCGTGGCCGACCATGATGAACGTGTTGACCTGTATCTCATTCAGCTCCCAGTTGTCAATCGAAAAATCGCCGAAGGCTCACATTGTCGACGATCTGCTGCGGGGTCAGCCCGGCCTCCTTCTCGCCGCGCTCCTTGTCCGCGCGCATGAGGATGCTCATGATGTCGCGCCCGCGCTCGGTGAAGATGCCGCGGTCGATGAGGCGCATGGACAGCTTCGTGATGATCTCGCGGATGCGGCCGCCGGCCTTGATGGCGGGGAGCGGGATGCGCGTGATGTCGGGCACGGCGCGGATGACGAGCATCGCGACGAACGCGCCGAAGCCGAGCCCGCCGTTCACGTGCCCGTGCCACGACGCCGCGATCTGCTTCGCCTCGGTCGTCTGCCCGGACCTGAAGTCGTGCCCAAACGCGACGCGGCCGATGATATCGAGCCTTGCAAATATCGCCGATGTCAGTATTCCGAAAGTCCGCGCGGAGGAAGAACGCGACGCACGTGCATGTCGAGGTGTACTCGACGATGTTGACGGTGGCGCCGCCGGCGTGCGAGAGCACAAAGTTCGTCAACCTGCTCGCCAACTAGAGCAGGGCCAATCGGCGCGGGAATAAACGTCCGCTCTCACGCGCATTCCCGAGGCGGCAATCTTACCTTTTCGGCGCACTCTGACACGTCGTCCGCCATACCCTTTATGGACTCGGGCCTGGGCGAGCGCCGGTGACATCAGCATCGGTTCCTCGCAGGCATCACGCCTGCCGCCAAAGACACGAGCGGCGGCATCGTCGACGCGTGCCGGGGCGGGCGGCATGGCATGCGGCGCGCGAGAACGCTCGAGAGCGAGCATAGCAGGACGATTACTTACGAGAACGCTGGGGCGAGGATGCGCCGCTGCCGTTTGTGGTCGTCGCCTTCCGCCCATACGAGGCCCTTGCCCAGGACGTTCGCGACCGGCGGTCTGAACGCGGGCGACTTCACTGCGATGCGAACATGGCGTGAGCACAACTGACATTCTCAGGTCCCCGCGCTCGTAGCCGCACGCTGCAACTTCGCGAAAATTTACAGGGGAGAGGTGGTGCAGGCGCGCGCTCTATGCGGCAGCTCTGATGGCCCGCGAAGAGAAGCGGGTCGCAGATGGCAAGTGACAGCACGCACCATAATCGTCAGAGTTCTGGAAGATGTGCTGGACGGCTGCATGGTCTGCCGCGACGATCTGCACAGGACACAAGGCACGCAACTCAGCGCGAACGAAGGCAGGAATGAAAGCAAGAACGCACGATGTCGGGGTGCAGAAGTGCACCTTTGATCTTGTAGAACGCACCACAGGCAGCAGCCCACTTGGTGTACATCTCGTCCGCCTCGCCTTCGAAGATGGCAAGCTCGTGGCCCCATAGCCAACTCGCGAGCCTGCGCGGCTGGGGGCAAGATCGTCAGCGCATGTACGCATGAGCCAGGCACGCCACAACGTGTTCGCATCCTTCCCATCAAGTTCAGCAAATCGATTGCACTTACAGGACTGGGAAGACGGTGCACGTCCTGCTGGTATTGCTGGGCGACATACCGGGCGATGTAATAGATAGAAACGAGCGTAAGGGCCACACCGAACATGGCTTGCAATAGAGTAAGTTATGAACACAGCACGGTTCTTATCGCCGTGAATGCGGTTCTGAGGAGGATTTGCGGTCGGCGGTGGTGGTGGTGGTGAATGTATGCGCCCCGAGTTCGCTCGGCTCCTGCAGTTTACTTCAGAGGCTCAGGCTCGATAACAGTTTGATTTCCGACGCAGAAGGCCTGCCTCATGTCGGCGCCGCTAGCACGCCTGGCCACTCTCCAATCATCGCGACGTCCCGTGGTCAGCGCAATTGCCCAGTAAAAGCATCCGAGTCGCGTCGCAGCAGAGTGCCATGATATGCCGAGACCGGAGCTGCCGCGCGCGACCGCTGCGCCCAAGTGCTCGTTCGCGAAATCGTTGTCGCGCGTCTCTCAGCCACACGCGCGCCCTCCGCTGGCTTCCCGTCTCGAGCTTGTTTCCCATCCATGCCACTTCAGGATATCCCCTTGTTCTTTTCGTCCGTTGCTGTGGAACCAATTATCCCCGTGCCTGAACATCAATCTTCACAGCGTACTTTCTGCCGACTGTCGGCCAAATTGCCATGGGCCCATGGCGCAATATCGAACGCCTTGCGATCAAGACCAGGTTAGAACACTTTCGTATCACAGGGATGCCCGAACTGTCACGACCAATGGCACAGCACGTCTTTGACTTGGACAGAACCCAGAGATAGCTATTAACTTGCTGTGCTCTTCCTTGCTACGTCAGGACCAGCCAGTAGTTCACGCGTTGCAGCCAGCGCTGTGCACCGTACCCCAACAGCGGCAAGCTCTGTCAACGACGACAGATTCTATACCTCTCAAATTCCCCCGCAGCCGGAACTTCTTCCGTTGAACGATGAAATGGTCTGCATCACGTGATGCAATGGAGAACTTGACATTTATCTATTCGTTCATCGATGTACAGCCTGTGCAGCTGTCGATCATTGATAATGCTCCCGATCGCCGCAGGCGTTGGGTACGAAGGTGGGTGCACCGGCTCGCTCAAACTCAGCACTTTCCGCTGCGCGTCGCTTTGTTACCCCAGTGTCTATCTTGGTGTCCTGCATTGATGTACAGGCGCTGAGCGTCGTGCAATTTGGACAGACCTTATCGTAAAGTAGATGACAGCTGGAATTAATCGCAGAGGTGTGCCTCGGCGGAGCCCGGGCGTCGAGGCGTGCGTCGACCTTCTCTCGCTCGGTAGCGTGCGTGGGCATAGTGGTTTCCCATTCAGGCAGTCATCAACAAGGTCAACGGTGGTGGGAAGAAATGAAAGCCGATGCCGCTTAGCTTTGTCCATTTACGTCTTTACGTGACCGCGAGAGCGCGACGCGGAGTAGAGCAGAGCACCTTCTGATGTTCGGGGTGTCATGCCAGCATCCTTGCTTTCAGCCGCGCCCGGCGTCATTGCGCTTCCAATCGCTTCTCCGAAAATTTCGAGTCTAAATAGACCGGTATGAGGAATCCTGATAGCCACCGACGTGCACTTCTGCCCCGTCTTCTCAACCGTATTTCGACGCCAGCGACTTTCGAACGGTAGAACGGAGGCAAAATGGTCGACTGGTCATCGCAAGCAGAGATCCTCGTGGACGCGAGTAAGTCTCGAATCTTCCGTCTGCTCATCCGCGGAGCAGGACAAAGAACCCATGTGCTCACTGGGTGACTTCGCGCAGCTGCGTTCATGAAGTTGATGCACTCCCTCGCTGGGCTGTACTTGTACGTTCTCGCGTTCACGTGCTCGCTCGTCTTGCGCTGATCACCTGCGAATAGCTGGGACTTTGCCTCCTCGCTCGACTTTGAGTGGGCGTTCATCACGCGCAAGAAGAAGTTCACTTGGCCACTGGTGCGGTAATTACCCCTTGCTCCGTTCGCTCTGATGTTGAACCCGGGCCTTAGATCTTCTACTTTGCTGGCCGGTATTGCCTGTTTTTCGCCTTGATTGGCATGTGAGTACGCATCACTGATCCTGTCAGGAATTTGTCGCTAACGCATGCGTCCCGCCCCACAGCCTGATCGCCCTCGATACTACAAGGTATGGCGCGTCGCTATCGTGACCCCTCCCTATCTGACCGCGCGACGCGATCCCGCAGCGAGGTCAACTGCCAGGCGCTGTACACCTTCAACCAGGTACGCACGCGTCTCGCGTCTCGACTGCCCCACGCCCGTCCCACCCGCTGACGACGCCCGCTTCACAGCTTGCGGGCGATGCTGCGGTCGGGCTCGCGAGCATCAACCTCTCGATCCGCACCATGGCGATCTGGTCGCAGTCGCGGTGGATCGTGGGCCCGCTGGTCATCGTGATCCTGGGGCACTGGGCGCTCATCCTCCAGGGCGTGCTGCTCAAGGCGGAGTGGGTCCCCGGCTCGGGCTGCGCGATCACGCACACGAACAACACCATCCTCGCGGCGACGTTCATCTACTCCATGTGCTTCGACGCGCTCATCTTTACGCTCAGCGCGTGGAAGCTCGCGTTCAAGCGCGCGGGGACGCGGTCGCAGCTCATGAAGATGCTGTTCAAGGACGGCCTGATCTACTTCTTGGTTGCGTGAGTGGTCCGCGGCTCGTGTGGTATTTCGAATATTGTCTGATGGCGGGTTCGTACAGCTTCGGCGCGAATTTGCTCGCGACGATCTTCATGTTGCTCAATTGGAACTCGATCATGAGCGTCATTTTCAATGTCCCTGCCGCGGTCGCATCGACGGTACGTATCTCGTCTCACTTGCATCCGACGTTGTGATTCACAAGTGCAAAAACGCAGATCGTCGCTTCCCGCGCAGTGCGCAGACTCAACAAATTCACAACAAACGGCCCGGAGATGCTGTATGTATCCTGGCGCTTTATCGAAAGACTCAGCAGCTCACTATGTATCATCTTGCAACAGGACTACGAGCGCAACACACTCGGGCCTTGCCTTCCGCACAGGTCAACACCCCACCATCAGCCGCAACATCGGTGTCCCGATGCAGAAGGACCTCTCGGGCGGCGTCCATGTGCAGGTCAGTCTCTCCTCGGCTCCTTGCCCGACCCTCCCTGACATGTTCCGCGCAGATGCAAACGTTCACCGTCGCCGAGGAGGAGGACCAGCACTCGGACTGGACACAGGACGGCGAGTCGCGCAAGAAGGTCGAGGACCCGGAGATCTGCGACGCAGAGATCAGCGCGGACTTCAAGCGCCCGCCGTACTAGATACCCCAGAAGAACACGAGAACGTCGCTCGCATGTGCATAGACCGACGAAATGTAAAATGCGCCATCGTTAGTGCGTGTGTACTGCCATCTTCCGTGAGTCTGCTCTGATCGTCGCATAAAGTAATCACGGCCTCCGCCTCCACGCTCGTTCAATACCCCGGCACCATTCGGTTATACCCCTCGTTGGCCAGGCCCTAGATTGTTTAGATTCCCCGTGGCGTTGGCGGACGGCAGGTGATCTCTGGGGTGCTGGCTTGCCCACAACCGTCGGCCATGTGCTAATAGTTGAGCCTTTGTGCGAGAAGCATTAAAATACTACTATCTGAAAGTGTATGTTGCATCTATATCATCCAGCTGCGTGATACATCATCTCAATGCAACGCCGAGTGTATCAGGGTGTTGCAATGAGAGCGTTGTGGTGGCATCGCGCTCTTCGTAGGCCTAGGGTTTTGAGTTAACGTAGCTTGTGATCTTGTGAGATCTGTAAGGGACGTCTCGAAAGTTCGTCATATTGCTGTTGATCGAAATAGGACCCAAAGGTTCAAAGTCAATAGCTCGTAGACCGTGCTGGGCTACGATATCACATAGCCTCGCATTAGAGCGAATGTTAAGCGCAGTCGAAGCGCGATGGACATTTCTAGGCTGTCATACACAGTTCGGCAAGTGAACAGATAATATCTTCGGGCTGGGCCTAACCATTTCGACTTAGGAACCAAGTGCCTGCAAGATGCGAGTTGTGTGGTCGCGGGATTTTAGCCGACATGACTTACAACTTTCGTGGTATGGAGGCTTCTAGGACGTTTCTGCTATTGCTATCGATGGGAATGGCACTGCGGATTTCAAGTTCATTGAATAGTTTTATTCGACGTCAGATATGATTGTTCAAGAGTCATTCCCTGACTGCTCCGTAATTCGATACTTCTGCATACATAATGGTCAGACTTAGCTCCGGGGAAATGGAAATCTAGCAGTCGTCGAAATGAACAACACAAGTTTGGGATCAATGAACCTCTGTGACTCATTCGAGAAACAGACTAGTACTATCTATGCCGTCACAATTGCAACAGGCTTGCTGTGACCCTGTCCTATAGAGGGCTGCCCGTCCGCTAGTGTAACGTGATGATCCAACGCGTTACATGCTGCATGATGGTCGACACGCGCATGCTTTGCATCATGCTGCACACCGTCGGCTTCTTTCCACATTACATCAATCATGTCAGTTTCGTGGTGATCATCGAGTAGCTCGCCCATGTTGCCCAAAAATGAACTGAGTACGGGTGTTGAGATGTGAGAGTAGACGCCATCGAGTTCTTCGTCTTGCGCAGAAGCGCTGTTATCACCACCCATGGGAACATTGGCAATTTGACGGAGGTTGAGGAGGAAGTGTGAGATTATGATTGAAGACAAGCTATAGCGCATTGTCCGTGTCAGCTACAGCAGTATTTTGCATCACAAGAGTTCACTGACGGTATCGAGAAACCTGAGGCATCGACGAAGACCTGCAATTCTAGGTCAGGGAAGCATCACTAATGCAGAGTCTCTGACTTCACATTGTTTAACCAACCGGCGATACTGAGTGCATTCAGTAGTAGCAATGCCCTGAGCGTGGTGCTCAGGAGCTCGCACGAGAGTGCAGTGTACAAACTCACTCACAGGAAATATAACGTGCCTAGCGAATCAGTGTGAGAAATATACATCGAGTCAAGATGCCGTGGCTCACCGTCACGAAGAGTCATTGTCAACAAGGGGCTCCAAACATTCTGTCTTCGTGCCGTCTGAAATATGGGCCATGTCCTTGACCAGGTGGCTACTAGGACAATTGCATCTGCCGCTATGACGCACGCTCGAGTGACAATAACGACTATGGATATGTGAGCAAATGATCGCTGAACAGATGTCAGACGCACGTCTAGATCGAGAGAAATAAGTAGCTGTCCCGGAAACGCTATCTCAACTCACTTATCGAGACTTGCTTCCGGTACATATTTGGTGTCAGAGCACAAGTTGCCTAACAGAGGCAAGGTCGTGACCTGCCAATAGTTGTTGGTGTAGTCGTAGAACTACCAATGAGATGAGGTGGTATGTTAGTATACATGAAGTCAAAACTTGTACTAGTACTGACCGCATTTGTCCCCACTGGCACAATACTGATTAAAACAACGATGGAAGTTATTGCTCGGCTGCGCCCGCTAAGAGCGTATACACGTATTCCCAGGAATGCTTTCGAGATTTATCACGTACTGCGTGCTGAACGGCAAATATATCCTCACCTGCCCAAAGAATATACAAGCAAATTTCATTCGCCCCACGGATGTATGCAAGTACAGCACAGCTGAAAACCGGAGAATGCGGCACCGATCAATTACATTTATATACCCGTTGATGAATGTGAGTCAAACCTCTGGGCAAGCGCAGTTTAGTCAGCTGCGAATCTCGTAGGACAAGTAAACGCACAGTGACTGTGACCAAGGGCGAAATGGTAGTGAGAATGGTCAAGATCGCCCATGTAGAAATGAGCCACCGGTTCACGTGGAATAATAACCGGGTGCTATCCAGGCTCTTGCCCCATATCAACATAACTTCTCTGGTAATTGTGCAGATGTGATCGTAGATGACAATGACTGGGATAAATCATTGGATCAGCCACCGTATGACGTCCCGGAAAAGTCATACCCGCTGCAGAAACAGTACAATAGTTGTAAATGAGACTACTCGCCGGTGGAATGAATCACAATCCGCTAATGATGACAGGAGCATAGCACTCACTTTGATTTCACAAGACTAATAATCTCATCGTTGAGTGAAGCTGAGCTGTACCCTAGCGACATCGTGACCACTGACCGGGAACAGGGCTGACAGAGGGACACAGATCGCGAGATATGACAGTCACTGTGGGGGGCATTACTGCTTTATAATTCAGAAGGATCCCGAGGCGCTGTCATGAAATCTTACAGACCGTGATGGTCGGTAGGGGTGGCACAATGACCACCAGGATCATCTACCAGCTGGAGTGTCTAGATACACTACTCCAAGTCACCGATCAGTACTCGGTACCGAGTCGGTGTGCATCGTTCATTGATCACGTAGATACGACCTGGTTTTGTGCTTTACATCATAGCGGAGCAGACGCAGTCGAGGCTACCTGGAAACTGGAGTGAACCACCCGATCTTCTATGGACACTCAATTACTTGCCTGGAAGAAGTGTCAGGGCTCTCATGAGTAGCGCACGAAGCAGAGTTCCTAATGTGCACCATCAGACCAACTCCCATTCACTGGAATCCCCGCTGCCTCCAGCAGTGGCCCGTAGGTCTTGGATATGACACGTGTAATTGTCCGCATTAATTGTCCGCCGCAAACACAAAGAAAACCCCTTGAGGTGTCGTGTTCGTTTCATTTTCCACGCCCCACTCCTTTCCTACCCTTGACTATGGCGAGGCATCGTCTCTCGTACGCTTCATAGCCCAGTCCTTCAATTCTTTAGGTTCGCAATCTCACGGTCATGATCTCGTCGCTCACTGTGTTTACGGGCCTCCTAAGTGCTACACTTGTAACGTGCCTCATGCCTTCCTGTCTTTGCGGAGTTATATTGTAACCGGCACTCATAGGGCCGTCCTCTTACTCCTCTAGACCTACGCCCCTGGCTTGGGTGAGGACACCGAAGCTATATTGGAAGTGTCGTTGCGACTCACAGGCTCTCTACGTCGTCCAGCGCAATGACCCGGGAGCGTGCCGTTTTCCAAGAAGCTGAAAAGAGCCGGCTTGCGTATCTGAGCGTTATGGCACCGGGGTATATCGTTCTCATTTTCGTGGAACTATATGGTGACGAAAGTGGAATGTGTACACGTAGTGCGATGTCGACAACAGCGGGTCATGCGGCCATGCCCGGGCGAGGGCCTTCAGCTTCAGCAACAGTGCCGGAGTATGAGGATGTCCTATAGGTCTACATACGCTGCTCCACAGATTAAGTGCGACGTTGCATTCAATAAAGTAAACAGAATGTCGTGCCAGTACTGGCTCAAGCTCGACGGAGGTCGTTTGCCGGGAGGGTACAATAACGCCCAAACAAACAACGTGCACACAAACACAGACGCCCGCTATGCACTCGTTCGCCACTCTCTCGTCGATTGCGCGAGACCGCCGTCGAGATGCTCTCTGCGAGTGATAGCGTCTACGTCTACTTCGGTGAAAACCCCTTACGGACGACGAGTCTTCAGCTTGGCCCCAATCTTTACGACCTCTTTCCTGACGGGACCCCCTCGACCCGATCAACAGCCCGATCCACAATCTGAAGACGGCGGGATCACATCGGTGAAGCACTGTGCTGTCTGGGCTTGGTTTCCTCCAGGTTTCTATTCATCGCACGTGCTGGTGTGCGATACCTGGAGTAGTGGACCCCGTTTTGGATCATCTACAACCATGACGATTTGTCGTGTGTTTCTCCATATCGGCGTATGTCCAATCCTTTCCCCTTTTTGAATATGCATCATCTGGGATTTCAGAATCTCGCCGCACAGTCATGTGTCAGTAGCCCGAGGCTATCCGCACGCGTTTTGTCTCGAAGTCGGATTGGCACATCTGAGCCCGAGACAATGCGTGGGACGAGCAGATGAAACAGCCAATCTGCTGATAATGAACTGCGCTGCATGATTCCTCTTACATTTTCACCTTCATGCTCCTCTGTATGCCTTGTACTTATTCTCCGTCTATCTCTGGTCTGGACGCCTGTACGGGACGCCTAGCATGAGGCAAGGCGAAGAAGCGATCGACATGCCACTCAGGAATCGCCCAGCGGTATTCCTCCCCAGACACTCCCTAGCTCGAGCTCAGGACGTCATCCCAAAGGCTTCTCGGATACGTTTCTGTGGTGGAGAGAGCCGTAATCCACCCCCCTCCGATGGAGCATAGACCCATACAAACCCTCGATGCACATGCATGGCGGCTCTATGCTGTACAGGTCTCATTCGCCTTCGCATACGCTGCGTGATGTGCTTGTCACTGCCAGCACCAGGCGCTGCCTCCACTGTGCGTATGGGCTGTTGTGGCATACATATGGACCGACCCGGGTCCGCTACCCCGTTCTGCCCCTTCGCAAAATTCGATGGGCGCTTGAATCGTGCGAATTCGGCATAATGACGGCGCTAACCTATCCTGGTCGCATGTGTAGTACGAGCCTATCGAAGCAGATAGGTGGGTACGTGCCCTGTACGGTACATGGTGGCAGCACTGCCTCATGTATAGGTACAGGACCTGGCGTTCTGGTAGGGAACCGTGCTAATTCGCACAATACTACATCGAACGCTCCTAGAATGCTCAGTTGCAGGCCATCGACATCACTACAGCTCGAATGTGATCACTAGCAGTTGAGGCCGAGGGTGTACCTCGCCGCATCACATGATCATGTTTCATGCAAGCAGAATGATTTCACTCAAGCTGCTCTCTCAGTTCGCTATGTACAAACATCTGACCTCGGTCTTCGTTACTCCGCTTCAAGATGCCGGAACTCTCAAGTTGCTTGCGCCCATCTGTCGCCGGCTCATCATCCTGTTGATCATATTCCGCACTGATGTTCGTTGTATGGCGGTGAAAGCTCACTTGAAATTTGACATTTGTGTCTCGAAGGTGCAACGAACGCGTCGGTGGCTCATAGATGCAAAGGCCGGAAATGGCGTCTCTTTAGGTCAGCGATCAGCGGGAAGTACGCGTCGTTGCCCTGTAGTATGATCATCAACCGTCTGCAGTTACGATGGGTTCACCTTCAGTGCTCTCACTCAAATAGCCACATACAACACCATGTTGCAATTGGACTGGTGTGTGCGACGAAGTGGAGGCCATTTGGACAAGTATGTACGCGTATGGCATTGACTCTGAGGTCCTTGGAAATACAGGTCGACGTTGCATGCGTGTGGTTCAAGTATGGTCACGTATTAGATATCTCGCAAGTCACATTCCGAAACGACTGTAGGCTTCTGTGTACTTCGAGCTGGGCCCGGTGCTTCCGATACAAGCAAGGCTCATCCGGGCCCGAGCTAATGCAAACTCTAGGGGATGACGGATAGCATTCAATCCAAAGCACACAGAACTACCGAAGGGAGTCCATTACTCACCATAGGCCAAGATTGGGGGTTACGCATCAGGTGAATCGAATGCCATTGCGACTTTAGCAGATTCGCCACATTGAGTCACTTCTCCGGCTGAGTGCCCATTCGTTCGTGTAGTGGGGTGATCGAGCAAGTCGCGCGCTCCTCGATGATCAACATGTGCACACTGTGCGCCAGGCTGCTCTCCATCGGCATCTTCCCACATAGCGTTCAAGTCACCGTCGTGATTATAGTCAACTGACTCGCCCATGTTGCCCAGGAATGAACTAAGCACGGGCGTGGAAGCATGGGAGCGAACCTGATCAAGTTCTTCATCTTGTTGTTCAGAGCAGATGTCCCTGGCATGGTTCGACACATCGGCAATTTGACAGAGATGGAGGAGGAAGTGTGATATGATGATTGAGGATAGGCTTCAGAGCATCATTCGTGAGTTGCATGAGCATTCCAAACAGTGGAAATATCCTAACGGTGTGAAGAAAACCCCGGCGTAGGCGAAGAACTGTAGCTTGCTAGTCAGATGAGAGGCATTGAACCAGAAAGCTTCAAGTACGTTGCTTGCCCAACCAGCCATATCCAGGGCATTCAATAATAGCAATCCTCTGGAGATAGGGCTTCAATGTTCATGAGAGAACATAAGGTGCAAATTGCCTCACAGGAAATACAAGGTGCCTGGTGGCCTGTTGTAAGATCTGATGCTCGTGATAAGACATTTCGGCTCACCGTCACGGAGGAGCAATGTCATGAGAGGATTCCAAACATTCTGTCTCCGTGCCATCCTAATCATCGACCACGTCCTTGACCAAGTGACTAGTAGGACTATTGCATCTGCTGTTATGACGCACACACGAGTGCCGATTGTGACTGTGGCTATGTGAGTAAACATTGGCCAAAAGATTTCGACGTACGTCTGTGTCCAAAGGGATAAGTACATTTCATAAAACACCAAGACAAACCACACCTACATATTGTCCATTGCTCCAGATATCTTTTGAGCGTCATTACACAGAGTTCCTATGACAGGGAAAGTGATAATTTGCCAATTATTGCCGACGTAGTAACCATACTACGAATAGGACGAAGTGATCTTTATCAGCGTCCATGAACTTTAAAATCCGCTGTAGTACTCACCGCGTTTGTTGCCACTGGTACAGTACTGAGTAGTACTACAGCGATCGTGATTAAATGGCTGCCTCCACTCAGAGCGTATACACGGATTCCGGAGAACCCTTTCGAGAATTGTCAAGGACGGGGAATTGTGCACTTACCCAAACTCACCTGCCCATATGCCAAATGCACACATTTCGATCGCCCCATTAGTGTAGTACATTCCGGCACATCTGCGGAGCAGAAGTTAATACGTAGCTTAGCAGCAATTAGTTTGTCGGGGAGATCGGGATCAAACCTCTGAAACGACGTTCACGAGATGTTCATTCGAAAGAAACTAGTACACGTACATTGATTGAGACCTCCGGAAGGAATGTTGTGAGAGCGGTGAAGATCGCCCATGCGAAAATGATCCATCGATTGATGTGGAACAATAGAATGGTGAGGTTTAGTCTCTTCCCCCATATCAACCGGAGTTCCATCGGTATCGTGCAGATATGATCATAGACGACAATAACTGGAATCGCTGTCAGACTTATCAGCGAGGAAAACGCGGGAAGAACTATACACGTGGCGGAAGCAGCACAGTAATTGCCAATGAGACTAGACGAAGAGTGTTACGATCCGCTTGCAGTGACAAGGGATGTGACTCACGTGGAACTCATGTAACTCACAATTTCATCGCTCAGCGAGGACGAGCCGTGCTGCGCCGACATTGCCGTGAGGACACTAGTGAACAGGCTCGAATTGCGGAGCGTTGCTACTGCCGAGCAAGAGGCTCCCGATATTTATAATTCAGTAGGTCCATGATAATTGGAACTGAGTCGAGAGCGATCTTGGACGGCCAACGCGAAGGCGCGCAAACGTAGAGATTCGGTCAATGCACAGTGGAAGGCCGTCGATGCACATTACTATGGGGCGAATACGATCGCTATCACAGTTGAGCGCTGAGGGTGCGCACCTCATCATCTCACAAACGCGCCTCCCCATCTGATTGGTGTGGATTCTGTCGAGAGCCTGATCTCAGTTCGCTCGATACGCCCGGCAGTTGCGATTGTATGGAAACATTCAGCCCACTGCCGTCAGAACGTCACTTTCACCTGACGCATTATATATAATCGTCACTGATTACCAGCGCCCGGTCGTGTACAGACGCCGATCATGATGCTCTCGAGCGCGTGATGACAGACCCTCGACTACGACACAGACTCGCCCCGATATCATTGTCCTAGTTCGATTTACACGTGCATGTATCGGTGCTTGTCTCCTCGCTGTGCTAGGACCTTGTGTTTCTATCTACCATGCGTCGGCTCAATCCCATTCTGTCAAATATACCGCTCTGATATGGGTCGCATACTGCCGGGAGCACGCATGGAATCCATGCTCTGGGCCTTTAAAGTGCGTGGCGACAACGAATGCATCTGGACCAGAGATGCGAAGATATCATACGCCAAAGCTGAGACCATCCGAAAGGAACGCGGTCTTCTACGGATAAGAATGTGTATTCGCGACGCCGAATGTAATGCTTCTCAAAACATGCAAGCGATATTGCCTGCCTTGTTGTTCACAGATGCGGAATTTGATCTCCATCATACAGTCAGTCAGTTGACGCCAATGAGGGGGGGTTGGGCTGAGGTAGGAGCCCGTCAAGGCATCATCGCCATCTCACAGACCTGTGCCGTATGTGATTAGGACGGACCCATCCTCGATGTCCTTGTACCATTTCGCTCTACGCGTGCATCCATTTTCGGCACCCGTTGCCTCTCCTTGCCAGCGCCTCAAGTTGTTGGCATTCATGCATTGCGCGGTCCTCGATCGCTCTGTGAAGTATACCGCGCTGCCGCTGGTCGCACAACGGTGAAGCACGCCTGGGATCCGATGCTCTGGGTCGTCAATGTGCGTGGTAGCAATGATGCGACCATGCATCTAGCTCACAGCCTCAAAGGCCTGACGCGCCAAAGCTGAGACCGGGACGCAAAGTGGTCTTCTCTGCATACGGAACAGTGTATTCGTAACACGAAGTCAGCGCCTCTATTGAGACAGGTGAGTTTGCCTGTGACTCTCTTCGCAAATATGCAGAGATACAGAACGTGGTGCTCATGATATATTCACTCTACTGTAGGACACGTCACCTTAGGCTGACAGCGACTCAGCGCCGTCGTCCTGCACTACAAGGAGTGAAACGTCCGCACCTGCAAAACGGACATCTTCCACGTTTTACACTCAAAGTGCCGCTATGATACAGCACCTCGACGGGATCATGCTGTTGAAATTGGACGGGGAGAGCGAGAACGAGATAGGTTCGGTACGGAACACGGTACATGAAATTTTACTTATATAGGTGGCGCGTCGGCGGACGCCGAACGAGCTCGGTGGCGAGACGTACCAAAACAGGAATTACAACACATGCGGCAAAATGCAAGTTTAGCATAGCTTTGGTTCCGACGTCTTTGCAGATACAAGTCGACGTGCTGAGCGCTTGAGAGTCCGAATGTGCGCTGTGCGCAATGGCAGACCCCCGACGCTCGATGTGCAGATCGAGTACTACGATGATCGATCGCTAGCAAAGCTTGCATCAGTCCGCTATAATACACGTGCCTCCATTTCTGGTCCTCGTTGCCTCACTTTGCTGGACCCTCAAGTTGTTGACATCCATGAGCTGCCGGCTTCCCGCTCTGTCTAGTATACTGCTCTACTGTTTGTCGGATAGTCGCGAAGCACACATAGAATTCGATGCTGTGGGCCTTCAAGGTGCATAGTAGCAGCGAATACACCCAGCTCCGAGCATGGCAGATGTGAAGGTCTGACACGCCACAGCTGAGACCGGATCACAGTGTGGTCTCCTCAAAGAAGGGACAGTGTATATGTGGCACCAAGTGAACACCGCTATTGAGATGGGTGAGTGATCTTGCCTGACTTTGTGTTCTGGGTAACAACGACGAAGCGCCGTTGTCCTGCAGTACAAGGAATGAAACGTCCTTTTACCTGCAAGACGGTCATCTTCAATGTCCCTCGCTCGAAGCGCAGCATACGTGGCCGCATTGCAGGTTGACCTGAATGTACGGCGGAGTACGGGTTTGGCATGAGCTTTGGTTTCGGCGCCTTTGCAAATGCAAGTCGACATCACATGGATGGGGTCTCAGCGAGTAACACTCTAGATATTCGGCACGCCAGAATCCGATAGTTTCAAGATATAGCTCCAAGCTCGTGTACATAGCTGACGCAGGAATAAATAATGGCTGGGATACGATCCATCACTCTGGACGTAAGATTGGCTCGAGCTATTGGGAGATCAAGGTGGCAATGAGATCGCCGAATTTAGTGCACGCAGGCAACCGCAACCAAAAAAATGATTCACCTTGAGAGACTGACTGATGCCTACAAGCCAGGTCGGTTGACCGTTACCGCGGCTCGAATATACTCGATGCGCTGGGCCTGTTCTCTAGATGATGAACACTCAGTCGGAATGATGCGCTTGTTCGACGAGTCGCGTGCACAGTGATGTTCAACGCCTACATCCTCTGCGCCATGGTGCACATCGTCGACGCCCTCCCACATCACGTCGATGTCACCATCGGCGTCGTAGTCGAGTAACTCGCCCATGTTGCCTAAGAAGGAACTGAGCACGGGGGTTGAGACGCAGGAGCAGAGCTGGTCAAGGTCTTCGTCCTGTGTTCCAGAACTGCTGCCCCTGGAGCTCGTGGAAACATTGGTGATTTTGCGGAGGTTGAGGAGGAAGTGTGAGATAATGATCGACGATAGGCTGGACGGTGTGGCTTGTCAGTCATAACGATGTATGATATAGCAGGCACTGACGGTATCGAGAAGGTTGACGCGACAGTGAAGACCTGCCGGCAACATTCAGTCGGGTGTCGTCAAGCGAGATATTACAAAATTACATCGCTTATCCAGCCGGCAATGCTCAGTGCGTTGAGCGACAGCAAAGCCCTGAGCGCTGTGTCCAGGAGTAAGATGGCGCGATACAAGCAATGACTTACAGGAAGTACAAGGTACCTGCTGATCTTCATGAGGTACAACGATCGCAAAAGAGCATTTCGACCCACCGTCGCGAAGAAGCAAATTCAAGAGAGGATTCCAAACATTCTGCCTTTGGGCCATCCTAGCTAGCACCAATGTCCTTGACCAGGTGACTACGAGGACGATTGTATCTGCAACCAGGACGGAGATTCGAGTGCTGATGGCGACTGTGGCTATGTGAGCGGACAAGTGCTGGAAGATGCATACGCACGTCTATATTGAGACAGATGAGCGAGTGTCCCCGAAGATCCAAGCGAACTCACAAATTTTCCGTTGCTTCCGATGCTTTCGGAACCTCAGTACAAAAGGTTCCCATTGCAGGCAAACTGATAATCTGCCAGTCGTTGCCGGCATAGTCATTGAACTACCGGTCAGACGAAGCGAAAGAATTAGCACTCATGTAATTCACAAAGTATGAACCAGTTCTGACCATATTTGTCCCCATTGGGACAATACTGAGTAATACAACAACACATGTGATTGCCCAATTTCCTTTAGTGAGAGCGTATATACGAATCCCAGAGAATGCTGAAAAAATTGATCAGCCCCTATGTGTCACGAGGTTGATTTAAACTTACCCGCCCATACAGCATACATGCACAACTCGATTGCATCATAAATGTAATTCAGTTCGACACAGCTGGAACTCAAAAGATGATGCACGACTTAGTTGTGATTAGATCTCTGATAGATAAAGATCCAACCTCTAGACGACGCATGGTTAAAATCTGACTTCACTGGGGCCACTACACGTACTTGAATTATGGCCCCGGGGAAAGCCAGAAGAATGTTGAAGATCGCCCATATGAAAATGAGCCACCGATTTGTGTGTAGAAGTAGTGTGGTGGTGTCTATTTTTGTTCCCCATACCATACCAACTTCCTCTACAAAGCTGCAGATGCAGTCGTAGACAACAATGACTACGGACAAAATGGATTGTTACTATGCATCAAAACAGGAAGTCGAAGAAGAATTCTACCTGTCGCAGAAACAATACAATAGTTCTCAACGAGACTAGGCAAAACAGATTACGGCCGCGTACAATGATTGGAAGCTATCACTCACCTTAAGCTCACGTAACTGACAATCTCACCGCTGGGTGAGCCCATTCTAGTTGAGGGTACTGGTAAAGAGACAGGAGTTATGGGGGATTGACTAACAACGGGGAGAAAGTTGCTACATTTATAGGTCTGTAGGATAGCAAGTGCTGTAATAAATGATTTGACATAATAGATGCAAAACGGCGACCAACGACTATCTGATATCTTGATTGTTCACAAGGGCACGAGTTGGTTTTCAGTGTTGTATCTCACTAGTGAACGTGACAGAGATGGGCTGAGGACCGAATTGCGATGCTCAGTCCTCTGTGATCAATGATACAACATGCGCGTCAGCAGGAAAGTAGCGTGTTGGGTTCGCAAGCGGCAAAGCACATACTTGGCAAGCCATATACTCTGCAAGCATCAGGATACAGCACAGATGATCGGTTTGCGTAGTTACTAATGAGTGCAAACGCCACACCGTGCGCTCAATGGAGAAGGCACAGGGTGCATGCATCGCATTCTATGTGGTAGTCGATGCACGTCTAGTCCTTGCCGGAGCTGACAAACACATCATGACTGGTACAGCTTGAAGCCAGATACAGCTTGAAGCCAGAAATGATCGTCGCAACCGCCGGTACAGGGATACTCCAATTACGGCAAACCCGTCAATACTGACAGCGCGAGTGTGCTGAGCGAGTCCGTCCAGAGCTCCTTGAAGCAGTATCTCACAGACGCGGTGGCGGCCTCGCCGAAACTCGTGCTCCTGCACGGGCGCAAGGACGTGCTGGCGTTCTGGCCCTGCCTGAACGTGCTAGTGCCTGAGCACTGCACGATGCTGACCCGACTCCTCATGCACGTGTCCGACCATCTCCCCCGTCTGTGCCGCCTGTGCCGAGAAGACATCGAAGAGCTGCTCCACGTGCTGTTACAATGCGAGGGTAGGGCAGACCTGGCGGAGCTTCGTCATCAGCTGTGGATGAAGGCCAATGCGGAGTTCCCGTTGATCAAAGCGGGCGCGGACACCGGGGGATGCCTTGCGGCTCATGCTGAACAAGAAAGAGTTGCACGCGCTGCTGGCGAAATATGGACGAAACATAGTAGATGTATTAGAGTCAGCTCCACTATGTGCTGTAGGCTTGTAGCGGACGCACCCGAGACGCCGAAGGGCCCCGGCATACCCCATATGATGTTGGATCCTGGTGCGGAGAAAACTGGGGGTCAAAATGGGCCAAGGTAGGATCGTCATGCGGACAAAAATGCCCAAGATACGGACCTAAGTTCGATATTTTGCGCGGGTAAATGTGGACTAGGAATGGCAAGGAGAGATCCTAGTGCGGGTAAAATCGGCCCCGCGCGGCAGCGCGGCCGACACGATACACCTGCCTGGATGTCTACCCAAAACGAGCCAACGCGCTGAAGGACCCGCATACATTCACTGCGATGTTTACATCGCTGGATGAGTTTATAAAAATAACCCTTCTGCATCTACCTGAGATATCGTGCCCTCCGGCTGCCGCCTGCCACGTTATGTGTCTCGGTCGGCTACCGACTATCTATACAACTATCAGATAGTCAAACTCAAAAGGGAGTATGATACAGCTCCAACGAGCTCCGGATGCGATTAGTCGCAGGGACCACGCCTGATGTTGTTCTGAGCTGAGCTTCCGCTGCTGTGATTGCTTTGCAATTCTACAATTCGATGTTCACGATGCTAATTGCGCTCCGGGAGGCCGGAAAAGTAGTAGATCTTGTTCTTCTCGGTATTCCGGATGCAGAGAGATATCTTCAAAATTATATATATCTATTTTGGGCGATTCTTTGAGGTTAGATCCGTAATGCGGACAAAAGCGACCACCGCAGGGGTCAAGTGGATCCTGGTGCGGACAAAAACGGGCCAAATTTGTGCGGGTAACATTGGCCAAAACCAGGGGTTGTCGTATCAAACATCTAAGGGGATATACCTGGGTCCTGACGCCGACTGCCCGTCGATTCCCGTGAGAATAACGACCTGGACTCGTTACCTCATTACTAGTTTAGAGTACTTACTCGTTGCAAAAGGCGCAGCCCTATCAGACCCGTGGGCGAGGCGGTCATGCCGTGTGCATACTAAGTAGTACCTGCCCTGATGGGGACCGTACCGGGTAATATATCCCCCTTCTCCCTCCCTCCCAGTACAGCTGCCCCGCCTCTATTTCACGCAGTCTCCCACACGGGTTGCAGAAAGGCCCAGTGCGGTGTAGCGACATGTGGGCGCCCAAAGTGACATGCCGCCGACATTCGCAGGTTAGGCAATGAGTGTGCAGATCCAATGCGCTGGGTCTCTGAGGTGCGTACTAGTAGTAGTAACCATGCATCAAGCTCACAGACGCTCAAGCGCTCAAGCGCTCAAGCCCGATGCGCCGAAGCTGAGATCGGGACGCAATGCGGTCTGGATCATTGTATTCGTAACACCAAGCCAGCGCCTCTATTGAGTCCATAAGGGCATACTTTGCCTTTTATTTTCTTCGCAAATATTCAGATATACAGAATGTGTTACTCATGATACATTCACTCTACCCTAGGACACGTCACCTTAGGCTGACAGCGACTAAGCGCCATTGTCCTGCAGTACAAGGAGTGAAACGTCCGAACTTGCAAAACGGACATCTGAGTCATGGTTCCCCGCTTATAGCGCCGCGTACAGCACCTCGACGAGATCATGCGGCGAAGTACAAGTTTGGAATAGCTTTGGTTCCGACGTCTTTGCAGATATAAGTCGTCGTATGAATGTGGTCAGCAAAGCAAGGCGATTCACTATATACTCCGCAAGCCAAACATCGAAATATTAAGATACAGCTCCAGGCTCATGTATATAGTTGACGCAGGAAAATGAATGATAGTTCGAATAGAATCCAACGCTTCCGATGCAAGAATGCCAGCTTGAGATATCAGGAAATCTAGGTGATGATGTGAGGTTGCCGAACTTAGAACCCGCAGGCGAGAGCAACAAGCAGTAGCTAATAACTCACCACGAGAGTCAGATGAATATCTACACACTGGATGGGCTGACCGTCACTGCAGCCACAGCGCGCGGATTCTACATCACATGTGAGCGAATGAACTTCCCCTCTACCATCCGCTATATACAAACATCCATCCTTCGTTCTTGTTAGCCGAGTCGATTCGTGGGAGCGTTTGCATCTCTGAGTTGCCTGTTTCCCACTCTGTCAAATGTGCTGTGTCGGTGTTGGGCACATCATGACGGGATCTCACGCGGGACTTGGCGCTCTAGGCTTTGCACGTGCGTAGCAGTAGCAAACATGCGCCGCTCGGCGCGCAGGCGCGCACAAGTCGAGGCTCGCAGCAGATATAGGCTCCTCTTAGCGAGAAAACGTATTCAAACTTCGAATGGCATGTCTACGCTCAGAAATGCGAGTAGCTCTGAATGTCTTCTTGATCACAGAGATACTGAACGCAGCATTCATCACGCATTCACTCCACGCCGAGACACGTCACCTTCGACTAAGAGGGCCAACGTTCTGTTGTTCTGCAATCTGTTGATCCAACCGTCTACATCTGCGTGACGGCCATTTGCAGTGATCCTTGCTCAGAGTACTGCACAGAACACCCCTTCAGAATTTGGACTGGTACATGCGGCAAGATGCTGACCAGTCACGCGAGGTTAGCAAGGTTGATCATGCACGGGCTCAGGTTTTGGCGTCTTTGCAAATTCAAGTCGATGTTGTATGCATGTGGTTCAATAGATAAGGTACTCGATCATTTGCACGTCGGAACCGAGATAATTAGGAGATAGCTCCAGGCTTCTGTGTATATCTCGCAAAAAAGATTATGGTCCGAGCTGGACCTGATGCTTCTGACGTAAGGATGGCTCTGGGCCATGGGTCATGGAATATCTAGGTGGTGCTGGAAGTCGCCGAACTTAATACGCATAGGCAAGGTCAATCGAGGAAAGTCTCACCAGTAGAGAGCTCAGTGTTTACACGCCCGATGGGCAGACCGTCATCAGAACTCTAGCGCTCTCCGCCCGCCCAAGCTGGCCTCACGAGGAAGATTCCCCGGCTAGTGCGGTATGATCATTGGACAATTCGCATTCCGTGTGGTGGTCAATATCGGCATTCTGTGTGTCACGTTGTACATCTTCAACGTCGTCCCAGATCGCTTCATTGCAATTACTAGGGACATAGTCAATGAATTCGCCTATATTGCTCAGAAATGAACTGAGCACGGGCGCTGAGACTTGGGAAAGGTTCTGATCAAGTTCCCCATCTTGTTGTACAGAGGCGGAGTTTCCGTCACCCATGGAGACGTTGGCAGTTTGATGGAGGTCGAGGAGGAAGTGTGAGATGATGATCGAAGAGAGTCTGGGGGGCGTGTCTTATCAGTCACAGCAATGTTGAAGATGACACTTACTTACGGTACCGTGAACATCGAGGTGTAGTCGAAGACCTGCCGGAGACCCGGAGTTAGTCAGTTGAGAACTGCCAAGCAAATCTTTACAAACATACAGTGCTTATCCGACCGATTATGTCCAGTGCATTAAGCGACAGTAAAGCCCTGGGCATAGTGTCCTGGGGTTTGTAAATTTGTAAGGAAGCGCGATACAAAAAATTACTCACAGAAAATACAAGGTCCCTAGTAACTCGGGAGACAGTTGAGATACGATAACTTTGATAGAGCATTTCGACCCACCATCACGAAGGAACAAAGTCAAAAGGGGATTCCAAACATTCTGCCGTTGTGCCATCCTAGCTATCGCCCACATCCTTGACCAAGTTACTATGAGAACAATTGTGTCTGCTACCATGGCGGAGACTCGACTGCTAATCACGACTGTGGCTATGTGAGCGGACATCTGCTGAAATATGTAGACGCACGTCTGTATTACAATGGATAAATAAGTCTCCCTGAATGTCAATCCGACTCACTGATTTGTCATTGTGGTCGATTCTCCCACGAGGTCAATGCACAACCTTCCCATTAGTGGTAAAGTGATAATCTGCCAGTCGTTGCCGACGTATAGATAGAACTATAGATAAGGCAAAGAGGATGCACATCAGCGCTCACAAAGATGAACCTGCTCTTGCACTGACCGCATTGATCACCACTGGCACAAGGTTGAGTAGCATGACAACACTAGTGATTACTAGATTCCCCTTGCTGATAGTATACACGCGGATACCTGAGAACACTTCCAGGCAACATCAGTCACTACTACTAATAGTCGCGTGCTGACTCTGAACTCACCCATGCATACTGTAAATAAGCACAATTCAATCGCGCCGAAAACGGCAGATAGCCCGACACAACTGACAATGAGAAGGTCATGCAAAGTTGAGTCGTGATCGTATTCTGAACATAAGGAACTCGCCTCTGAAAAAAAAGCGTATGAAAGATGACAACTGCACGGGGGCTATAACACCTACTTGGGGTGTGGCCGCGGGAAATACCATGAGAATACTGAAAGTAGCCCATGTGAAAACGAGCCACCGATTTGTGTGGAATAGAAGTGTGACGCCGTCTAGCTTCCTTCCCCACATCGAGTTTATTTCCTGTGACGTTGTGCAGATATGATCATAGATAACAATGACTGCGGACAAAATGTATCACTGAATGGTCATACATCGAGGATTCTGGATGACAATACCCGCTGCAGAAATAGCAGAATTGTTGGCGAAGAGGCTAGGCGAAGGTTATTATGACCTGCTTGAAATGACGGATGACCATCACTCGCCTGGACCTTAGAAGACTGGCGGTCTGATCCACGAGAGAACCCGAGTCATATACTTGCGACATTCTCGTCAGGTCTGCTGATAAGGAGGTCAATTTGCAAGGTCCTGCTCTCGTGAATAAGAATGCCACCACATTCATAGCCCGTAGGATCATGAGCGTTCCCACAGGTACTGTCCATACCAGTGACGTTTAGGAATCGGCAGGGGCTTCCAAATTGCCTTACATGACTATCGGACGACTGAACTTCTCTCCTGTAACATGGTTGGCGCAGTCGAGATGAGCTAGAGTATGACATTAGCAAGTCGGTTTCGTCATCCTGCATGATGCCCGGTAAGCGTATTTGCCAGTCTGGGGGGTACAATCATCTTGACCGTTCCTCGTGCCTCAATGCGACATGTATAGCATGTACCAGCGTATTCAAAGAGGCTGAGATGAGCTGAACACTGATTTCTGACTGAGAGGCTTTCCAAAGATCGAACAAGCCCCGGCTGATTGCGGCTTCAAGATCACGATGGTACCTTTTGTTATCGTGAGGTACGCCATGTGCCGAGCTCTCCGAGACAGTCAAATTGGACGAGTCTAGACCGAGGGAGAGCACTGACCAATCATTTGGAATAACCCATCCGACCATGGCAAGGCCTTCGACCTGACGATCTATATATAAAATGTCATAACCTGTCGATGCTCATTATTCTCCGTCGCCTAAGCGAGGTATCTAGGAACACGTATTGCGAAGGCAATTCATTTTTAGCCAGCCGTTGCGATTTGCAGCGCCCAACTGCCGCATATATCAAGCATATGTGCCTGAGCGAAAAAGGCGGTGGAGAACAACATCGTTAAGCAGGGTGTCGGTGACAGTAATTTGCAGCAAGGCATCGAAATCGTATAGCTGTACAAGAGCTAAGCTAACTCGAGTTGGGAAGGCTCTGGCGACGTGAGACACGAGGAGCCATAGATACAAAGACGTACGTCCGCCAAAGTCCAGTGTCAGAAGTCCGGCCGCTTTATCTCTATAACCTCATTCGCCTCCAGGTCAGACAGGAGACTTCTCTTCGTCGGACTCTCGCCTAAATCGTATTTGAGCACAGCAGGTTCAGGAGGCAACACGTGTGTCTGGACGTGGGTCTCGCACTGCCGAACAGGGTCAAACTCAACTCGAACGTGCAAGTGACTGGGAGTCAACGTACGTGAACGAGGACATTGAGTCTCGCGTCATCATTCATCAAGGCCATAGTGCCGCGCTGTCCTGTTCGACCTGGCGTGCCCCTAGATGCGCTGAGTCGAAGTCAGTGGGTCATCTCGAAGTCTAGAAGATCATTAAGGACCCAAGAGCCTCAGCTTCGCCCTGCGTGTAGTTCGCCAGCCTGCGCACAGCGCGACATGCGACGACCTGTGCAAGGTTAATTATCTCGCTAACGTGGAATCTTCCCTGTCCCACTCACGCTAGAGATTGTCGTCGGCAGGATGTTCGCCATAGTCTGCATGACAGGATTCAAGTCCAGTAAAATGAATACCTGTGGAGAGCCGATTCAGAAACCGCCAGACGGCATCGCTTCCAAGGTAGCGTACCACCGCCACGGCCTCCACGGTGAACCTGGAGCTAGATCGATTAGCGCTGTACGCCGCTGCCCAACCTCTAGGTTGCGCACGTACGCAATAAGGAAGAAGATGAGTCCGTCCGTAAATATTATTGTCGCGATTTGTGACGACCCCAGACGGCCCAGCTGCGAGACGAGACCCCAAGCAGTGAGGACGAGGATAATGAAGTTCTCGCACATCGTGTACACTATTGCCGTGAGTATCACGACATTATCTCCGTAGGTGATGCATCCGTCATGTTCGGCGTATTCCACGCTAAGAGGGATGGCTAGGAGAGTAATAAAAACTCCGACTGCGGCTGTAGTAGATGAGCATGACACTGACCGCTCACGAGTAGGAGGGTAAGTTGGCCGATAATCATGAGCACAAGAGGTGCGATCACATATCGTGACATGTTCCAGACTGCCATGCTATGGAAAGAATCAGTTTTGACCTAACTCTCAACTCATGGTCACAAGAGGTAAACTCACGTGCGCAATGACAAGTTGATCCCCGATAGTCCGAGAGAGAGATTTGCAAAGACCTTTCAGGAGATTAGTCTACGAATGAATATACTCATGGATATCCCTACTTGAACGCTTGTATATAAAGCGAGACAGTCCACTGGACTGCGAAACGTAAGCTTTGCGATTCACAATCACTTGGAAGGACCTTACTTCGTAAGGTTTGTCCACAGAACACTGTATCGTCCAGGTTTCACACCGATCAACGCCGGTCCCCTGCTCTCGAATACAAAAACACTCACACACCAACGAAGGTTCCCAACATGAGGTACCGATTACTGAAGTAGAATACCTGGAGGAGTCCGTAAGAATGTTTTAGAGCCGAGTGACTATGATATTGTTGACCAGTGGCCATCTGAAGGCTCTTTTCCGCGTCATATACGCCCAGTCGAAATCCATTGAGATGACGAGCTCCCATCTGAATACTGATCAGTATTAAACAAATGACAGGCGAATTCTGCTCTTACGCATATAGACCAAAGAGACCATAAACGAAGTCCCTCCAGACGCCTTCACGGACAATTGATAGTACTTTCATCAACCGCTCGACTTTGCAGAGACAAGCCGCTCACCTCCTTGACTTGCGATTGCCTCGTTTGTAGTCCAATGCTTCATCATCAAGTATCGATTCTGGCCTCCACCGTTCGTGCAGCCTGGCACGGGCTTCACAGAAGACGAGATTCCTATCTAGGCACCGTCTTAAATGTAAAGACTCCTTGGCAGAGAATACTGTTATCAACAATCGAGCAGGGGCGGCAAAATCTGGGGAGGTCTCGCGCGGCGAGCCACGGCGACAGATCTTTCGAGTACGCACATATATAGCCTTCGTTATGAGTCGTCGCCGCCACATAGATCTGTCATACTACTTCATTTGGCGCAGTGTATCTGAATGACAGTCGGGTTGCTTGATTGTGCATCCCAGAGCAGCAACTCAGAATCCTATTGATCAGGCTGCGGTCGGTGATCCGCAGTGACCTTGGCCAATGGCAACAGGACCAGATGGTCGCTGGTAAACCTGACGTTCATGCTTCCGGACAGCACATCCCTATGATGCATTCCATGGAGCCAATGATTGAGATCGGGCGCTGGGTGGTATAATGAAAGCCGAATTATCAAGGAGGCCGTTCGCCAAGCAATTCATGAGCCAGAATCACAGTGAATACCGCCCAGTACTGCGAGAGCGTCAGGAGTGATACTGCAACGAGCTTGTATCGGGCATCCCTCGACCAATGGGCACTGAGGGCGATGGGCAGCATCAGGACATGTCAATTGGTAGCAAGACATCACATCAGATTGTGTTGTGAACAGTACGCATGCAGTACAGTACTCGGGAGGTGATACCAGTGGATGCTGGCAGATGTGCAACCAAGAGTCTGATTCCTCGGACGCGATTCGCTCTATCTCCAAGGCGGACATGCTGCCAGTGAGATCCTCTGTGAAAGTGAATGAGAGCCTATGAGAGCGCAAACAGTTTGGTCCGTGAGAAATTGTCAGATTTAGGATATGTGTTTTTGATTTTATAAACATTACTTTGTGTAGCAGCTGCCCTTATCTGCGCATAATCCACTTAGAATATCCTTACCGCATCCAGCCTGCGTGCGATTCGAGCGCTCACAGGAGAGAAGTCGACCTCTCCCTGTCGCCCATACCGCCATGAACGTAGGCGTTCGAAACGTCCTCTCCACTGCTGCTAGGTCTTTCGGAAGACGACATCAACTGTGCATAACTCCTCGTCGGCAATACGCTTCCGAAGCTCCGACAGACCCGGCTACAGACACACCCTCTAATGAGCCTTCATCTTCTCGCAATAACGCTTCAGCTTCGGCTCAGTCTCAGCCACCGGTCGTAGGCGACGTGTCAAAAAGCGCAGTGAAGAAGGAGTCTACGGATGAAAAGCTCCCCGAGCTGAATCTGGGCGACTACCCCAACCTCATAACTAAGGACCCGTTCCTCGATGTGCACGAAGCAGAAATCTTCCCCCGCTCGAAGCGAAGCCCGTACGAGAGCAAGGTCATCTTGCGAAATGACCCCAACATGTTTCTGAACGCTCGCGAGCTGCTGGGTGAAGAGGAGCCGGAGGAAGACGGTGGGAGCTCGGACTCGGACTCGGGCCCATCGCCTGCGTCTTTCCTGCACTTGAATCGTGCAGAGCAGGAGAAGCTATTCACATACACGCTCGTGGACAGGCGCGTTATTCAGCAAACGAGCAAAGGTCGGCAAGCGCAGATGGCGTATATTATCGTCGTCGGGAACCAGAATGGCCTCGTGGGCATCGGCCAGGGCAAAAGTTCCAACAACGCCAAGGCGTTCGAGGGAGCACGTATTGCCGCCATCCGCAATATGGATTATGTCGAGCGATTCGAAAATCGGACCATCTGGACGGAGATGGAGGCGAAGTTTGGCTCAACACGCATCTTCCTCCGGCCGCGTCCTGTCGGTTTTGGGCTGCACTGCAACCCAAACATCTACATGGTACTCAAGGCCGCCGGTATCAAGGACGCAAGTGCGAAGGTCTGGGGCAGCAGGAACCCGATTCACGTCACCCAGGCGTTGACCCGCATGCTGCATGCGGGCAATGCACCTTTGGGAATGGGTGACGGTGTGGGCGGAAAAGGCAGGACGATGGAGAAGGGCGTTGGAATGCTGAGCAGGGAGGATATCGAACGAGCGAGAGGGAGGAAGATGGTTGACCTCCGCCTGCGGTAGCGCATGATGCCTTGTGAGTTTGCTCATTACGTCGTGCTCGTCGCCTATACCAATGTCGTCATCCAGTGCATTCCTCATACTGTAGAAGGCTGCTATCCATTATCCCGTATAGACAGGCTCTTCTCGGCCAGGCCGCTTATCGCTGCGTGCTCCAAGTGCAATGCACTACCATATATCAATAGTCTCGCATCATGAATCGAAGATTTCGGGTGACCTACGTCTTCTCCCTCTAATTGTCACGCGAGAGGTAAGGCATATCAATTGCATATTGCATACGTGGATTGCGGGGTCACAGAATACACGAAGTGTACACGGCTCTACCGAGATAATGATAAATCAAAGGTATCAAGGGTCTACATACGAAGAATGCTCCGTGCCAATGCTCGCAGAATGACGAGAACCCTTTGGAATGCTGATGTTGATGATGTTGATACTAATGCTGATGCAGGTGCAGATGACGAAAATTGCGACTGTAACAATAATGATGATGCAAAGCGTCCGGATAATTTACGCAAGGAGTCACGACGGGAGGACTGCTGCGAAGAATTTGCCAGGGGAAAACCAGTCCCGCGCTGACAGCAGCCTCCGCCGGCGCCGGCGCGCCTCCTGCGTCGCAGTGAACTTCGCCACGGACTTGCCCGCCGGCGGGATGCAGCGGTACGGCTGGGGCTGGGGCGACGCGGGCGTCGACGGCGCGTACGCCCAGCTCATGCCGACGCCCTCGGGCTCGAACGCGGGCTCAGTCTGCACCGTGCGCGTGCGCAGTGGCGAGGACGAGCGCCGCGGGAACGCGAGGCGGATGGGGTTGAGGAAGCTCGACGTCCGCGCCTTGCGCTCCGCCCGCGCCGGGCCAGTGCCGGGGCGCAGCGGGAGCGGCGGCGGTGTCGGTGAGGGGGGGTAGTCGCGGAAGGGAAAGGGGAGCGGCGTGGGCATGGCCATGTGCTCCTGTTGCTGGTCGAAGGACGGCCGGGGAGGCGCAGTGAAGCAGAAGGAGTGCCATGCGCTCTCGTTCTGGGGCGTGGGGGCGGCGGTCTCGAAGGTGAGGAAGGAGAACGCGGCGGTGGTTGCTGCTGACGGAGGGACATCGACGTGCTCCCAGTTGTACGATCCGCGCATGTCGGCCTCAGCGCGCTGTGCCGGGGCGTTGAGACCAAGTCCCAGAGAATGCAGTCCGAGTACCGGAGATTCCGGTCGGGCGGAACTGAGAGACTCGTCGGCATGGATCGTTGGGTAATTTGAGATAGCCAGCTGAATAGGCATGTTTTCTTCGTTCGCTGTGATGGGGGTCGTGATCATGCCCACATCCTCAGCCTCGCCCGTAAACAGGTGTTGCTTACCACCCAGGAATGCCGCCGAGTAGAGGCCGTAGTCCTCAATGTGCGACTCGAGGGCGGTATGCATTGACGATGTGCGCGCGGAGAGCATGGTCACGCTGTCGTTGTAGTATTGCGCGCGACAGCCGTTCGTGTCGAGCATCGGGAGCTTTGGGCGGCGGACCTCCGCAGCGGGGCTCCACGTACCTGCGCCATTCGGTGTCCGTGGTAACGATGGAATGGAGGGCGATGATGAGAGAATGGAATACGATGACTGCGGGCTTGATGCACGCGACTGCAGTTGTTCGAAGAGGCGTGTTGTAGTGTAGACGGCAGGGGAAGGGGACATGGACCTGCTGTAGTTGCACGGATGGCGCGCCTCACATGATGCATCCTCCACCCATGAGGCCTTCTCCGCGGCAGAGTGAGTTGCGAACGCCATCTCCGAATCGGAGTCGTTGCTCCACGCTGACTCGAACTCGTCCTCTGCGGGGAGTTCCTGCGGCTCGGGCTCCGCCTCGGACTCAGACGAGCTGTCAGACTCGACAGTGATACCCGCCTCCCACGGACACCGCGCCATGCTGTCCTCGAACAGCACATCGGGCGCGTAGAAGTTGGTAATTTCCTTGATGGCTAACCGCATCTCCCTGAGCGTGATACGCCGGCGCCAGTCGACATCGAGCGTGCGAGTCAGCAGTTCGTTGACCTCCTCAGAGATCGGGAGAACGGTCGGCAGGAAGTGACGCGGGTCCTTGAGGTAGGCCTGGAAGGTGACGTCGTCCGCCGAGGCCGACTTCCATGGGTTGCGGCCGGTGATCAAGTTCAGAAGGATGATGCCGAGAGACCAGACATCGTTGAACAGCGGCGAGTATGCCTTAGTGTACGCAAACATTCCACCTTGGCACTCTAGTATAGGATAAGCAGCTGCTGAATACAGATACGACGTAATGGCTTACCTGGACTCATGTGGTATATACTGCCGGTGCGGAACTCGGTACTCATCTTGTCGGTTGTGGCCAGGCCGAAGTCAGTGATAGCGAGGCGGAGGCCACCCTCGAAACAGAGGATGTTCTCCGGCTTCAAGTCGCGGTGATAAATACTGAGAGAGTGGCAATACTCAACTGCATCAAGCAGCTGAAGGAAGACCTCCTTAATGAGGTCATTGTGGCCAAGATACCGACGCTGGTGGAGGATCTGCGTGAAGAGATCACCATCAGGGCAGTAGTCCATGACGATATACGTGTAGTGATAATCCTCGACGACGCGATGAAGGGTAACAACGTTAGGATGCGCCGATGCAAGTTGGTGGAGCGTGATCTCTCGTAGGTGCAACTGCCGTTGTCGGGACGCGTTGCGCTTCTGCGAATGTGGAAGGCACTTGACGGCGTAGGAGGTGGGTGACGACGTGAACGTATCGGTGGCCCGGTAGACCACACCGTAGCCGCCGTACCCGAGGACCTCGACGAGCTCGAGGGTACCATTGTCGATCAAGGTACCGACGGGGGGCGGCGCCGGCGTGCTTGCAACCTCAGAGGAGTCGACCATGGCGACTTACTAGCGGTGCGGAGAAGGTTGGGTGCGACGAGCGCGGTAGAGGAGGGGGGACAGAGGACCTGAGGGATGGCAAGAAAGCGCTACGCTCGACCGGGCTTTTACTTCGGAAGAACGTGACCAAGGGTAGGCGTAGGCGTGGCCACCATGAGGCAGCGACTGTGGCAGCGCTAATAAGAGTCAGACCGGAGCTATGCGTGAAGCGATAGAACCTTGGGGAATCGAAAACACGCCTTCTCCAGGCAGGAGTAGGCGAAGGCCACCATTCAAACGTAGTCTGAAGCTGCATATTTGACACGAAGTTGAGACATGGCACTGCGCGCTACGATTGCGGAGATCGCGCAGGCCATGTTCCGGCTAAACTCGGGGAGTCCATCATCATATGGAATTGCTCCCCCAGCGCGCGACGCGGTACCGCCTTAGACAGGGGGGACTAACTGGTGGACGCGCTCTGGAATGAAGGGAGACAATGAACATAGGAGGATGGGACAGACCCTCGATCACAATCAACGTCCTAATCTCCCGATCCAGATAAGATCTCCCGCGCTTTTGTGCGTGCCGAAGCGTGCCACCAGGGCCTCCCGCGTGGGATCTGCGGAGGCGCGCTCGGGCTCTTGGGAGATTCTGAATGCAGGCAATGGCAGGCTTCGGCCTTGATGCGACAGCACTCTTGGAAGTCGTGCGCGCGATATCCGCATTGTTGCACCGCCCCGCCTTGCTCGTGAGATCATTCGCTCTGCGATAAGGCTGGATACGGTAGGACTCACACTGATCGTGCCCGCCTCAGTGCATTGGGTGCATGGCGCCACCGCCGCGACGGACCTCGAGCCAGCCTCACGTTGGCGAATAGCATGAGCAGGGTTCGATCAAGTGGGTCATCCCGACGGTTTTCCTCAAACAGTAACTCCACTGCTGCGATGCCATATTGGGATGATTTTACTCACCCGAGACTCGGGTTGCGTCTCAAAAGGTTCGCTTTATGCTTTCTACCGTGCTAATCGTTATTCGTACAACACAATCCAAGGCGACTCTGAAAATACATTGGACGAATCAGCGCATTGATACTCATGTTTCGCGGACATGAGCTTACCAGAAGCGATTTTCCTTGCGCGACTACCAGCCCCCGCCAACGCGTCGGCCAGACGGCGGAAACAATACCCGCCTCACTGTCGCACCCCCGCAAACACGTACATCACGCGGCGTAAAGATGTCCTTGGATTACCGCTCTCAGGGAACGTTCCTGACGTTCCGCGGCGCAAACAATGTTCCTCATTCTAGAACCACTGCGTCCCCGTTGGCCGTGGTATCTGGCACAGTCTAGCACGAAAATTCCGTGCGCGGCGCCGCCCAACGGACTGTTACAACCCTCGATCGACGACGATGGCACGGTGGTATTCATCACCCACAAGTGGTGCTAGAAAGAAATGGTGGCGCTAGGTCGTCCGCTGTTTGTCCGAAATTAAGGTGGGTAAGTGCTATCATTGAACAGTTGCACCCCTGCTCGTCGGCCGGATCCTGTATAATTATGGGATTTACGCTCGGTCCGCAGTTCCACTGGCATCTCCCCTGACCATTGCGTCATTGGAATGTATGGCGAATGTTTGTCTGCGTCCTCAGACAACAGCCTCGCTGTAGGCCAAGTGAGCGGGGATCAGTCGTGTACGGTGTGCGTTGCGCATGCTGAGCGGCGGTACACTGCGGATGCGGTGAACCGTGGAAAAGTTGGTCGTCCGAGTAGGCAATATGAAGCAGAGGTGTTGCTTCAATGAGGCCGCTGAAGAACCTTTCCACCGTGAGTATGATCAGACTGATCGCGACCGTGACATCTTCGATTGAGGAACGTGCATCCCTGACTTGAGTTTAGCACGGCTGTTCTGGGTGGGTGATTTGAGATAGAAGGTCATATAACTCTGGACAAGAGTTTCATCCGTACCCTCTGACCGGAACCCATATAGTCTCACCACTGGCCAGCGTAGAATAGCCATTGACATGTGACAGAGAGGAGTCGCACTAGGAATCCTGGGACAGCCTCGCGATTCGGATCCTCATTTCCGTATATCTTCCTGGATTCATCGGGAGTCTCTGCCGGTGGTCGGGTAAGTCGTGCTAAATGCAGCTGATCAAGCCGGAGATCGTGGTCCGAGATTCACAGTAGCTCCGAAGCGTCCAAGTCCATCAGTGCGGATACACAGGTACATGATGTTATGTTACATTGCGGGGGACCATGTAGGAGTGCTGCTGCCGTCGTTCTCGATGCAACGGTATATATTCGCGGTCGTCTTTTCGGTGTTATGCGGAGGGATTGCCCAGAGATCATGAACACTAGTATGAGTTTCGAAGAGCAGCACTTCTGTGAAAAGAGAAGAACAGAGAGATGTGAGTTCGAAAGAACTTTGAAGTGATGTTCCGAGCCCAGAGATAACAGATATGAGCGTTGAAAGGAATCACAGTGCTTCTCCTGTGGTGTGAATCAGGGAGTTGAGGGCTCTTTGTTGGGTGTACGCCCCGGTTAATTTTGTTATCCGCATGCCATTTGTACTTAGTTCCCTCGTCTTCGGCATGTTCAGCACTCCTGGGTCCCTTGATCGTCCTTGAGCGCAGGGTCAGCTGATGAGGTCGCACGAGCTGAGATAGGTGAAACCATAGTATGTTTGAACATGAGGACACAGAACCCCATTTGTGTTCTCTTCAAAATTCAAGGGAGAGACGGTGTGTCATTTCAGTCGTATCGACGAGGAGACGAAGGGCCGTCGCATCCCCAACTTAGTCACAAACACAGAAAAGAGACGCGTCGTGCACGTGGCAGATTTGACGCGTCTGCATCACATGACTTAGATTTCCAGTTCCATTTCCAGAAAATCATTCTATCGCTCTCAATGCAGTCCTCTCGCCATCTCCGCTCCTCACTCTCCTCGCTAGCACGGAATGCTGGTCAGAGGCCATCCTATTCGTTAGAGTGTCTGCACAACTACAGACGGATATGCTACTCTGCTGCACGGCGCGCTGAGAAGCAGCCGCTAACAGCTGCTACGGCGAACACGCAAGACGTCGAGGCGAAGACAACGTCGGCTGTAGACAATGTATACGCCCCTCCTCCAGATCCTACGGTCAGGGCCGTCCCGCCACATCTAGTTGGTCCCCGTGCGCCGCCAGCACCCGCCGCAGATCCAGAAGTGAAGGACGCAGTAGATGCAGCCGAGACCATAGAAGAGTTACCCATGCTCCAGCGACCACTGGGCGTTCATGACCGGCCAGTAGCGGAGCGTCAGACATGGTCCAAGATGGCAGAGGAGATGCTCGATGAGGAGAAACGGCTGGAGAAGCGGAAGCATTTGTGAGTGTTGCACTGCACCTGCCGTGTGCAGTGCCCGCTCATTTCTGTCTGCTCGCAAGGATCAAGGCGGCGACGAAGGGGTACTATACGGACCTTCTAGCGACTCGCAAGTTTGCCGGGAAGACGTGGATCGCACCTAAAGTCATGATCCGTGCTGACGTGAGTACCGACTCGTGTATATGGCTCGCTAGCACCGCTGACCGTCTGTATAGAAAGCGTTATATTTCCCGAACATGTACGGCACGGCCCTGACAGGCGCAAAGGTACACACAACCGACCTGTGCCAGGGTAAAGTCTCCATCATTGCGGTGCTTTGCACGCGCATGTCCGAGGTCGGTATCTGCGCCCCTGCGGCATGTCTGCTCTCACAGTGCTGATTCTCTTTCACGGTTCCAGATCCAAACCGCCAATTTCGTAAAGGAAGCGCACGAGCTGCACCAAAACAATCCGATGTACCAATTCATTCAGATCAACCTCCAAGAGAACCTCCTTCGATCACTTCTCGTCTCTCTGTTCACTTCTGGAATTAAGAAATCCGTGCCGGAGTCTCTGTGGCCAACATATCTCGTCAGTAATCAGAACATGGAGTACGTTTTCACTTCTGCGCTTCTCATTTACAGTGCGCTTCACGGAGCTTGGGTGCTGACATCTGTGACACAGCTATATTCGTGATGACTTGGGCATGACGAACCGTCACATCGGTTATGTCTACCTCGTTGACGAGCAATGCCGTGTGCGATGGGCTGGCTGTGCGGACCCGAGGCCAGAGGAGTCGGCGGCGCTGAGCGTATGTGCTAGCGTGCTGCTGAAACGGCATGAGACTCCGAAGAAAGCGTGAGGACTTGATCGACGTGCTTCATGGGATTTAGATGTATTATCTGTTATGTATCTGCCGCTTTGCATCCATCTCTACCCTATATTTTCTCATCTCACCCGGAAGCGAGGAGCATAATATATGTGCGTGCGCGGCAGAATTGGCGCGCAGAGTATTATTCATGTGCACAATCTCAATTCATTATTTCACGGGCTTCGCACCTCTGAAGGTGTGCATTCGTCGCACGACGACCGTTGACAACGGCTATGCAAGTAAAGACATACGAACAGGATCAATCACCGCCAGATGATTCGAACGCGCCGCCTGGTGTTGATGAGATGTCCAAAACGGGGGTGGCAGCCCGTGCTATGAACCGCACTAGAACTTTACTCGCCTCTGTCGCCGCTGGCAGCTGCCACCTCGTATCTTATTTCCCTCACATTCCGCCGCGCTCGTTGCTCCTCGATAACTCCATGCTCGAAGTATAGACAGCTCACACAGTCTGCACGGATTCTGGCCAACTCGCGTCGAACAAGCCGAACACCGAGCTCGAAGCCCCTGCGACCACCCCTGACGTCCAACAGACCTATTGTCCACACACATATACCACCACGCTCCAGGGGCACTGCTATACCCCAAACTGCACACAGTAGTGTAAACCGCAGTCTCCTCGTTCACGTCGGTTGCATAAAGTGACTACGTACGACCTCCACCATGCCGCCACCGCGTAGCTGGCTATCTCCGCCAACGCGGAGAGAGCTCACATTACTGTTATTTTCCCTGACGATATTCGTGCTTTCATATAACCTCGAGACGTCGCTGCAGCTGGTTGGAGTACCCCCAGCGAAACTGAGGTCGTCATATTTGACCACAATTGGTGCGTACTTCCACTATTTGAGGCGTCTGGCTCCTATGCGGACACAATATGACGGAGCACATATGAACGCGATGTTCATAACTAGGTGGAATATTTTGGGATCGAATCCAGGCCTCTGGGAGACATTGAGTCTCGCCACTGGCCATTCGGGACGCGAGGTCAGATTATTGGATACTCTTCTGCACAGAGAGTCATCTGGCGTACAACACGTCGAGGCTCTGCACACCGGACCTCATGCATCCGTGACTGGCGTTACAGTCCCTCGGCGGAAGTGCTTCACATCAGTCATAATGTGGTCTGCCGTCATGGCACTGCAGACTTCATTGATGCACGGGCAAGCTAGGTGGAGCTCTGAGACCGGGATGTCACCGTGGCCTGACTTTCAAGTGTTGCCTACTATGTAGAGCGAGGCTCGTGGCTACCGCATGTCTCGGGGAGCACTCATCATATCCTCTAGTGAAGGAACAGTTCTTGGACGTCATTCGCTTACCTTTGCATCCCTCCAGGCCTTGGGACAAAAGACCCTGGCTTAGAGCCAGATGGAAGAAGACCGAGAGAATGGCGAGATAAGCTGGAGGATGTTATCTTTGGCGACTGGGAGTGGAAGGAAGGGCAGGTAGCAGGAGTGGAGAGGGGCCAAGTTGGGATCAGTTCCGTCGGAGCAGCCATCTACAACGTTGGCTCCAGGTCTGCGAGTAGGAGCGCAGGCAAGGAGGATAAGGGCGTGAGCCTGAAGTCTGGGGTGACGCCGAAGGAGCAGTTCCTCCGGTGGGAAGAAGGCCCTCCAGAGACGAAGGCTGTTGTGCATGTTCCAGGTCAGGATGTCAGAGGTTTACATTTAGACCATAATGGTGTACTGACGTTCTATCCGTTTCCAGGTTATACCATCCTGGACAACCTTGTGGTCGCTAATGGGACGTTCTTCATTGTGACGGATGATCCCGCTTCCGTACCACCACTTCCAGCTATTGCTTCCTCTGCAGCAGACGCCACACAACCACCTCGGGAACGTGACTGGCAGATCATCAGTCATGAAGAGGCTCGGACACGACTTAGCAAATTTGCTGGCCGGTTCGTGTCCAACGGGATCAGGCTAGCGCGCTCATTAATCATCTTTGCTCAGGATATTTGGTACGACTTGGATATCGACGGCCCACGCGGAGGTACAGGATCCATACACTCTCTTCTCTCTCTTCCGTGCACACAGTGCGCTTACCGGTGCCTCATCGACGTCATTCACGTCTTCTTCCGGTCTGCGCATTATCACCCCTCCGGGAAGTAGACCAAGCCTAGACAATCTGCCCGCCCCGATGCGCCTCATCTTCCCGAACGTCCCGACCTTCTCTAGTCCCCATATCCCGCCGCCGAGCGGAGACGAGAAGGAGCACCCACCACCCCGCATTCGCTCCTACAACGGAATTCACCCTTTACTCCCGAAGGCCATCCTGCCAACGCTCAGTATGTGGTACACGGAGGACTGGGACGACATCAAGGAGATCAACGACCCATGGCTCTTCGAGCGCGCCGTCATCGCTGATCGCGGCGCCGCTGCGCGCGGACGCGACCGTTGGGCAGAGCGCTGGAGCCCCCAATCTGGTGATTCTGGCAAGACAGACGAGCTGAGAAGGCGCGCGGATGCGGAAGAGGGGATACCTGTGTGGGCGGCGCCGTTTGTCGGGCTCAGTGCCGAGCAGGGCTGGTGGCGCCCCGTGCGCTCCGCGCTCTTGCGGTATCTGCGCATCTCTGAAGAGACGGGCCAGGCGTCGGGCAGGAAGGGCAGGAAGGGCGCGTCGTCGAAGCCGTTGGTCACGTATGTGTCGATGCAGGAGGAACCCGCGGAGGCGGGGCCGCGGTTGCTGGACCAGGACCACGAGGCGCTTGTTGCTGGGCTGACGAGCCTGATGAGGGAGGGCGTGCTGGGCGAGGTACATGTTGTCAAAGGCAACGGAAGTGTACCTGGACCGGAGTGGGATGAGCGTATGAGCGCGATTGCAAGGTCAAGCGTAAGTAATTACTCCAGCAGGCTCGAGGAACTTGATGTTGACTTGATTGTGCAGGTTGTGCTCGGACCGTATGGCTTGCACCTCGCCGATAGCATCTTCATGTCACAACCAACACCCACATCAACTGAAGGTCAGCCTGTATCGTCACTATTGATGGAGTTCTTCCCTCCTGGCATCTTCATTCGAGACCAAGAATTCGCAGTGCGCTCGTTAGGCATGCGATACATGGCTTGGTGGAACGACAGGTAAGAACTAATCGGAATTCTCTTGTTCATGGCCTGAGCTGATCTGTGGCCGCAGAAAATTCACAGGCAACTCACTGCCTCCAATTATCCGTCCAGACGAGACTATCAGCCCAGGGCTACGAATGCCCCTAGATGTGACCGCTGTCCTGAATGCGCTACGGGAAGAGGCGTCGCGACGACATCTATGAGTCTACTAACATATGCGTGTGTCTGAAAGAGTAGACCACTATCCTTATAGTCAAATATAGGTCACAAACATGTAGTTCGAGTCTCCGGGACGCTGCGCACGGAGAGACTCTGCACATATACAGCGCGATAGAAGCATCCTGTCGGTTTTGTGTGTGTCGTACGGGAGTGGGATCGCTGAGTGATGCAAGAACGCTAACGTATGTCAATCGATAGATCATTTCGCAGAGCTCGCTGTCTGCAGGACGAGGTGGCCCTCATGTTGACCTGTACTCAGCGCAAGTAGCGACTCTCAGTCGGCAAAATGGGAGGACCACCCGGTGCGGTCACCTTTCGGAACGCCGGGGCAGGTACCCACTGACCCAGCTTGGTCAACCAAGCGTCGACGAGCGCTATCTCAGCTGGGCTCACATACTGGCTTCTTGAGATTATAACTATCTCACTGGAACGCACTCGCCCTCTGGGTTCTTGGCTGTTCGGAATGCACGTGCACACATGTCGATGTTGATGCTCTCGATCTATGCGTCAGAACACACATAGCACGATCTTTGCTCGGTAAGCCGTGCACGCACTTCAGCAAGCGGAAGACAACATTAACGCAGGACGATTGGGCAGTCAACGATGCTAGATGTTCGTATCTGAAAGCTTCACTGCGTGCGGTAGATAGGCCACAAGAAAGACGTACTGTCGAAGGCAAACTCCAGTGAAGACTTCAGCGTTTTTGTGTTACGAACGGAGAAACAGCGGGCTGATGCGTGATGCAAATGATAGCTGAACACCCGTTCAATCAGGCCCCCGGTCCCAAGGCCCAAGGGCCCAAGCCCTGAAGCACTCAGACGGCTCGGAATATGATATATGACAAGTCGCCGATTGACGCAATGTTACGGACCTTCGGCACTTGCCGTCGTGAAGACTGCACGGTGGTCGAATAGAAATGTATGACAATGCCCTGCGCCTCGTTTGTCCTTGTCCTCGGCCACACCCGCAAGTCAAATAGGGACGTAGGTTAACGCCTACTGCTCACATGCCAAAGGTTTGGCGCTCGGAAAAGTCCGCACTGTCTCGTATGCCGACAATGATTCGTGGTGTGTATGTCATACTCTCTGGGCTCGGAAAAGTCCGCACTGGTTTGAACGCCAAAGCCTATATCTGGATTTTGTGCCTGCTCTCGGAAACGCCCGCACTTGCTCGTATATTGGAACTTAGTGACTTCTAGTTCATATGCGTGCGCCCGGAAAATCCGCACTGGTTTGTAGGTCGACACCCACGTCTCGTGTGTGTGTTTGTGCTGAGTGCTCGGATATACCCGCCGACGCAGTAGCAACGTAGGTATGTGTCTGCGCTCAAACTCGATCGGACTAGCTTATGGGTCGACACCCGCACCTCGCGGATCTGCGAGCGGAGTTCCCCGCAGTCCCTTCTTACTCGTGTATATGTGCATGCTCGGCAAGTTCCTACCTCGCGCACTCGCTGACAGCTGACGGTAACTCCCGAACTCTCATCAACCAAGATGTTGACCGCTCGGAAATGGCCGTCCTCACCGCGCTCTACTTGCCGGCCGACAAACCGCCCTCCAGTCACATAAGTGCGAGAACCAACAACTCAGCGATGTCCTTATCTTCCCCTGCAAGTTGCTTGATCCATCATGCAGAACAACGCGACCACTGACGGACTCCCTGCTGGCTGGTTGAAGCTATACCACGTGAAGTGTGTGCTTCGTGCTCAAGTGTTATAGATGAAAGCTCAACTCTCTTGCTCGTCATCGTTTTGCCGATAGCACTGGCGAAGGGTGTGTAGACCGTCGGGAATATTTTTATTGCCTCTCATGGGGCGTCCAGATTTTATCTAGACTTCAACCACGTCCCACCGCGCGTGATATGGAATCACCCATCGCTCGTTCAGCAGGTGCCTGTGGACAGCCCTCTCCACGAGCTGCAATTCATAACGTCGCATATGGCCGTTGGTTCTCAGGGTGTTGACTTCGTCAATATTCCGACGATCAGAAGTGCTATGCCCATGGATACAAACGGAGCCTTGCCTCCCGCATATCCTCAGGGCACACCGCAAGTGCACACATCTAGGTCCGGTACCCAACAATGTCCCACCCTAACACAGCCTTACGGCATATATGTCACAAACTCTGCTACTTCGACGGTACGTTTTTTGTGTGAAGTATGGCTTCCGTGATACTGAGCACAATTACTTTCGATTCGTCGAAGATGCCCACATCTTACTTCTCTGCGAACACATTGTCGGCAGAATATACGGCTCCTCTGCACATCAACCAAGCCACATCTTGTACCGCTTCCAACTCTCGGGACGGGTTGGATCAGCCCAGGTATATAAGTAGTTCTTCCTACGGGCAGGACGTACTCTCAGCCGGTGGTGCGTCTTCGACAACTTGACACCGGCCTCACCTAACCGGCATCTCTTCGTAGCACCGCAGAGAGGACATGGCGCGAGAACTGCAGCGATGCAGCTCACGCAGTGCGAGTACGCTGGAGTACCTGACAACGGATATACACAAGGAGCTCGTGCGCAATACTCAGGATACATCTGACGCTGATAAGAACTCACCAAACGGAAGAAGTGTTGGGCACACCGTGATCAGTATATATGTGCCTAACTTGTCGAAGACGCATTCCACTCAGTTGGTCGACTTAATCTTCTGGCTGGTAATATCCTGTATCTAGCTCGTTTTCAACTTCCAAGTTCGACGATGGAGTCTACTTTCCGATAGTTCGAAGCCCTGACTAGTCTATACTTGGCTTCATGTATTACGCTCATGGAAGGACAGACTCGACGCCCTCCTACTTGTCGTGAATTCTCCTCGGTATTATTGGAGTTGATTATACTCGTTATTTGTGACAATTTGCTGTAACGCTGGACATCTTCGCTAGGATTGTCGGTCCTTTATATCGCTTTTCCATCATACTTTCGCATCACTCTTTCCTCATCTCATCTCAATCAGTCTGGAGCGCCGTCAGGTGGACATGGAGGGTCAAACTTACCATCGGCTGATGATACGTCTCAATGATGTCGTAGTGAACCGCGCTTATTGTCTCATGTGCGGAGTGCCTCAGCCTTCGTGGATTACAAGTGCTATGTCTATCTTCTACAATCAGGCCGAACATGACAACATATGAATCGATGGTAATGCACAGCACGTCAGATGAACAGAGTAGCGATTTGTGATGTTTACCCAAGCGAGGCGTGTAGTGTATGAGTAAAGTACACCTATCCGCTCTAGGTCACTCAGCTGGCCTAGCGCGAGACTCTAGGAGCCGGAAGTTCTGCTACATATGTGAGTCAGTCTTAATGTCTGCTCGATTCACCCATGAACTGCATTGCATTAGAGAGCTGTGCTCCTTTGCTAGCTGGGTATATCTTGAAGACCTAAGTACGCGATGAGTTCTTGTTAAACTGGACAGATTGCACGCGATTAGTTGCCGTAATTAATAGCAGTCTCCTATGATATATATGACGAGTGAGAGAGGTTCCATGCGCAATTGAAATCGCTGTCTGCTGTGCCTCGCAAGCGCGTCGAATATGTCGCACAAAATACTTGAAGTAACATACAAGGCACTGGCAGATCAATCGACGATTTCTCATGATCGATGCTCGGTATATGTCTATCCAGATCTATCGGGTGTCTCTCACCGCTCATCTCCAGATGGACTCTGCACGGCGTATCTCTAGTTCTTGTTCTAACACATATCATTGAATCAGCATCGAATATTCAAGCCAATCTCTAGCTATCGATGATGTAAACTATTCAGGATGAATCATAACCCACCGGCTCTGTGGCTGCCATGTAGGCACCAACGCACAAGTACAGATTGCTACAAGTGCACTACAGTTTTATACCGGCCGGTGAGACGGTCAAATATTGGGACGCTCCCTGAATTGTTGTGCATTCCGAGCGATTCAATCGGGTATGAGCGATGTATGGGGGCATACTCACTAATGTGAAGAAAAATTAAACCGGTTTCGGCCTATGCAGAAGAACATGAGATCGAGCTCAATCAGTTGACAAAGCTCTTATCGGCGAGAGAGTACGCCAGTGAGACACCCCTGATGACGCCGAAAGTTGCTTATTCAAGTAGTTTAACGCCCCAAAGAGGCGTATGATTGGTTCAAGTCATGTTGACGTGGGACGCCAACGGCTGATAATGGAGTCTCCTCAGCGGCTTTGGGTTCAAGTCAAAGAAAGTACGTTTTCATGCTTTCACTGCGCGATAAAGCTGTACCACACATGCCATACGTTATAGTGATGCACTTTGCGTACACATAGAGGGTAACAATCTACGGGAACACTTTGAGACTTGGCTAGATCTCCCGCCATAAATTCACTCTCGTGGTACTCTCCATATAAGTCACGAACTTCAGCTCGACGCAGCATCTCGTCCGCGTATTCCTTGCAATGCCGGAGTGTTTTAGTATAGTTATGAATTATCAGACTTTTTGCTGAGGTGAGCTTTGCGGCGTGACGGAAAAAATTCAGTCTGTATCACTGGGCCGTAGTGTATCACGGGCCGGTATAAAACTGTAATCATTTATTCGATGACCGCTAAAGTTCACTCGCTTCGGTTTGCCTGTCGTGCAGCGGTATTCAGCACTCGGCGGGTTACGCTGCGAATGAGAAGGTGCATAAAATGGTACGTAAAATGAGCGTGGATCGACTTTCGGAGTCAATCATCTGCCTGAGGGCATATTGCACTCACAACCACCGGTAAGGATTATTTCGACCGCCTCCCCCAGAGTACATCGAAACCAAACATCCGAGAAGAATCGCATTGACAATCCGCATAGACGATACATACTCATCTCCTGGTCAGAATGAGTGGCACCTCGCGTACGCCAAAAGCCAATCCAACCATCCCTCCCTGCAACACGCGTTCCCTCCACTCGTCCTTCGTCTCGCCATCACGCAGATTCGGATCAATTTTCCAATCGCGCAGCAAAAGGCTTAGCACACAAACGCCCTCTGTTAGAGCAAACTTCCTGCCAAGACACGCACGTGGCCCGTATCCAAAGAAAGAAATGTCTGACTCTTGCACACCATACCAGCGGGATGGGTCGAATCGCTCTGGGTCAGGGAAGAGCTCGGGGTCGTGGTCTATGCGGAGGTGTGAGAGTGTAGTTCTTATTACCAGACAGTTGTTACGCACGAATGCCAATCATGTCTGTGACAATTGTCACTTCCGGGGAAAGTACGAATGGGCGACTGCCATCTTCGGAGAGGTGGAGCATAATTGGCTCAGTGGCGTTGCGGTGAAGTATGAATCCCGCCGCTATCAGAGTGCACAAATCAGTGAGATCCATGGGACGGTACGATATACAACTCACGGAACAGTCGTGCAGCCTCTTCGAAGCAAGCAGCGACTTTGTCGAGGTTCGGGAAGTCGTCGAGCGTCTACACAAGAGCATTCGAATTAGGAGTGGGGATACGCCCTAAAAATGCTTACGGGGACGCGTCCATTGGGTAGAACTTCTTGAATCTGCTGCAGGGCTTTCTCTTGCTCATCCTGGTGCAGAGCAAGCAGCGCGAGTGTCGCCGATAGAGTGTGACCAGTGGTTTCTGAATCGCCAATAAGCATACGACTACGTAATATTGCGTGAATGCCTACCATGTCCGGCGAACATAAAGCTGAAGACGTTTCCGATCTGCAATAAAGCTTAGTCAACGTGGTGATATGGAAGGCTAAGAACAGCGTTACAAGCTCGTCATCATTCAATCCGTTCTTGCCCTCAGCCTCAGCCGCAGAAACCAAACGCGTGAAGAGGTCGTTTCCAATTGAGCTTGAACCGGCTGTATCGGACGCAAGCTCAGTTTTCCGCGATGCGACCAGTTTTCGCATTTCCAAAGCTAGCTTGTTGTAAGCCTCGTCTACCTCTTGCAGCCTGTGCAGGTATATAAGGGACATATCATGGTCGAGGAAAACAGACTCGCCGTTTGATAGGTAGCATATATGCCCAGCGAGGAGCCGCGAGCCGTAAAATGAACCCCTCCGTGACGAGAGTGAGTGCCTTCTCGAAGGACATTTCGTGACCGTCGGAGTTATCGATCCACGGGAAAGATAAGCCGAACCCGCAGCGAGATATGATGCCAAGGGCGAACTGAATAGGGACTGTCACTCGAAGCCAAATGCTAGAAATGCTAGAGAAGGTGCTTGCCTTGGACAAGTATTTGTTCATAGAATCAACCTTGATTTGCTTTTTTTGGGACCAGTGCTCTCCATCCATCATCTCGGAGTAGAGACGAACGGTTTCCTGAGCAACGAGGGCGTATCTGCGTTGAAAGACATCAACTCATATACTTGACGTCAGGTGCACGCAGTGTAACTGACGTAGGGCCGCTGAAGGCAGGTCCGACTATTCGCCGATGTCTCTTATAGACGTCGAAATTAGATGCTATAATATTTTCTCCCCAGAGCCTATTCTGGATCAGATTCTCGAGCGTCGGATAACACGGTAATGTGAGTCTCACCTAGTTCCAGCTTGTGACTCTTCGGACTTGAAGAACTTCGCGTGGTTCCCAGACAGAACCTGTTTTGCGACATATGCGGACGCAGTGAAGATGACCGGATTGCCAAAGAGTGAGACGGACGAGATGGTTCGAGAACCATAGTACTCGTAGACTACGGCGAGTTCAGATATGGTCACTCGGTCCATGCGTAAAATCTCACCAGAACTCCTCCATTCCCAGTACCAGTTGAGACCGGGGTTGAGATACGAGGTAGGGAGGATAACTCCCCAGAGGCTATTGGGGGAAAATGCACAGCGGAATCCTGGTAAGTAGTTGACACGCTACCAAACATCATTTGGTCGGCGCTCATGCTTCTGTAGATCATTATTGAAGCTCACCTTCAGGCTCGAGAGGATGCGCAACACTAGAGCGACGGCAAGCAGAACGCAAGCGGTGAGGACTGTTGAAGTCTCCATTCTGAAAGTACCCGTTGAATGGGCTCAATGTCGGACAATGTGCGCAAGGTTCACTCGAATCGTCCGTTTATGAGAGGCGGCCTTGTGTTCCCGCGGCAGAGCTATACGCGAGCAAAATATAACTTGATCGTACGAGTTTTGGATCAACGCGGGTTGATCACTGCCTGTGAACATACAACATATCGGGACAGGCACACATGCCAATTGGTTGCGTTACAGGTTTCGCGCGCCTGCACACAGTGGATACCAGCTAGCCACAAGAGTACCTGAGCGATGGCGTCCTATTGTATGCCAATCAATCCTTGATAGGGGCTGTGTCCTATGCGTATCGTCCTGCTTGGGTGGGCGAGGAGAGCGGCCAAGATGACGTTCACTGTAGTCCAAGACTCTGAGGTCACTAATCTACTGCAGAACGTTCCAAGCTTTCTAGCATACAGGACTCGACTGTCGAGGTGTGGGTCGCTGGGTCGCAGGTCCAATGTTTCTCTGACGCAGTGCCCACTCACTTATGATACCGCTGTGCACCGTGATGTGCCACGGAGACTCAAACTCAAACCTGGGCTACGTCGGAAAGTGTGCGAATAAGGGCGGTGGAACAAGTCGAGTAGCTGTAAGAGGTCGTGCGTGTCGAACGAATACCACCGTCGATACCGTAGTGTTAAATTTCGGGTGCCCTCGGCGCCGCTGTGATCTGATAGACCTGAGATCGAGATTGCAATAAGCGCTCATTGCATTCCTCCTCCGATAAATCGATAACCTCTCGTAACATTTTTCCATGCATCTGCCAGACCGCCACAGCTACAACATCGAAACAGCCTCTTCACGGATCTAAATACTGTGCACACCTGCAGCTGATAGCTGTCTTCATAACGGGGGCGTACCCCGTCGCGAAAAATACACACATCGGAGTCGACGGAGTTCACATCAGAACAGCCTCTTCACGAATCTGGATACTGTGCACACTTGCAGCTGAACATGAGGTCGAAGTATTCTGGCGGCTGCGGAACATTCGTGCTGCTTCCCAGTGGCAGCGAGGCTGTGCCACCGTTCACGACAACGTGTTTCCTATAGCGCTGGGCGATCGTCAGCCAGAGGAAGTTCATAGACTGACGACGGGTCACTCATTGTACTGCTCGTTGCGGAATTGGATCGCGACTGTGCTCGTTAGTTACACTACTAGGTGATGGACCTGTGTCTCCTTGGAACATATCGCAAGTAGATCTGGGACCTTTGGCGACTTCTGCATTGGGCCTCTTGAACGCCACCATAGAAGCTTGACATGCTGACACATGACAGATCTGAAATGTACATTTTTACGAAGAAGCTGTCCGGCCTTCAGGATTAGCTGCGCTGAACTGCGCTGAACTGCGGCCCAGTACAGCTCGCGAGTCGCCGTAAATTCTGTACAGCCTGGGGATATGTGTGGCAAATCTGCACCACGATGAAGCAGGCCACGGCGACTTATAACTCGCTGATGGAGCAAGAGAGTGCGCAAACCCATCCGCACAACAAAAACCCATCATCCAGCACAGGAAACATGGCGGAAAAGTATGTCAGAACTCATTTTGATTCGCAAAAAGCCCGCTCATGCTCCTTGCTGTGCACCAGTAACCCCTTCAGAGATCCTCAGAGAGAGCAGGCCGTTCGTGCTAAGCTGGAACAATCACAGAAAGCTATGGAGGAGTACCAGCGCGTCAAGGACTCGGGGAATGAAGAACAGATCGAGAAAGTTGCGAGGGCGGTGTCGCAGAGTATGCGCGACGCCGCAGACGTCTGCCCAGACCACAAGCAGGCGGAGAAACTGCGGAAGAACGCGGACGAGTTCGAGAGAGGCGGCCACGAGAGAAGGGCAGAGATGTCCCATCCTGGCCATCCATTGGTCATGGGCCTCAAAGTCCTCTTCGGCATGCCAGTTATAGCGCTCGGGTCCTTTGTCTGGGGCGTCGGCAAGGTGGTGGAGGGCCTCGGACGCGGTCTGGCGGCAGGGCCGGAGTGGGCTGTGAGATCCTACAAGAGAGGTCGAGCCACATAGGAGAATCAGGATGAAGCACGAGTCCCTGGCTGCTATCCACTCACCATACGGATAGCTGACGTGTGTAGTACCTTGTGCTTGCTGCCCGGACCTGTACGATAGCAACGTTGTCTCACTCACGGATTCTCCCTACTGCTCCCTTCAGTCCCGCTAACTTTCGTAGCATTTTCTTCCGTGCACAAATTGCTGGATCAGCTACTAATAGCCCGCACAAATCATATTATGTGTCCAGTTGATGGCACCATGATATATCAGCTGGTCATTCCTCCACCTAGGCATTGCAGGCTACTCATTGGTCAACCAGACGTCCATGACTCCATTGCCGCCAAGCCACCCACCACCATAGGTACTTAAGGCCGCTCATCTATGCCACAGCGTACTACAGGCGCTAGTTTGATCATGGACCATATTTTCTAAGAATACATAAGGACATGGAGGCTGTCAGACACGCACGGATCAAGGCGAAGATGAGAGCCTCGTGGTGGGCGTCTGCACAAAAACTTGGGAGCGCTGGTATTGTTGCAAGGTGCCATGTCCGTATTCCTGACTCCTTGAGGTAGCATCCTGCTGATCTCTAGAGACATAGCGGTATCTGCCGTGACGTTCGGCCTGTCTGATGTGTCGGCACGACCGACGCATCGCGATGATATGTTGGTATGCGATTCTGTGTGCTGCTGGCTGCTTGATGACGCGTACATCGACGGCTGTTGAGCGTATGAGTGAAGGGTGACCCATATAACAGTCGGCGGCTACCTTCTGAGGTCTAGATAAAGTCTGAAACTGTGTCAAATCCTTGTGCGAAATATGCGAGGTTGTGACAATACAGCGGCGTTGTGTGCTTACAAAGTAAGCTTCGAGCTTTGACTTGTATCAGGTCCACGATTGCAGAAATCTTCTGGCCGACCGCCAACGAGTCAAACAACAAATTGTAGGTGGCTAGCCTCAGCCCCCCAATGTACGGGAGGCATGGCGCGCACGCAGACCGATGGCGAAGCCACGGGAGGATCGGACGACATGCGAGACCCAAGTCGTGCTGGTGTAGCAGATGGTGTGTACATTGTGGGGCGCAAAGAGCAGGCGATACCCTCGTCAGCACCAAGCCTCGAGCATTGAGAAGGCGATCAGACGATATCTGGGGAACGGAGTTGTGTACGATCACTTGAGTTGATTGCCCAGGGTAAGGAGCACAAATACGCAATGAGACGTGCGGAAGAGCAAGGAGGTCGAAGCGTAAGCTTAGCGTAGCTGCGTCGCATCCACCATAGCATGCTCACGGAAAATGCTGGGACTTTCAGGCACCTGGAGTATCAGGCAGGATATCGAGAGCATTCGCGAGGTTCAAGGCAGTAAGTCGTGCGTCTGTGGACATACCCGACGCGGCAAGGCGGTGGTAAAGTGGTTGATAGACAGCGATGTACAGCTGTTCAGGCAAACGCACCATGTCTCGGTCTGTATGGACCTTCCTCCGGATGTCCAGTCGCACAGGGCATCTCCCACCCCACCTGGGACTTCCCGCAAGCTCCGCTGCAGCTCGAGCAGAGTCGGGCAACCCGTGCAGGCAATAGCAAATGTACCTCGTCTTCGACGACGACGCCACCAGTTCTGCAGAAGCGACAGATATCTGCGGCTCTCGCGGTCCACACCTGCTCTCCGGAGGCTCTGGATCGCGAGAGGACGCGCACCGGTAGCACTGGTCTGGAGAGAGGCCACCGATGGTAGGCATTCGGCGTGCGCATGAACCTCGTATTCGATGACTACGCTCGCCTTCGCAGATGCGGTTCTTGCACTCCACACCAGCGCTCCTGAGACCGAGCTGTAAACAGCACCGAGGAACCCAACGATAATGGCATCCACCCTACGGGCGCTTCACCCCGCCATCCATCCGTGGATGACAACTAACGAACCAGAGCCGGCACATAGAGCTTGAGAGGCAGCGCAGTAGTGTAAGACGCCAAAAACAGGGCCAACGCGAACTCATCTGCGACTCGCCGTGTAGTGATGCGACGTACAATAGCGCCCAATGTGCATCCATTCACTAGGGCAGCTGAGCCATCCATCCTTTCGATGGCGTGTTCTGCAGTGTTGATGTGGCCAGAGCACTAGCACAGCTAACCAGCCAGACGAGTGAACTAAGCAGGGCAGCCACAGCGGATTCAGTGCAGCAACGACGCGCATCGCAAACGAAGTGCACATTGCAAGCTGCAAAAGTAACTGTGCACCGTGCGCGCAAAACGTGCGCGGGTGGTCCAAGTCACTTTTATGTACCCACCCACCGGACTCACGTCCACACCCCCATCGAGCAGGCCCCCCGGGCACCGCCTCAGTCTGCGATTCGTGGGTACAGTCTTACAGACCCCAATGACCCTGATGGGGACCGTACCGGGTAATATATCCTCCCTCCCTCCCTCCCTCCCAGGCTCTGCCGCATCGGGGAAAGGAAACTGAGAACTCTCAGGTCGCGGCCAGAGGTAGGCGCTATGTTCAAGACCACTGCATGGCCCGCCCTCTGACTGATATATAAACGCAAGATGTTTTATGATCTGCCCATATCTCCACCTCCAGTTTCCTGCGCATCCATTCACTCATGTCAGCCTACTTCGAAGGACCTGCTCAGTGGCTCTTGTTGCTACATGACCCACGGTACATGCAGCTTCTCTTCTTAGATCTTGACACCGTACACTTATTAGTGTTGCTACTGTTACTCGTTTACAGTACTGGCAACGGGTGCGTTCGGAGTCCGTTGCGTCATTCGCGCAACATCAGCAAAGCGTCCACTCACTGAATGCGCCTGACGCTATCGTATCGCAGATTCTACGTGGACTGCAACCAATGGCCACCGACCGTGATAGTGGACCATCCATCCCTCCTGCCTCGCAGGCAGCCACCGCCAGTGGGCGTACCAATGCACAGCCAGCATTACCCACAGCCCAGTACGACCACATGTTTTCAATCTCCTCGTCCCGCAACGAATGCGCTGGATATGTCGATAGGCATAACCCTGTCCGAAGATTCCACCCGTAGCGGGCCCGGGATGTTACCTCAAGCATACAACCATGGCACATGGCAGCGATACCCTCAGTCTTCTAGTTATCAGCAAGCTTCCAACCCAGTTCAGCCGTGTACTGGCTCGTCTGGAACGGTGTCTGATGCATCCCCTGTGCGTAGCTAATTTCCGTTTTCCCCAACTCACAGTAAACACCTCACTCCCTCAATTCAACTCCATCAGAGCTCCATGTCCCATGTTGCAGGGAGCCCCTCTGGAGTCTGGCACTACGCTTCGCCGGACAATACCCAGACGTCGTCATGGAATGGGTATATTACCCAGCCCCAAGTCAACCCGTATAACGCCCAGCCCCAAGTCAGCCCGCCCCGCTCACCAGCGGTCACGTCCGGAGGGTCATACTTACCACAGACTGATGGTACGTATCTCGATAATGTTATAGCAGCTCAACCTTATCGATTGTTTCCCTCGTGTAGCTCCTCAGTCTCCATGGGATGCGGGTACCACGTTTATGCCCGCCACCCAGTATACCAACGTGTGGGGCGCTGGGAACGGACAACAGCCTCATGCGCAAGACCCACAGTATCACAATATGTGATGATTGTCCGTTCAAGCGTGTAATGTACGAGTAAGGTACGTCAATCCGTTTTGGGGGACACAGCTGGCCTGATGCTAAACGGCGTCTAGAAGGCGAAGCACTAGCACATATACAGTTGAGTCTGAGAGTCTGCTTGATCCATCCATGGAAGAGAACGGCCTAGAGAGCCGCATACTCTTGCTGTCTGGGCATCGGCTGAGGATAGCAATTTTGCGATGAGCTGTCGTTTACGTCCCCGGACTGTACGCGAACACCTGCAATAAAAATGATCTCCTTGCAGATAATGACGTGCAGCTGTTTCATGCTGGGCGACCTCCAGCTGCTAGAGAATCGGTTTCCCATGATGATTCAAAATCCGTTTGTCTCTTTTCCATGTTCTCTTTCGGTTGTATGGATGATTCGCGAGCAGCTGAAATTTAGCCTCTCTTATGAGATACATGACAAGTGAGGGCCCTTCCATCGACGCTCAACTCGTTGATGGCGAAGACTAGCTCCTTGAGTATAGGTCATTCCCATTGGGTGTCTTGTACATCGTGACTTCTGCTCAAACGGATTCCGTGGCAACTTTTGGATGCAATTCGAAGGCGTTCTCATGAAGTGCGGACGACGCCTGATGCGCCAGTCGAGAAACTTTATGATACGCAGCAAATTCACTCGGCTGATAACAGATTGCATGGAGCGCAGAGAAATTTCCGAGGCTCGATGAAACCTGACAACCTGATCTGCAACCTCGTAATTCTTACTGAATGTGCCCTCAGTAATTTTCTGGCTTTCGGCCTGGTGCGAGGATGATCTCGATCACGGGTCATGCTAGATATAGATCCTGTCACGCCCCTGGACATTTAGAGCAAACTTGCACCACGATGAAGCAGACCATAATGATTTATATAGCTTACCCATGATATGAGGTAGTGCGCACACGCACTCCTGCAACCAAGCTCATCCAGCACAGGATGTGGGGGACAAGTATGTCAGAACTCATTTTGATTCACGAATAGCCCGCTCATACTACTAATTATTCTCAGAATGAGCAGTTTTGGCGTGATAGGCTCGAACAGTCACGAAGGGCTATGGAGGAGTGCCAGCGCGTCAGGAACTGGGGGGAACGGGAATAGATCGAGAGAGCTGCAAGGGCGGCGTCCCAGAGTATGCGCGACGCCGCGGGCGTCTGCCCAGACCCCAAGCAGGCGGAGAAGCTGCGGAGGGACGCGGACGAGTTTGAGCGTGCTGATAATGAGAGAAGGGCGGCGATGATCCATCCATTCTTCGCGGGACTTGGGGTCCTCCTCGCCACGTCATTCGTAGCGGACGGGGTTGTGCTCTACGGTGCAGGCAAGTTGGTGGAACTGCCAGCGATAGGGCCGGAGTGGATTACGAAAGCCTTCTGGGGAAGTCGAGCCTCACAGGAGAAGTAGAATAACGAAGCGCGAGTTCCTGTCACGATCTTCCGTCGCAGGCTCGTCATCTTTCAAGGAGACCCAATAGACGGCCGATGTTCGCAATATATACTTCAACAACCAGCAATTGGAGCGCAGGCGAGAGCGCTCTCGTTCGTTATCAATCCTACAATAAATTATTTCATGTTGCAGCTGCTCGCGTACAATTGTGTAATTTAACGAGAACCAGATACTCGACGTACACCACGGGCATAAATACACGTTATCACGTATTCTGTGTGAGTATGAGCATCTATCATGGTTCAGACTTCGGAGACCCAAGTGGTCGTCTGGGGATGTCTCTCGTCATGAACATCGCCACCTCACCTCGCTGCATCCTGATAAACGTGAAACTAAATTCGGCTGACTTGCTATCAGACTTGTGGCTAGTCCTTCGGTTGCGAACAACATTTCAACACTACAGTGAATGTTACGCCATCGCGGGTTTTATGTCAATATTGATGAACTAGGAGAGCTTCGCCCATGCTTATGTCGCGATTCTCTCTCAGCTTCTGCCAGCGGTTCTACCAGTCTTGAGATAATTATTGGAACTCAGTTATATCGTCTTCGCCTTCCCTGCAAAGCGATACACCCCTGACTCCACAATAAAACATCACCTCGCCATATTAATGGACAATTCTGGTGGGGATCGACAACATGGACATAGCAACGAGTACCTGGAGGCGGGCTGGGATGCTCGCGAGAACACTTTAGATGACCATCCCCAACCCATGACGATCAAATAGGAAGAATTGGCGATTCTTCCGCGGCAGCACACCAAAGCGATGATAACGCAATGGGACATTGCATGAGCAAAGAATTGTCTGTACTTCAAGATGGTTTCAGCCGATCATCAGTCAAGTTTTGTGTTGCCACGCGCTATTATGAAATGGTACTGTTACTAGCAGTGTAACTTAGGATGTCCGCTATCTTCGCTCCATCTGATCGTATTGTCGCGGCGCAACACCGGGGACACGCAAAATAGTGACATTCTTGCAGTAATGATTTCGCAGTGTGATTAATTCATTTGGACAGACTCGCAGGATTGCAACGTCTGCACACGAGCGATACAGGGAGTCGGCTAGTAGCACCGAGAGATTACTGGCACTGGTAGTAGTAGGGTGGGGAGACAGCCACGCAGGAGAATCCGGACTCGCAGACAGTGGGGCCGGTGAACCCGGTACCACCGCACTGACCATACTGGGTCTGCGTCGCACCGCTAGCGCTGCTGGTGGGGGTTGGTGGCGCTGCCGTCGTTGTCGGGGCCTTCGCTGTGGTCGTCGGTCCGGCGGGAGCAGTGGTGGGCTGGGCAGGGGGTGCCGCGCCACTGCCGGTAGGCAGAGCAGTCGGGACGGTCGAGGGCTGGAGGGCGGTGTTCCAGGTTGCTGTTGTCGGCCAGGCGGTCGACGCAACGGAAGGAGAACTGAAGGCGTACGGGGACGGTCCCGGGACTATACACCAACGTCAATCAACTGCTGCAGACAGCAAGCAGCGGAACTTACTAGCGTATGTGTCGAGCTGCTGGTAGATGTTGATAAGGATACCCTATGGATAATGCTCAGTTTCATGATACTAATCAGTGTAGTATGTCTTACGGGGTCCGTCGCGCTGTAGGCACCCGGGAAGCTGACACCAGAGGGCAAAACTGTTCCGGATCCGCCGACGTTGACCTGGAAGCACGACATGTAGAATCTACGCGGGCCCGTCAACACTGAATTCTTCGGATTACGATGCCCACGCACTGTGCACCGCCGACACTGCTTGCGACGTGGAGAGCTGCATAATACGATGAGCTACATCATGACAAGAAGACCATTACGAACTCACCGATGACCTCAGAGCGGATCAGATAGTTACCAGGCTCGATGTCTTCGGGGACAGTGAAGGTGTAGTGACCACAATTGTCCTATAACATGCTTGTAAGGCATACATCAAAATAGCACGCCGTATACAAAAGCCTCACATTGAGGACCTCTGCGCGAATTCGTCAACGGATATGGTACCGCATGGTCATTGTTACTCACCAGTCGCCCAGTAGTCGGGGTTGTCGGATGGAAGGCCCATCTCGTTGACCTTGAACCAGCTCTGCTCGTAGCCAACAGCACTAGTCGCGTCAGCGACCTTGGCCAAGTAAATCTGAAGGATAATGAGTCATGGATCTTGTCAATACCAACTGTGTGATATACGTACGTTGATGGGTCCGTAGTGGTCTCCGCCAATCGCTTGGGTAGCACAGGACCGGTCCCCGGGCTGCTGGTGCATCTCAACCGTAACTTGGTCGCCAGCTATTGAGGTCCAAATAGTATCAGAATTGATCAGTAGGCAATGCGTTCAGTGCTTACGGTTGATTGAGCAAACGCCGTCGCTTGGTGTGGCATTCACGTTGCACGCAAGGTCCTGCGATTGAATCTTGAGTGTACTTCATGACGTGGTAGGGGAAAAACTCACGTCGGATGTGACATCAGTGACCGGTGAGTTGCTCAGAGGCATACGGACGCAAGCAGAACCCATGTCGACGCCGTTGACCCACAACTCCTGGAACGTGGCATGAGCCGCCACGGACGCAGCAAGAGACGCGACGATGGCGAGCTTCTTGAACATTTTGACCCGACGAATATCGAAGAGGTGACAGGTCCTGAGGATCAAGCCAAGCGAATCCGCTTGTTTATATACTCTGCACACAATCCGCCGTTGCGTTGCCATGACCAACCACCAACCGAATAGACTTGTTCCGAGTGGAAATGCGAGTGGCATGACGCACTCATCGAGTACGAATATCCGTGCTTCTTCCAGGTAATCAATACGCGGTGTCTGTAAGCTTGTGCACCTGGTCACGAGCGGAGGAAAGCGACGGTAAACGAGCCTCGACGGATGCGCGAATTTTGCCGAACATCATAATGCCAAGTCTCCCGCGGCACTGAAAGAGACAAAACTCAGCGGCACGGTGTGTCGGGGCTTCTACGGGGGTAGAAAACACCACGCAGCGACGATTTCGGAAATACCCTAACCGGCTTTTTGCCGACTTCGTACCGTCTGAAATGGATCATGATCGACCTGTTGTTACTTCGTTGTTACCCCGGATACGTATGCTGTGGGGTGGGAGCCTGGTATGGGAAAGTGAACACAGTGTCATTGAAACGGGTGCATCGTAATACAGGCGAGCCATCGTGGAAAAGCGTTTATACACGAACGTGCCGGCAGGGTTGGAAAGAAACATAGTTGTCATTCTAGCATGTACGAGTCACAGTGAGCAATAAGGTCGATTCTGAGAGTTCACGCAACGTTACGGATGAACTTGCTCCAAGTCCATGCTGCGTCGCTCAGCTAGAGGTCCCGGGATTTGAGCCACTTTTCCTGGTCCTCACGACTTTATTACGCAAGGCTTTCTCTTTCAACTCACTTTCGCGTTTTTCCAGCACTGCACGATCCTCCATTGGCTACAATTTGAGTAAGTACTCTTGCCGAGAACGCAGCACGAGTTTACCCACCTCGTCACGATCCTCATTCCACTTGCTTCGACGCTTCTCGGCATCAGCCTGCCCTTTGATCTTCAGCTCTCCAGGTTTCTCGCTCTGAAGTCCCTTACCCTTCACTGTACCATTCTCGCGGTCCACATCCATGCGATCTTCTCTAGCACGGGGCCGTTCTACACTGCGGCTCTTGCTCCGGCTGCCGCCCCTCCTGTCTCGTGACCGGTCTCTCCTCGGAGGCGATCTATCATAACTGGGACTTCTACGAGGCGCACGTTTTCGCCCTGGCGGTGTCACCGATCGTCCAGGACTTCGCTGCCGTCCGTATCCTCCTCGATACCCTGGGGATCGGCTGGCACTCCGTGAACGCGATGGCGACGGGGATAAGCGGCGTCTCCGCGGCGGTGGACTGCGCGAGCCGCGCATACGGCGATCACGAGGTGAATATGAAGGGGAGCGCATGCGTCTGCGAGGGGGAGAACGTGAGCGCGATCTAGATATAGACCGACGGGGAGGAGAGCGACGGCGCGGAGGCGGACGAGGGGGTGAGCGATCCCGGGGTGGAGGGGAGCGGAAACGCCGTCCGACAGGGCCAGGCCCCGGGGAACGCGAACGTGAGCGCGAGCTACGTGTGCTGAACCCCTGCGAGCGGGACCGTGAGCGGCGCTGCCGATGGGGTGGGGGCGAACGAGGAGGGGGCGAGGGTGAACGACGACGTCCAGGACGCTGGGCATACGCATGTAAACATCGTGGTCACCTTCCCAGAGCCAGAAACACGTACCCCGCCTCCTCTTGCGCCCCAACCATTGTCACGAGGTCTTCCTCCTCGATCGTCATCGAATCCTCTACCTCTACCCCGACCACGGCCTCTGCCACCACCGCGGGCAGAACGTTCTGCGCGCTCGTTCTCCCTGATATCGTCTAAACGCGCGCGCCTGTCGCGTTCCTCTACTGCGCGGACATCTCCCGATCGCGCTTGGCGCATCTCTTCCTTTTTCTCCTCCACGAAAGTGCGTGGCACACCGGCGGGGGAGTCTTGAGCTTCTATTAAGAGGTTCCAAAGTGCAGACATAAATTGAGGTGTGGAATTAGTCAGGAAACCTGTGAGGTTGATCTGCATCCTCCGTGGATCTGGGGTCTTAACAATTTATTAAAATCAACAAGGTTCCAGTAGCATGAAGGTGTACACACTGGTTGGGAGTTATCCTCAAGCAGGCCCATAGCATATTCGACGACGACTTCGTCTTCGAACCCAACCAGCTCAACGACTTTCTTGACAATCCATGGGCGGATCACGGAGAGGTTGACCTTTCGCATGTCAACCTTTGGTTATATGTAGCTTAGTATCTGCATTATCAGGTGAATATCACATGGCACACATACTTTCTTTTCGAATTCCGGCGGGAATTTCATAGTCTTGAGGAGCTTGAGCTCCTTGTCGGAGAACCGACGGTCCTGATCGGCTGAGGTGCCTTTGAAGAAGCCTATGAAAGGTGAGCACAGAGCATAAACGTCAGTAAAGCAGAGTATACCATAGGCGTCGGTGAGCCTCACCAGCGTCTGCCATGGTTCGAGATATGCTCGACGTCGATGGCGATGGACTGGAGCACCTGTACGCGCCCGACTCGCTTGCACGCTGGAGGTGTGACGATAACGCGTGCGTCCGTCATAGTCACGTCACGCGATGACAGGACGTGATCGTGTTCAAGGCCAAGCGGGAGAACCGGGAAGCACAGTCATTACGAACACAAAACTCGGAAAACTCGGATGGTAGCCCGGAGAATATGCTTTTATATTATACTTTAGCCTATGCTCACATGACAATGGGTAGAGAGGGACGAAAAGGAAAAGAAGCGGGTAGCAAAATGAGTACATCGAAGAGCGGTAACGGAGAGGTAGCTTAACGAGAGGGAGTGGTCAGGGATGCGGCGGATCGGTACATCATGGCGAGTGGACATCCAGGATATGATAGAGGAAACGTAGAGCGTCCGTAACGGGTTGAATGATAGATAGGTCAAGCGGGTGTTTAGACAGATACACGTGGAGCGATGTAGGGACTAGGGAAAGGCCATGTCGTGCGGCGTACAGACCGGAGGCCTTGAAACAATGCAGGGAACAGAAACTTTGCATAAGACACAATAATGCTATGCAGTGGTGTCCATGGCCATGCGTGCTGAATTCCGTCGTCAATTTTGGGTCGTGATTCTTCCCCCGCCGTTCCCAACCCGTCCGCCTGCGCTCTGACATGCTGCCCCATCCATTGCGCTTCCCCCCTCTTCCTCCGCATGGCGTTCCCGCTTGCTATGTCTGTTCGCATCCCATCAAGTCATGTCGCCACCGTACCGATCAACACCCGAGAAACCAAGATAACCAAATTACACAGGACACGAGGCCAGAGAAAGGAGCGTATGTGAAGGGACCGTGGAAGACAGGATGAGAAGTACTGACGCGCTTGATGTCTCAACCCATCTTGTTCGCGTCCTTCTTCTTCTGCTTGCGTGGTGGTGTTACAGGACGACCCATATTCACGCCGCCATATGGGTACTTGGCCTTCTTCTCTGCAGGCTTCAATATCTGGTACCAGGCGGGGTTAGCGTGTCAGATGTGGTGGACAGCATATACTCACTTGGAAGGAGCACAACAGTGTCTCGTCCACACTCATCATTGCGCCCGCATTGTCGAACTCTCCGCAATAGTTGGGTGCCGAGAAAAGCGTGACGAGATGTCGCTTCGCGAAAAATTCATAGCCGTCCTCGACGACCTAGGTCGCGGAAGTGTTTTGTGTTAGTGGGAGAAAGGTCACGAACCATGATCGGCCGGAGCAAAGGACGCACCTGATGCGCTCGACATATAAGGTCCATGTCATGTTTCTGCAGGAACCTGGAAACTACGTCCGGCCCGAAGGTGAAGGATACACCGCGGTCGTTCTCTGACCAGCCCGTGATGTCCTTGTCCGGGTCAGACCACAGAAGATCACACAGGAGACCTAATGCCGGATAAGATATTGACGGCATCGGATAGACAAATCACGCACCTGTGTCAGGGACATCTGTAGGCCGCATCACTCTCCTAATCTGCTCCATGGACTGCAAGTCCGGCGAGAGACCTCCATGCATGGTGAAGATTTTTTCATCGATGATGGCGGCGATCGGAAGGCAGTTGAAGCAATCCGTAAACGTTTTCCACAGCTTGATGTTGTATCGGCGTTTGCCTATGGCGCCAAATACAGGTCTGAGACATTGCGAGGGACACGGAACCAGTCATCAAGATGATACGAAATTGACTCACACTCGTCGTAGAAACCGTAAATCCTGTTGATGCTCGCGCACTCGTGGTTCCCTCTCAACACAAAGAAGTTCTCGGGGTACTTGATCTTGTACGCAAGCAGAAGACAGATGGTCTCCAACGACTGCTTGCCACGGTCGACGTAGTCTCCAAGGAAGAGGTAGTTGGCTTCTGGCGGGAAGCCACCGTACTCAAAGAGTCGGAGGAGGTCGTAGTATTGACCGTGGATGTCGCCTATATGCACCATACATGAGCGCGATCAGCTCCAAACGCCATCGGTTGCACGACATACCGCATATCTTGATGGGTGCCTCAAGTTCAAGTAGGATGGGCTGGTTGATAAAAATTTCGCGAGCTTTCGTACACAAGTATTTGATCTCGTATTCCTGCAGCTGGACGGGTTTCCCTGGTCGGTTGCCTCGCACTGAAGAGTAGTCAGGCGTTTCAGCCTTTGCATCGCAACACACGTGTCCACCGGGAAACGCTCACCTTCCAGGAGCCTGTCGATGACAGAGTCAAGATCGATCTCAGTCGCTGAATCCGCCATGTCTTCTTCCGGTCAAATGGGTCGTGAAATCGATTCGTGAGCTCGTACGTCGCAAGCCGTTAGCCAGAGAACAAGGAGGTTTGGGGCGCTGTGACGGGTGCTATTTGGTGCGGACGAAAGAGGGTTCTAAGGGATCTCTTTCTGCAGATACGATGGTGAAAGAGAAAGAGTCGGTGGTCAGCCGGCTGCAGCACCGGAGAATGCGAAATTTGAGGATGCGAGCGTACAGATAACGAGCGTCGGATGATGTTACCCACCCGTGCAAGACCGCGCCACCATCCTCGGGCGGAATCTGGGGCGGAGTGGACTTGCGCCCTGTCGGAGTTTGAATGGTGGCTGCGCACGCCTCAGGACGCGCCGTGGGCTGGAGATGGTTTGTCGTCCCCAGTCATCTATATTTGACTAATGATAGCTTTCTTCCGTTCAATATCACCTTTGGAGCTCTACCTGATGTTGTAGATTGCATTTGTCAGAATTTAATGTCAGAGATTTTAATTTTAAGGGTCAATACTTTATATTTTCTAGCACTTATAACTGCAATCCAAGCTTATATAGGTATTTAAAATGCCTCAAAATATATTAAATCTATATATCGAAATATTATACCCCACGTGAAACTTCTGACATTGCCATGCCACCCTCCTTATTGTGCAACTTGTCCGAACCCTGCAACTGAGCGGAGTGTCTATTTGTGCACAGCCTTAACCCAATTCCGTCTTTCGTCCAATGGACGCCCGTCAAAACTCAAGGGCCTAGATCACACTCCATGGACCATAGGAGACCATAGGAGAGCAACGGGCTGCCTCGGATGATCCAGCTCTACGTGCCTTCACTTGTCTTCACGCCTTCTGTTCCATCGCGTATTGTCTTTTCGCTGCATCTGAGGCCTGGCCATGCCTCGGAGCGGCCGAGTTGCCACTCCTGTTCACATAAGAAACGCCCTAGCGTCCAGATGCAGGAATGAGAAGCTGTCCACTGGCAGTTACCATGCAAGAATAGAGCACTCTTGACTCCTGTTGACAGATTCCCCACACCGTTTTCCCAGAACGCGTGAGCGTTACCTCCATGCTGCTCCATTCGTGCAGCTCTCAAGTCTCACCGGACACGCTTCTGCGGAGCCGTTCCGGGCGGGCGCATCTTGATTCGTACATGACGCAACCTTCGCGGTGATGATGATCTTCAGGTCGCTCGGCTAGTACTTCATCGATGCGCGACGCGTTCCCAATCGAGTTGCTCGTCGTCTATATCAAGTACACACCATCACGACATGGACCGCCGCGGGCACCTCGTTTGAGATCATGTGTCCATGAATTAAACGTACACGTCGTGCTATCGTATCTCATCACAGTCCTGGTCGTCCAGCCGGAGCCCACTAAACGATGGCCGGGTATCATATAAGTGCAAGGGAGCGTAAATGTGTACAATGCTAAGATACAGACCGCCACGGGGAAAGCGTGCAAGCCACAAGTACAGCTTGCGGAGATCGGGGTGCAGCAACGACAGCAGAATAGTCTACTATGGTACAAGTGTGTAAGTGTCATCGTGCATTGTTGGCAGCAGCTTGCACATCGGGACGTCGTGGTCTGCGACGTCTCCGTCTACAGGCGGGAACATGTAAGTGAGAGAACAACAGCTCGTAAGGAGTCTCCGTACCTAGGAAACATAGGTCCCTTGGGCATTGGGCGTGCGTCCAGGTCCAGGGAAATGTTCGTTCCGGCTTGTATGCCCTATGACGAATAATGTCAAGTTCAAAGTCATGCCACCAGCGCAAGCGACTTTACCTCTATCCAATCGACAACGGCCGCAACATCGCGCGCTTGCAACAGGAACTGCTCGCCCTCGAAACGCACACGTATAACATTCTTGCGTTTGGAGTAATCGCTCGCCAGCCCGCTCTCGGCATATTGCAGGCTGTACTGACGGGCAAGGTCCTTCGGGTCTGGCTCTGGCACCTCGGGCTGTTTTGACTGGGTGTTCGAGCTGTCCAGCTTGTCCGATTTATCCGACTTGTCGACCGAGGTCGGGTGGAACAACCTGGTCCGCGAGAACAACGACGTACCCTCGTGCGACGATGGCGACGTATTCGTCGACTGCGATGTGCGCGACGACTCCCCGAACGAAGGCGCGCTGCCAGACGAGTTCGACGCATCGTACGACCTCCGACTGTTGATCGCGCTATTGTTCGGGCGGGACCCGTCGTCCATGCTAAGACGCGATCGTGAATTCGCGCTTGTCGACGCCCCCAGTCGGCCAAGATCCCTGGAGCGCGACGGATGCAGCAGGCTCGAGGCGATGTGGAATCGCGAGCGCGACTGCGTTGGGCAATGGCCTTTCGACGCACCGTTCTCGGTTGGCGCTCTTGACTCCGGCGGTGGCTGCTCAACCATCGATGGCGACCTGCTCTCCTCCGCGATCTTCGCCGGAACACTTTCATGCGCGCCGTCCCGCGTGCGGATCGCCGAGACGCGGATGCCCGACGCGGTGACCGCGTTGCTGCTCGTAGTCGTGATGTCGCCCACGCCGACCTTATTCTCCCACCACTCCTCGATCGCGCTCACGCCCGCCGCGCCCGGCGGACACTTGTACACCCGGAACGCGGTCCCCTCCAGCACGCACAGCGCGCGGCGCCACTTCCTGTCCTTCGCCATCACGCCCGGCGCGGTGAACTCCATCTTCCGCGGCAGGATCGCTTTCAGGTAGATCGAATTTGAATATGGGGGCAACACCTCACGGCCTTCTTCCTCTCTGGGCTGGATAACGGGGCCTCGTCGCGGGTGGAACGAGGGGTACGGTGGTGGATCTGAAGAAGCTTGGTACGTCGGTAGAGAGCGCTGCCGCCGCAGCGTCGGGGACGCAGGCATCTCGTCTTCCGAGGGTTCCAGTCGCGGTGACCGCAGCCCAGCGTCCGGGGCAGCAGGCGGCAGGCCCTGCTTGCGATAGCTCTGGATGTCCGCCGCATTGACGAGGGGCGAAGCGATCTTGTCCTTGCCCTTGCGCGAGACAGACAAGAGGTCCACCATACTCCGCGATGCATGGTGGTACATCCCCGGGCGCGGCGAGCCATCAGGCTTTGGCGAGAGCCCCGCGGGGATCTTCCCGCCTAAGACAGGCGTCCTGGAGAGGAAGTCGGTCGGACGCGGAGTCCGACTTGGGGACTGGCTGCGAGGCGCGCCGGCGTCCTTCACGGTGAAGTAGTCGGGTGACGCGCCCGCACGCGATGGTGGCGGCGGCTGAACCGCTGCAGCTGCAGCCGATGTGGAGCTGCCCACGTTCACGAACGACACGCTCCCCCGCGTGAGGCGCGGTTGCCGCGACTCCTGTGGTTCGGAGCCGGGAGACGACATGTCGGATATCTCCTCCCCGTCCTCATCGTCGCTCGCCGCGCCGCCGCGCCCATCTGCCTCGTGGTCGTGGTCCATAAATTCGTCGCCGTCACCGTCTTCATCGTCTGAGTCGCCCAGCATCGCGTTCTCGTGGTCCGCGTCCTGATACGCGTCACTCGGACCCTCCATCGGGAGCGCCGGGATGCTTCGCAAAGGCGCCCCCAGACGCGGCGGGCGCTGGAGAGGCGCCGGCGTGGGTGGCGGAAGCGTCGGGAGATTTAGGAGGGGCATTGGCGGGTGTCGTGGTACAATGGAGGGTGTGAGGCGGGCACTCCCTTGTGTAGTGTATTGGGCCATCATCGGAGGGGGGAGGGTAGCAAGCCGAGGGGCCAGCTCCCTTCGGCCAGACATGCCCGAGGATGGCCCTGTCTGCTGTACAACGTTGTCCGGGGAAGAAGAACTTGTCACTATGGGAGAGGCATTTGCTTGACCAGGTCGTTTGCGAGTGAAAGCCTCTTGAATCAGTGGGTATGTCCACGGCGGCTCTGCGGAGGGTGGGAGACCTTCTGGCGCTCTCTGAGCGGTCCCGTTCGAGCGCCGCGAGTCAGCTTGGTTTGAAGGTCCGGGTTGGTCGGTGATGAGAGGTTTGTGTTGAGGCGAGGGACGCGACGTGGAAAATTGGGACGTGCCATTCGTAGGTGCATTGCTGGTCGAATGCCGTTGTGGTGTGGGGGAGCCCGACTCTGCGTCATCGCTCTCGACTGTGCGCGGCTGTGACCCCGAGCGCATGTGAAGTACCGTGTGCGACATGTAGGGCTTGGGGCCGACGTCCATTGAACGCGAACTGCGCATGTACACCCCACCGACCTCCCCGCTCTCGCTCTTCCGACGGAGTGCGAACTTCTTGAGGAAATGGCTCGTGCGCACCTAGGAGACGTTTTGGCCAGTGCTACAGGCGACAGAGTTCGGGGTGACGCACCAGAAAATGCGATGATTTCGTCTCTGCGCGTGACTGCGCTCGCGGCCGCTCCTCGACCACGGTTGTCGCGCTAGTCGTTAACATGTGGAAATGCCGCAGATGGGGGGCCTGAGATCAGCGTTATGACGCCGCCCAATCGTCAGACTTGTTGGATCGTAGTAAACGTTACACCGAGTCGCTCTCGGCAAAAAATCAAAGACTGGGAGGGGAAGAACATGGTCAGAACCAAAATCCAGACTGTATCGAAAATATCAAAACTGACGGGTGGGGGCAGAGTGGAGAGGGGAGCTGAGCGCCTGCGATCGCAGCACGTACTTTCTAATTATAACCTGCGGGACAACTCTCTCCGGCTGCTGAGGCCATGAGGCTGTCTGCGTCCCAGCAAGTTCCAGCAGGACCAGGCGAGTATCTCTCGGGCGGGCAGGCGAGCAGAGGCGGTCGGAATCGGGAGGCGTGGCGAGGTGATAGAAGCAGGCTTTACGAAGTTCTGAGTCGCGGTTGTAACCGGTTTCAATCAGCTTGAAGTCACGTTTACCGTATTTATAAGCGCGCTTTGAACAAAGTTAGCATGCCTCCAACATGATCGACCTCCCTCCTCTCCACTATCCTCCACTCCAGGGCCCCCGGCGTGATGCATGATGCTACAGGCAGGCAAACGATGACAGAGGTGCCTGCACATAGGATCCTAGCGCACGCTCTGACTGCGGATTCTGGCACACAGCAATCCGAGCTACATTACGGGCCCTGGGCGGCACGAACACGTTCTGGCCCGCTCTCAACTGGCTCATCGTGATTTCGGCGCCGATCTATGATGTAATTGAAGGACTCTGCTATGGTCTATGCTGCCTGCAAGTTGGTCGGGCCCGACAATGTCAACTCTGTATCATCCGAGTTCTTTGTGTCCGAAATCGCACCGCTGGCTGTGTCCCAACGTGGTGTGCTGCGCAAGTGTTCTCCGTCGAAACGTTTCATGGCGTGCGTACGACGCCCCCGAGCCACACCACGCCCGAGGGCCCGAGCGTAAGCAGGATGTTGACATGCTGCTTCTCGTATCGTCTTCAAGGGTCGCACGACATGTGAAACTTGGACTGGACGCAATGTCCAGACGCCCGCTCAGTACCACCATTCACGGCGTGCTAGGCTTTGTGTTCCTCGCCTCATTAATGCGTCCTGTGCAAGTCTTCTGAGCTCCGGTATGCCAAGCACGAGCTCGTGTATGTTACGACACTTCACTGGCGGATAAGACCGCCTTCCCTACATTCACTTCACGGATCCCTTGCGGCCGAGGTGTGCTACGGCCCTAGAGTAAATTGCGCGCGCATGTGCCTCGCACTTTTCGTCGGAATCGTAGCGCCAGCGCGCACTTCACCCTGCAAACATCTTACAGCATGCCCTTAGGCGTCGGGTCTCAGACGACACAATTTGGACAACACGCATTGTACATTCACCAGCGCAGCCATGAGCGTCATGGGCTCCTACGAGTCCGACTCAATGATCACATAGGCTACGCCAGCAGCCATAACTCAGCTTGTTGATCGAGAAATCCGGCAGCAGTAGTATCGCATAGAATCTTTTGATGCCGAAACGAGTCAACGCGAATTATATGAAAGGCACGCACTGGTTCATCTATGACTCTGTAATGGGCAGCTCCGATCGCGCCGTGTGGCATACGCATCCGCTAGCATATATCTCAGAAATACAACATTCAGCAGAACCATTTATCGACCGTACCCAACGTTCCAAGTTAGGAAAGTGACTTCCTGAAGTAGGCAAGTTTCATTCCTTTCGTCATTGTCAAAGGCGCATCTGCGTCATCTGACGGCTATGACATCACTGTGTCCGGGACTTGCACAGAAGCGCGACACTTTTTTGTCGATCGAGGGGACGGACATGCGTACATATATAATACGAGCAAACTCATATCCATGCTTCGTCTCTTTTCTCCATGACCCTCGCTCTTAGCTCGCAATTCGATCTAGAAATTTACTGCACTCGCCCTTCCAAGTACGTGCTCCCAAGTCAGAACCCTATCTGATTCGGCCGTCGTTGCATTGGATTCTTCATATATGAACATCCTGACCTATAGGGATGACATGACTGGCGACAGTCGTTATTCGACAGGCACTGTCTACTACCAGCTAAGCAGCAGTGTCGCGCTGGAGGCTGTTCATAGCCTACCGCTTGATGCGCCCAGGGTGACAAGTATAGCATCACTGCGTATGTCTCCTGGAAGACATTGACTTGAAGTGGCATGACGGATAGTACGGATATGCATCTCGAAAAGCGCAGAGGTGTCACGCATTCAGCCACATGAAAGGCGTGAGCCCCGTGGTTGTAACTTGTCACTGCGAAAGCGTCCGATCATTCAAGTTCAGATGCAAAGATGCAAGGTAAGACAGAACAGCATGATATTCGTTGCCATTTGAATGGTTGCGATAATATCCGCTGACAGCGGGCAGATTTTGGATAGTCCGTCGGGATGAGTCGGTGTATTTTCGTGCTGGGATCGGCGCGAACTACAGCGCAGAGCCGGCGTTTATGGCGAAAAGTGACATCAACAAGAGGCCGCGGCTCGATCGTGATTCGTCCGTGAAGCGCGGGAAAGACACGCGTGACCGGAGGCGGCCAATCGCAACCCGTCGCGTATGTTGGCGCGCGTTGAGCGGTCTAGACCGGTGTGTCAATTCACTCGAAACGGTCGATGTTCCTGAGCAGGAATTTGGCAGCGCGGACGTCCGGCGTCGACGCATCTCGCCCTCGTTCTCGCGCTGCTCTGCTCCTACTTATAGGTTTCACGGCCAGTCGTACGTGAGCTCTTTCCCCCCCTCTCAGGCCGTTCTTGTTCGTTGCATTGACCGCGCCCGGGCCACAGGATCGCCATTCGCTGCAAACGTAGGCTTTGAATAGGCGTTACTCACACCTCACGGGCCCGTCGTTCTTTTCTCACCACTTTCCTTTCAGTGCTCAGTGCTCCTCTCCACATCGGTTGGTTCGTTCCCGTGCTCGTTGATTCAGTTCATCTAACACGGCTTCCCTTGTTCCCTCAACAGTCGTGTTCTGTTCCGGTATCAGTTTCAGCCACCCAAGGCGCTCAGGCACGCTTTTCTAGCTTTCTGCTGTTTTCGTGTCGGCCTCCCTGTCCCTGGAGTGCACTCAGGCGATTATACGGCCTTAACACTCGCCTCGCCCCGCCTGTACTGCTGCCGGATTGCGCCCATAGCACTCTTTGAGGCCTTCATTGGCTTACAACTGCGCTTTCCACTCCTTGCATCTGTCACTCTTTTCGCCTCAGCAGTGCTTAATCCTCACGGCCTCTCACGTCGTAAATGTTCACTCCGCCGCCTTCCCCTGCGCCGCCTGAGGTATCACAGAAGCAGTCCTGCACGGTACCCTTGTCAAGTTTATCATCCTACGTCAAAGACGACGTGTTCCTGTCCCCAACCTCGTCGAGCGGTCCTTCCTCTTCCTGGTTGCGTAGCTCTTTTTCGCATCTACCTCAGACTCCCTTGCGGGAGACACCCTCGCCACCTCCGCCGTGTAGCGAGCAGCTACATGCTCGTTCGGTCGAGTCGAAGAAGCGCACAGGGCGGCGGACACGATGGACAATCTTGCTCGTGCCCGCCATACTCATCTTTATCACTGCGAGCACGCGCTACCTCTCGCACCCAGCAGCCCTCGACGCATTATCACCGGACTACGCTGCAGAAGACTGGCAGACGTGGACAGCGGCGCTGCAAGACTGGCGTCCCCATAAACGGCATCCGTTTCCGCAGGGATCCGGGGAAGAACCCGCCACAAACCCCATCGTGTTCCCGTCTGGCGTCGGTCCAGGTGTATCAACTGCCTCGACTGTAATCTCAACGCCATCGCTGTCTGTTGACCCGTCAGTGGCGTCGTCAGTGTCGCCGGCGGCGCCGTCATCTAGTGCTACCGACGGGCCAACCCCGACCATTCCTATGACACCACCTGTATTGCCTACGCCATTCCCCCAGCCGCTGGACACCATCATCTCGCAAAATTTCTCCTCAGAAGGATGCCTCGACTTCTTCACAAACATGACCCAAACTGGTCCCTTCCTGACGTGTCGGCCGTTTTCGTTGCTACTACAATTATCGTCGGCTTTCATCAATGTTAGTTGATTCAGTGGCCTTTCATCTTCCAATCTCTGTGTCGTTCAGATTTCTGTTCTTGATCTCACATCTTTTCTTTCCGAAGCAGGCACAGACGAATATTTCGCTCTTGAACACAATCGTATGGGGCACGTGCAATACAGATCCTACAATGGATGAGTGTATTGCAAATATGGAATGGTTCGCGACTGCGCTGCAGCAGGAGTGCACAACGGAGCTTAAGGGCAATTATGCTACTGTCGTCAACACGTTGATGGGTGTGTCTATCTTTCGATATAAAGTTTGGTCGCATCTGACAGATTTCCCACAGGCTTGCAGAGCTATTCTGTTCTTCGTCAAGCGGCATGTGCCCCGGACCCCGTGACAAATGGTACCACGTACTGCTACATCTCGGCCATGCTCAGCTCGTCACGCGCCGATGCGTACTATTACACCTTGCCCTTGGACATCGCGCTCCCGAACAATAGCATCCCGTCGTGCTCGACATGCACGCAGAACCTGATGGACCTCTATGTGCTCCAGGGCACAAATAACACAGGGCTGGAGAAGACGTACGACGCTGCGGCCGCGATTACGGACAACAAGTGCGGCGGAGGATTTGCGAAGCAAGCGCAGTTCAATACGACGAGCTCAAGCAGTGCATCGCGAAACACGGGGATCAAGACGTGCTGGATGCTCGCGAGCATCCTCGCCATCATCACGGCCGTCGCATCGGCATGATCTCAGTGCCGCCAAATTAACGTCTGTGATGGACGATGGCTGTTTATGTACGACACGACACGGGACACTTGCCTCTGGGCACACACGCATTCCATAATATACCCCATCCCCTAGACTCTGATTCCGGCACATATTGCGCATCCTTGCTCATGACTGCTTTCAACTTTCTTTGGGCTCGGGCCACCGGATGTTCTAGCGGTGCATATATATATATTCACGCGTACTGTATTTTGTTGTAGACAGTGTAGACCCCCCGCGCCTACGCGCGTAAATCATGTTGTTTGTGCACATGCCCACTTTACCTACGTCCGACACATGCTCCCCGCTAGACATCAGGTTGCAAATAGACTTTCGACGCCGAGGAGATGTTCCCAGGGAGCGTGGGCGAGGGGGACGGGTTTGCCCTTTTTGTTGCATGTCGGAGCATTCAGGCTGACAGGCGCCCGCTGCGCATTCGGTGAACTCACAGGCGGCTGCTGCGGGGCGCAAGCCACCAGCACTCCTCCGCTTCTATTTATCACGTTCACTCACGGGTAGCAGGTCTACTCGCATACTCGTCTTTTCTCAACTTCAGTCCGTTGTTTCGTCATCTGTAGTTACATATGCCTCGTCTACGCGTGCTAGCTGGTCCGTCTGCGACCGACCTGGTGCCTATAGAAGTGAATTCAGGCAGGCCGCTCAATCTCAAGTCGGATGCATTCGAGGGACAAGTTGCAGTCTTCATCAAGGGCTTCGCAGACGCCGACGGCAATGTGGGCGACAGCCCGTACTTCGAACAGGAGGAGCGCAAGGGCGTGACATGGAGCATCCAGGTGCAAGGTACGGGCTATAGCGTCCGCAAACGCCGGGGGCTAGGCTCACAACGTTGCTTGTGATATCCACCAGGGCGGTTCCTCCGAAGATACACTGCGGACGATGTGATGTTTGGCAACATCTTCGAGCGGCCGCTGAAGCTCCCGTGGGGCTTCAGCGCCGCGCTCAAATTCATGCGGTGCGTTCGAGCTGCATCTTACAGCGCATCAGACCGCTGACTGGTGACCTGGTGCATACAGATTCATAGACCCGACGCTGGAGCAGGACCTCGCGTCGAAGTCCAAGCCGTGGGCGTTGTCCCCGCTCATCTCGACGATGCCGCACTTCCAGCACAAGCGCGTCGCACCGTCCAGGCCACTCCCGCCCTTCCCGCCGCGGCGACCTGTCGGCGACGACACCTCCGAGCTCCGCCTCGCGGACGAAGACCGCGCGGGCGCCGCGAAGGCTAAGGGCAAGCGCCGCACGGTCTTCCAGAGCGCGGCACGCCGCCAGGAAGTCGTCTTTGGCCCCGAGGACCTCGTCACGGCGGACTTTTGCTACGATTACCTGGAGTTCTCCCCCAAAGGAATTGTGCTCAGGTTGCCGGGCGGCATTACGATTGATATGCTCAAGTACTGGGACGGCCAGCCGGTACGGTTTGTGTGCTGCGAGCGCAAGAGAGGGACGGGTGGCGAGCCGTGGGGGCGGGTTTTGTTTTGTGTCGCGATCGAGGTGGCGGAGGAGGAAGCGGGGGAGAAGGTAGAGGGCGAGGTGGACTGAGTGGGCTGCGGCTGTAGACTTGGATTTGAGACTGGTATTTCTCCACCTTGTGTATTCACCCTGTACAAGCACCTGATAGAGACGGACGGGCATAGATTGTAATACTATTCGGGTCGGATGGAACACAATCTCGAAGGAGTTTTGCCAGCACTACGACCGTCTATGCGTCGACAGTCCATTTTGGTTTCGATCAAACTGGTGGCACCATTCATGATCCTCGTGTCCCAAAGCACTCCGAACGGACCGTCGCAGACGTTCGGCACCTTCTATGCGCCCGGGGATGAGGAGACGCGGGCGGTCAGGTGATTGTAACTGACCTTCCGGGCAGCATTTCAAAATTACGGCCGCCTTGACCCATCAGGCGCTCGGACGCTATAGTGCGCCTTGCATGCGCTCCATGACTTCCTGGCCGACCTTTGATCTCGCCTGCACCACCACTACGGCACCGTCCAGGCCATGAAGTCTACTGCGACGGCCACAGGACGGCCGAGTAGAATTGGGCTCTCGACATAGCGGGCCGCCGGCAGGAGGGCAGATCATGCGAATGGTCTTCTGAGGGCCCTGCTCATGGCGGCGAACTTCTGTCCTGCGCTGCTGGTCATCGGCCACGAACGTTGTGGATGCATTCGTCGCTCTGCGCTGTGCATCTGACCACCTTCTCTTCTGCTCTGCTTGCAGCGATGATTCTCCGCGGGGTGCTTGCTCCTGCTACGTGGTTATTATAAGGACCTCTTCTATGTTCCAGCAAGCTCTCGGTGCTTAGCCAGTGTCCGAACACGATGTTAGTCCTTGCGCAGTTGACTGCACTCGCTTTGCTCTTGCCGTACTGTTTGGCGTCGCCCGTTGCGTCCAGCAGCGCCAGCCTTCCTGGATCGACTTCCCGCGTCGCTGGTTTGAATGCGGTCGCGAAGGCATCCGGGAAGCTGTACTTCGGCACTGCGACGAATGCGAACGAGTTTCAGGATGACCCAGTGTATGGCGCGATCATCAATGACACGCGGCAGTTCGGGCAGATATCCCCTGCCAATGCTATGAAGTGGGTGCGTATACCATGCCTTTGAGAGCAATATAGCGAGTTCACCGACATCTTGCAGGAATTCACAGAGCCCAACCCCGGGAACTTCACATTCGAAGATGGAGATATAATCCGTGACCTGGCGCGGAACAATGGTCAACTTCTGAGAGGTATGACATTTGCTTCAGTTGATTATACGCGCACTCATCAGATTAATTACGGCAATCTGTTAGGTCACAATTGCGTGTGGTATATGCAGCTTCCAGACTGGATTGCGAATGGAACCTTCACATACCACGAAATGATCAACATCGTCGAAAATCACTGTGGCACGCTTGTTGGGCATTACAAGGGCGAAATGTGAGTCTTACCCACTATCTTTGCAGGCGGTGAAATCTAATATTATGCCTTTACAGCTGTGAGTAGTATTGCGAACGATATACATCCAGACTATTACTGATCTGTAACACGATTCGACACGCACCTCAGATTCCTGGGATGTCATTAATGGTATGTGACCACAGCCCACAATTGTCAATGTCGTGGTCTCTGATGGAGGCGCAGAATCGCTGAACGACGACGGATCATTCCGCGAGAATGTCTTCTTCAATGCGACAGGACCAGATTACATCCCTGCAGCTCTGAGGGCTGCTCGGGCGGCAGACCCGCATGCGAAGTTGTACATCAACGACTATGGCATCGAAGGAAGAGGTATGTATGATACTGTTCCCCCACATGTTCAGACTATATTTCAATCCGTTTGCAAGGCAACAAAACTACCGCGATTCAGAACCTCGTTCGGAAGCTCAAGTCCGAAGGCGTTCCCATTGATGGTATCGGCATCCAGAGCCATCTCACTGTGGGCCAGCTCCCAACCGATCTGGCGGAGAATTTCCAGGACTTCGGCCGCCTTGGCGCCGAAATTGGCATCGAATTCGCAATAACAGAGATGGACATGCGCATCCTGGGCAACGTCACTGCGGAGGTACTGGAGCAACAGAAGGCAGCCTACGAGACAGTCGTCGACGCGTGTCACGCGGTGCCCGAGTGTGTGGGTGTGACTGTGTGGGACTTCACGGACAAGTATGGGTGGATCACCGATGGGCACGCAGACATTTGGGACGACGTGAGTCGCTGATGCTTCCTCGCATAATGTGGACATTGAGCACTTATACTGTGTCGAAGGATCTGCAAAAGAAGCCGGCATACGATGGTGTCGTTCTGGGCTTTTGAGGGTCGCTAATCCTTGACTGTCCTCGAAAACGGCCGTAGCTTCCTTATGGCTGCACGAATGGCTGCGATCGATGATACTTCTTTTTGTCCCACAATGGCATTATTTTCTCCTTAGCGTCGTCGCAACTTCAAGAATGAGCCGTATGTCCGCGAATATTGTTGTATCCACCACGCCAATCGCGTCGATCTTGTAATTCGTACCCGTATCTGAGCCTGAAAATCGATCGATACTACCTCACGGAACTCCGTCATTCTCGTAATAAACGCCAAACAGTCCGTTTGTGAGAATATGGTGAGTCTTAAATAGTCTGCGTCATGCGACATGCTCTCTGTGCGACATATCTTGTGACGGGCCGTCTGTCGCCATGCACGTGTGGATACTTGCACCACTAAGGTGGCTCCCACCTTGTTGGGCGATCATTCCTCGACATCTCCAATCCTCAGCTTCGGTGCACGCATTCTCATGCGTCACGATCAGGTGATCTGTCCGGCCGCCACAAACGCGCGGCCTCTCATTCCACCAACTCTCTTCTCATCCTGGTACCTAGTAATAGCTCGGAGTGGTATCACGGGGACGAGTACGTCTACTTAAGCCGTGCTCCGTGATCGGCATGGTGGATGCTGCGAGGGCTTTCCTCTCAGAGAGTCGAATTTAGCTCTTGGGTGGTGCCTGCATTTGCACATCTGACCTCCTCGACGCAACTGGCATGTAGCAATGGACATCTCAAGACATTCCGACAATGTATTTATGCACTCTTTATTGAGTCCGCCACCGCAGCAAGCATTATAAAGGTCGAGCGATACTCAAATTCTTGACACAGTTGTCTTTGTATCATTATATTGGTCGTGGCTTAGAACATTCGTCGACGATGAAAGCCTTCACCAGACTCCTAACACTCGTCAGCCTGTGTGCTGCAGCGGTTGCCTCTCCTACCCCATCAGCAGCGGCCACTTCTGCTTTCCCCACAGCTACTTCTGTTGTCAGTGGTCTACATGCACTCGCAAAGGCCGCCGGGAAACTGTATTTCGGCACTGCGACGGACAACCCAGAGCTGACTGACACGCCATATGTGGCTATCCTGGACGACAACATGATGTTCGGTCAGATTACCGCTGCCAATAGTATGAAATGGGTGAGTGTAATGTCGTAATTATACATCCATATTCCGTTGTCTGACATGCACTGTCATGATAGGATGCGACCGAACCAGAGCAAGGTGTTTTCACTTTCGACCAGGGCGACGTCATTCGAAATCTCGCTCAAGGTAACGGCCAACTCCTTCGAGGTATGTCAATTCATCGAAGAATTGTGTTATTCAGCGAATTGACTATTACCAAGGGCATAATTGCGTCTGGCACGAACAGCTACCAGACTGGGTCGCTTTCGGCAATTTCACGTTTGACGAGTTGATCAGCATCGTCGAGAACCACTGCGGCACGCTAGTCGGTCACTATACAGGACAAATGTGAGTTAGGGCGCTCTCCGGTGTGAGCAGGTTACATAGTCATCTGACATTGTCTCGTCACAGGTGTATGTGTTCTTCGCACTATGTCATATCTATTTTGCTGACTGCCGTCGATGCCCGTCGATCTCGTCGAAACAGATGCCTGGGACGTCATCAACGGTGAGCCTTCTTGCAGCTGTGCTATAGGAGTCTGGATGCTGACAAGATACGTGCAGAGCCATTCAACGACGACGGTACATTCCAGGAAGACGTCTTCTTCAACACTACTGGCACAGCCTATATCCCGGCAGCACTGAATGCCGCCCGAGCCGCAGACGCTAATGCCAAGCTGTATATCAACGAATTCAACATCGAATTTGCCGGTCCCAAGGCAACAGCGCTGCAGAACCTCATAACGCAGCTGAAGGCAGACGGCGTCCCAATTGATGGCGTTGGCTTCCAGTCACATTTCATCGTGGGTGAGGTGCCGGGGGATCTGGTGCAGAACTTCCAGTCGTTCGTCGACCTCGGTGTTGAGTTCGCCATCACCGAGCTCGATGTGCGTATGACGCTCCCAGAGACCGACGAGTTGCTCGCGCAGCAGAAGCAGGACTACGAGACAGTCATCAATGCGTGTCTCGCATTTACAGAATGTGTTGGTGTTACCATCTGGGACTTTACCGACAAGTTCTCGTGGGTACCTGGGGCATTCCCAAGTCAGGGCGCAGCATGCCCATGGGACGACGTGAGTGACGATTGCTTATCTGCTGCAGTGGTGCTTATGAGGAATTGTTCCTGCAGAATTTGGTGCGCAAACCCGCGTTTGACGGCATCGTTACGGGCTTCCAAGGCTGAGACGCGTTGCATCGATTGTTTGGGCGATTTGGCACCATTATTGTCAGCTGCGATGGATTCTGTGTCCCCTTGTCGTATCCTATCTCAATTAATCCGAATAATCATGGACCGCTGCCACGTTGAAACCTACATGAGAACGACTTGGCGCGATGCAAAGCGATTGGGTATTGAGGTCACCAAACACTTCTAACCTCACCGTGAATTTGGACTAGATAGATGGCACACATACATAGGGAGTGGAGGCTACCAGCGATCCCGTACCTGCCTATGCTGAACAAGTTGAAAGCCATTGAGGCACTTTCAGCACACATAAAGCGCCAGAGAGGGCCGCGCAGACGCCTCAGAGTTGGAAAAAAATTACCTCAAACGTGGTCACAGAGCCGAATGGAGATACACTTTGAACCGAACAGCAGGTCTAGATGCGCTAAACCCACGATCTTCATGTCATTTAGAATTATTCTTGGCGAGGAAGTCAGTAGCACGAAGTGACGGATCAATAGAGATTCTCGTTCTTACTGAACCTGGGTGCATGGGCAGCACATGGCTCTCCAGCAGACCTGCGAGTATCATCTAATGTCGGTGGATGACTCAGACTTCGCACATATAATACTAGTAGACTGCCGCTGGCAATGGGAACCAGCCGTGGCGGTCCGGGCATAGTGCGGTGTCTAAGTATGAAATCTCGCTCATACGAGGGTGCGCTTGTGCATACATTGCAAGTTCTTGTTCAATGAGATACCGAGATGTCGAGCTTCTTCAGAGGCGACATATTCGAGTCGAATTAAACTTACTGGTGGGCGCGAGTCGGTTTCTTAACGAACTTCATGATGGTCATGCGTGACTCTCTGTCCAAGGTCAGCAAGCCCATGCGGAGGTAACAGGATCGAGTTCGTGTTTTCAAATGTCAGCGTCGTTGGCTCGGTGAATCAAGTCGGTTCAAAGTAGATTACTCGCCGCAGGGCAGAAGGACTCGCACCCTAACGGCTAACTGTCGAGACTTTCATTTGCACTTCGAATGCCGTGATCTGTCAATATCTCGCAGTCCAGAAGTTTCGTGGAGAACGCGTAGATTACAAACGCCCTATATCCTCCGGAGAGCAACGTCAGATTGAAGACAAGAATAACAACGAACTCCGCATCATCAAATGCACTTCTCCGCCCGTCTGATCACCTCGTGCAAGCAAGCGTTAGCCGCGATCAGGTGATCGAACCCGGACCGCCACAGACGCGTTCCCGTTCTTCCGCCAATTACTTTACATTCGGTCTCCTCTTGATGACATCTCCTGCGATCACGAGGATTACGACGCACCTTAAGCCCGCCTTGCGTGATTCGAATGATGAACGTCTCGAGTGTTCTTATGGCAAAGATCATGAAAATAGACCTGCGAGGTGCCTCGAGCAGCACATATGACCTAGTAGACGCCTCCGACGCGCGCCGTTGCTCATAGCGAGCTGTTTCTACGATGAATCCCCGGGCAGTGTGATGAGACCGCGCCCGGAGTGAGAAGTATAAATATCGCAAAACAGGACATACCCGAGATATCTGAATCCGACTATCGTCTTCTCAACGACGATGTACTCAGTTGCGAGGTTCTTGGTCTTTGCCATCGTAAGCGTTGCGGCCGCAGCGTCTCCCTTGGCGTCTGCCTCGAGCAGCTCGGCTTTCCCCGGCTCCACCGCTAAAGTTCCGGGGTTGAACGCGGTCGCGAACGCTGCAGGGAAACTCTACTTCGGAACTGCAACAGATAACCCCGAGCTCAATGACACGGCGTATACCACAATCCTGGATAACAACAGACAGTTCGGACAAATTACGCCGGCGAATAGCATGAAATGGGTAACATATTTCGAGTTATGTTAAGGATAGCTAAACTCACCAGTTACATGCAGGACGCAACGGAGCCCAACCCGGGTAATTTCACCTTCGAGGGCGGTGATGTCATTCGGGACCTCGCCAGGCGCAATGGCCAAATTCTGCGAGGTGGGTCCGTGTGTTGGGAGGCCTTACTGTATATAGCGGTGCTGATGATCGAGAAAGGACATAACTGTGTTTGGTACAGTCAGCTACCAGATTGGGTTGCCTTTGGCAACTTCACCTTCGACGAATTGATCGGCATTGTCGAAAACCACTGTGGCACGCTCGTGGGACACTACAGGGGACAAATGTGAGTATGACAACAAATATGCTCTGGACGACCCGTTGATATCTGGTTGCTGTAGATGTACGTGCGAGTTTACTGATATGCGGCTGTCGCTGAGTTCGATACTGATGCATCCCCTCTGTTGCAGATGCCTGGGACGTGATTAATGGTAGATCTAACAGTTTCGTGACCATGGACCTGGCACTCACATTAGTTGGTCCCCAGAGGCGTTTAACGACGACGGAACCTTCCGCCAGGACGTGTTCTTCAACGTGACGGGCACCGCCTACATCCCCGCTGCGCTGCGGGCTGCGCGCCAGGCCGACCCGCACGCCAAGCTGTACATCAACGACTACAACACCGAGGGAACGGGCAACAAATCCACCGCGCTGCAGAACCTCATCAAGGAGCTGAAACGCGACGGGGTCCCGATCGACGGCGTCGGGTTCCAGTGCCACTTCGAGGTCGGCGGCGTGCCCACGACGCTCGTCGAGAACTTCCGCGCGTACGAGGCGCTCGGCGTCGAGTTCGCGGTCACGGAGCTCGACGTGCGCATGACGCTCCCCGAGACGGACGCGCTGCTCGAGCAGCAGAAGAAGGACTACCAGAGCGTCATCGATGCGTGCATGGCCGTCCCCGCGTGCGTCGGCGTCACGATTTGGGACTTCACGGATAAGTATTCGTGGGTGCCAGGAGCGTTCCCTGGGTGGGGGGCGGCTGATCCATGGGACGAGGTGAGCTGCTTGCACTGTAGTCTGGTGGATGTGCTCAGGCCCGCTATCGTAGAACCTCGTCAAGAAGCCTGCATACGACGGGATCGTTATCGGATTCGAAGATCGGTGAAGCTAGAGGGTGACTCCCGACGGTCTCGTCAGCGAACCGATTATCCCTACCCCGTCCTCCGAGACATCCACAGTGTACCGATTTTGTCGAGCCATGATCTAGTTGGGATGCTTCATTGCCATGAGCGACTGCAGACGTCGAGCAAACATGCCTTGGCGCGAAGCCTTGGCCGCTGAGCACCCCGAACAATGGCTGTTTAGGAACCTCCAAAGTTACTTCCGATCCCCTACATCTCGCGCGCCTGCGCGCAAGCTTGCTCGCTCGACGCCGAGATGCATGGAAATTGCATAATCGCTCAGAAAATTCGAGGCCCCTGATACCGGCGAGATACGCGTAGTCCTCCGGGGAGGGCGCAGCGATAATCATTGACTTAGACGATGGCTTCGTTGAACCCGATATGAATTTGCCGATTGAGAGGGACGACGTTGAGAAACGTACCGAGTTCAGGTACCGTGAGAATGATCTCCCCCGGTGCTGTCGCTAGGCCGATTGACGTCTTATGAGCGGGAATCAGTATCGGGAATTACGAGACTCGTCAACCCGCCGGCAATGGATCTTCGGGCGACGCTGATGCGCTGAAAGGAGCAACGTTGACTCAAGATAAGAAAGTCGACGCTCATACCTTCCGGCTAGCATTCTTTGAACGTAACTCGGAAAACAGCGAGATAATTTTAGATAGACTTTTCGACCACTTGAGTCACTTTCCGCGTTTGGAGAATTGTGCTAGACCAGAGACATTGCATCGTCATTGGCTATGGATTCTTGTAAGCTGCGCTTGCTCTAGGAAAAATTAGGAGAGAATTAGGAAGTGATGATGAAGGTTTCCTCAATAGACGCAAATAATCATCGTTTGAGAGCAGAATATCCATTTGAAGACCGGTGATAGTGGCCCACGAGCGTCTGGAGCCCATACAACCTGACAAAAACACACGACCGGTGTCGATCGAAAGCGTTATCGGCGAGCGGTATATCAGGCGAGCCACAGGCGAGAAAGAGCGAGCCGACCGTGGTTTGCACTTAATGGCAGCCACAAACCCTCTTTCTGAGTCAAGGTATCCGGAGCAGGACGGGAGAACTCTTGTCAGGATGTCATGGATAGACCTGCAAAACGTCAGTTGGATAGAATTGACATTGTTCGCTTCACAGCAAATCCGGGATCCCCGTCCACAGGACAATGCACCGGCGTGCCTTTGTCATTGAAAAGAAGATCCTCCGACGTCGACATCGCGAGACGATGATTCCTCAGGTCGTCGTCGTTTCTGATAGCACGGCCGCCGAAAGTAATGCAGATGGGAAGGATAGATAGACAGCACGATACAAGGGGTGAGGTATACAAAGCCGGTACGCTCGACGTCGTCTAGAATGGCAGCTTCGTGTAGCTCGTCGTCCTCGGGACGGTGAGCGGGTTCGGGAGCTTCCTGCGATATGTCTGCAAATTCGGCAAAGCAGCGGCGCGTCAGTGCTGCACGCAGGCGGCGGAATGAGCGCATAGACGAGAGGGGGACATACACTCCTGAAGCGTTCGATGTTCGTCTGCATGTGTTCCATCGCGACCTTGCGCTCCTCCTCGCGCTTCTGCTTTGTGCGCTCCCACTTGTGGCCCTTGAACATGCGCTTGCGCTTCGCGTACAGGCGCACCACGCCGTCTGCCGCTGTCTCGTGCGGGACGCCCTCCCATTCAACCGGGGCATTCCAGAGCTCGCCCTCTCCCGCCTGTCGAGCTATCTGCGCCGCCGGAGAAGCTGCGTCTGCATCCTGCGCACGTTCTGATCGCGCGAGGCCCGCGACGAGTGACGGGACCGCTTGCGCCGATAGCTTCAACCGTTCTAGCTCTCGCGGACCGGCCTTGGGGCCTGGGGGGAGCAGGTGCAGCGTCCCGCTCGCCTGTGCGTGCTTGATGAGCTCCGCTTGGAGGCGCAGAGAGTACTTCGGCGGGGCCCAGCGGCCTGATTCGGGATTTCGGTGCGGCAGGAACGGGTTGGGTATCTTCACGAGCCCGGCAGCCTCTGAGCTCGAGGCAGATTTTAGGCGTGGCGCGACTTCGCGCAGACGGAACTGCTTGACGGCCTGCAGTGCCGCCATGAGTGAAGGGGAGGGGGCGGTGGTGGAGGTCGGCGAGGACGGTGCTGAGCGCGAGTTGCCGCAGACAAGATTGAGCAGTAATTCTGCGCGATAGCTGTAGTGGTGATATCTCTTAGCAAAACTATTGTGTAATTAATGCAGGACGTAATATATTCTCACGATAACTTTCCGGAGAAGCAGGAACAGTGTAATTTTGAAGGGAACCGGTACAATCCCTCATGAGAACCTCACAGATCGCCGTGTCTGTGGCTGGTGAATGAGTACACGGGCTTGCTGCCTAGGCCTGCTAGGGCCTGGTGTAATTTTGACCAGGAGGTGGAGGTAACACGAATGGCTCTTACCAGTCCCTAGGACTCGGGTTCGGGTGTTGTCCGACCACAGCTCACTTGCTTATCTGAATAGCTGTTTGTGTAGATTACTGGGCGTGGGATCTGGCTAGAAAATCGACGTTTCGCTAAGCTAAACGGGGCGAAATGACAGAGGCAGGGCCCGGGATGGCCACATTTTGCGTCGGGTCGGGCGCGCCGCGGGGGGTCGAGCGCCTAAGAATGAGTGAAGGGCGCAACTGCCGCAAACGGCCGTAAGAAGGCGGGTCCGAGTAAACTGCAGAAATCAAGAACACCGGCCAAGCTCGCACGTTTTGCCCCTTCCATTCGTTCGTCACCACTTGGCACGATGGCCATTACGCGCAGCCGTCGCGGTGGTGCTGTTCGTTGGGAATTCGCAATCGTCCGGGTCGAATTCAGAATTAGACGAGCCAAAGCGTCCGCACAGCCCGGGGATCGCGCTTGCCGTGTAAAGCATAATCGCATCACGTCTGTACCAGGGGCGCCCGAGTGAAACGTTGTTGCGCACATCCACGACCGAGCGAGTGCAAGTCAGATACGGCCAGATAACGCTAATCGGCGTAGCGCACGTAGCGCCCCCCGCCCAGTTTGCACTGCCGAACACCTCTGGCAGGATCAATATAAGAAGTATGGCTCTGCGCCCGACCAAATCGTGTTCGCCTCGCGATCCCAATCCTGACCAGGCCCGTCGGACGACCACAGGGCAACCAGCGGACGCCCATCGTCTATATTAAACACAGTAAGACTCCAGACAGACGCACGGCGACGAACCCAGAATCTTATAGATATAACCCAGGACAGTCATGAGCGTGCCGAACTTAGCCGCCCGGTCCCCGAGTGGTGCTCTCCCTGCGGACCCTCCTCACCGCAAATCCACCACTCTCGTCTCGTTTTCTACCTCCTCCTCGTCGTTGTCGCTCGCGCCCCCGCCGATGGCCGCTGCATCCTCCAGCAGGCCGCGCATGCCTGCACGGGGCCCCTCCGACGTTTTCAAGCCCCGCTTTCCTCTAGACCCCTTCGCCAGCGCTCGCCCGGGCCTGGGCGAGCCGTACTTTGTGCAGGTCGATAGCCTCCTCTCGCTCGCGTCTACCGCGCAGCTCCGCCGCTATGTCATACTCGTTTTTGGAGGTGCGTACGCTGTTTCTAGTGTCGTGCGGGGTCGTGCGGGGTAGGGGTGGGGGCGCTGGAGGGGCACGCGGAAGGGAAGTCTGGGGACACATGTGCCGCGGTGCTGCATGACCCGGCATCAGCCTGGTAGCCAACTGTTGCAGTTTCTATCCCGGACGGCAGTCACCACGCTGTTCGATGAGCCGCCTTCGTTCCACCCGCCATGCTCACCGCTGCAAGTCGTCGGTGCGATGCGCGGGCACTCGTCAGCATCGTTGGGGCCTGCGCCCTATGACGTGCTTTTGCGTGTCCGGCATCCTCGGACTGGGCTGCGCTCAGGGTCAAGGCTCTGCCTCACACACTGGGCACCTCCTGAACGGCGAGCAGTGCACGCACAGTCCAGAGACCAACGACGCTGGCGAGTAGAACTGGTCAGCCATTGCGGTCCACTTTGGGGCGTAGATGACCCTTTGCGGCCGCTGATCATGGTCGCGTCCGGATGGCATCCCTGTTCGCACCCTAGCGCCACCGGTGTGCGCAGCAATCAGCAGGTGTCCATCAGTATGGACGGTACGCCGCTGTAATTGCGTTGCGTGCGTGTCCATGCGCGGTCCCGACCGTAATTGCAAGCGCACCGTGCCTGCTAGCAGAAGTCGCGTTCTATTTCAGACGACCTATTTTTATCTACCGGTCTAACATTGTCCAACGTGCATCTGCTGACACTCATTTCTTATTTTTGTTGTAGTTCCAACTGCGCAGGAACTACTCCCGCTGCTTCACTCGCGGCACCTCGCGCACTCGCTGGTCATCCTTGCGACACATCAGCCACCTGATGTCCCGCCACTCATCCTCCCCGCTCTCCGGATTCTCCGGCTCGCATCACCGCTCGCCATCGAAGATTCTGGCGCCGTTCGGTTTGTAAACGTGTTGGAATGGGCGGAGCGCGTTGCCCGCTTGTGGCGCGCAAGCCCCGCCGCCGGCATCATCGAACTCGCAGAACAGAGCGACCGGTCCGGGATGGGCGAGCTCGCGCCGCCGGCGACTTCTCGCTTCCGCCAGTCACATAGTACGCCGGTCTCACCAGGCGGGTCCTCCACATCTGTCCACATTGCGTCCGACCAGGCGACGTCTTCCCCGCTCTCTATACCCTCATCTCCCCGCACGTCGACGTATGTCCGGCCGCGTTCGCAGTCGTCGAACAAGCTACTTGGGCGCCCGCGCGGACCCTCGCTCCCGCCTCCAGATCCCTCACAGCGTGCCTTTGATGCGCTCATCAACTTTCTCCCTGCAGGCATTCCGGACAAGGCACTGCTCAAACAGACCATACTCGTGACGACAATCTCCCGTCCGTTCCTCGCCGCCGCCACCCCGCGCCCAGCATGCTCGACTGCTTCGTCGTACCTGATGACAAGTTCGCTCTCGCGCCAAACGTCCAGGGAGCGATCTCCGCGTCGATCGGTCTTTGGTGCGCTCTCAATCGGCAGCAGCCGGTCGTCCGTGTACCTCCCCGCAACGTCGCCGGCAGCCGTGCGCGAGACAGGCAGCGTATCATCCCTGACCTCCTCGCCGCCCTTGCCCGTGCCTGAAGGCGCTGCACATCTCGTACACTTGCTCCCGCCCTCGTTTAGCGAGCGCCCGTCACGCACGCATGCAGCCGCCCGCCAAAAGCTCGTCGAGAGCATCGAAGCATTCCTCCTGTCGTTCGCATACCCCACGCCGCTGTCCCTGGAGGGCATCAAAGGCGCCGCTATGGACATGGGCGGCGGCATGGCCCGCGGGCGGCCGTACCTCATGCCCGCGACGACCTTCGGCGAGCCTGTGAGCGGCGTGACTGTCGGCCCGGTCGCAGACGGACATGGCGGCGAGTGGACCGTCGCCGATGTCCTGCTCTGCAGCGCGCTCGACCGCGAGGACGAGCCTGCGAGCGGCCCGGGCAAGGCCCCCGCGCGCCAGGGCATCGCCGCCGCGATGCGCCCACGTCGCGCCTGGATCGCGGGCTCAGCCAACGTCATGCTCGTCCCTGCGCCGACACCCTCTTCCTTGCCAGAGTCCTTCTTCACCCCGCCGGCCCCCGCGCATATGCCCTCCCTGCCCTCGCCGCGCGAGGAGCCGTTCTCACCCCGCCGCGCGAGCGGCCCGCTGCAGGGCTCGCCGAACCTCGCCGCGCAGCAGCCCCGCCCCGAGTCGCACCCGCCGCTGCAGGTCCCGCCGCGCGCGCAGGAGAAGCCGAAGGGCCGGAGGCTGAGCAGGAACTTCCCCGGGCGCGCGGGGCAGCGCGAGAAGGACGCGGCGTGCAAGCCGAGCGCGACGGGCCTCCCGACGCCGCCGGATTCGGACGAGGGCAGCGCGGTCGAGTTTGAGAGCGTGTCGGAGCCCGCGCCTGCGCTCGTGCCCGTGCGGGCGTCGGTGGAGAAGATTGTGCCAACGCAGACGGTGGAGATCGTGGAGAAGGCGAGCACGGTGGGCGCGCCGGGCGGGCGGAAGGTCCGCTGGAGGTTTTGGAAGGTGAGGACCCGCGCGTGAGTCCCTGGACGCTGGTTTCGGCCGAGGGGACGACGCGACACGAAACGACTTTTGACGAACGACGACCGACGCCGCGCGGACGGCGGAAAAATCTACCTGCATGCATTCTTGGACAACGGAACATGGACCCTCGACATATGGCTCGGCGCGCACGCGCTTTTTAATATTTAGTGCTCCGCTTCTTGGCTCGAGACGACTGCGGAGCGCGGCGGGCGGAGGTGCCGCTTGCCGTTGTGTGGTCGCTATCTCCAGTACCTGACCTTTACGCTCGTTGCTCTGACCTGCCTGATCTCCCTCATGCATCCATGCATATTGCAATTCATAGGACTTGTTAGCGTCGTACCCACTTTGTACAGTACCATGAGAATTAGATGTTCATTTGCTTTACGCACGAAGAATATATGCAGACTTTGATGTACGATTTCGGTACTTTTGCGGTGTGCATGGCGATGAACAAGGGCGATTGCTGCGAATATTTGCCTTGTGATGAAAGCTCAATTTTACTGAAGTTAGTGGCGTCGATGCACAAGACGATCAAGGACAAAGCAGAAAGTCGCGTACGTTGTGGCCACAAACGCGTCTCGCGCAAGTTCCACGGCAAAAGCCGGACGTAACGTTCTGGCGTTCAACAAGTCTACGCACCACACCATCCTCATCGCCAGCTCGTTTTCGACGCTGCTACTGTCGAGCGCACACACTACACGCGAAGAGACGAGCGAGTTGGAAGATGGATGTTGTAAGTGAATGGCCACAGAGCTCGGCGGACGGCGTTGCTGACGGTGCGGGTGGCAGGACGTCTCGAGAGACGTGGTGGAGAGCTGGTTCGCTCGGTTCGACACCGCACCACACTCATTCATCTGGAGGGACCCGAGGGCGTTTGCGGTGGAACGTCGCCGCGCGACGCTCGCGGATGTACTGATTTTCGATATCCTGCTCTCCACTGGCGGCATCCCACACCCGGACAGCTTGTATCCGCCACAGGACGTCGACGGGCTTCATCGCCTTCTCGACGCGATAGCAGGCACGACTTACGACGCGCTGAAGAAGGACTGTCTAGTCTATTTCCTGCTGAAGTGGCATCAAGACGGACGCGAGGATAGATTTAGAGATGACAGGTGTATCCCACCGCAGTTTGTGGCCCTGGCAGACGCGTACTGGTATCTGGACTCGGGGATCAACATAGCAGTGCGTTTCAAAATTTCTTTCGTGTGCAACGTGTCCGACTTAACTCCCCCCAGCGCGCTGTCTCTCTGCTCGCAGACGCGCGTCTGAACAGGGACTACGCGTCGAAGATCATCCAAATACTGTCCGTGGAGAACGACTCGAAGCTCGTCCGGAAATACGTGAGGACAGCGAAGCCGCTCCTGACAGAACCCGACGACATCGACGCTTGGACAATAGCACTCGCAGAATCCAAGATGATGGACGCGTGGCTGTATCAAAGGACGTTCTCGGAGACGAGCGAGATGCGGGAGCGGCTGATCCTGAGACTTCTGGATTGGTGTCTGACGCGTGAGTATCAATTTTTCTCCATACTGATTGTTCTGACATCCCAGGTTGTAGCAAAACCGCGCCCGGGTGCTCTGAAAGAACTAGCGGCGTTCCCCTTCTCGGAGTTCGAGCAATCGCTTGTTCAGGCGTATGCTATCAACCCTCCGGCGTACATTCCCTCTGCTTCTATCCCCGCCATCCAGGACCTTGTCTGCCTCAGGCTTATTCAGAGCGGTCAATTCGCAGCCGCCGTCAAGCTCGACCGGCAACTATCACTTGTGCCTGGGCGGGCAGCTCTTGAAAGCCACCGGGCCGTGCAGGAGCGTAAGCAGTTGATGGAGGATATCATGGCTGCGATGCCGTCGGCCGAGAAGCAGTTGCTCGAGATTGAGCTAGAGGAGCTCGCTCAGGGCAAGGGCGTCCGCGCTGCCGGATCTTGGGCTCCGGCTAGAACTAATACAGCGGATCTCAGTATGTCCTGGGAGAGCGTCCGGGCTCCGCTTGCGAACGCCGACGGCAAGTCTCCCTCTCCGACGAAGCCTGCGTCTGCCTTTGCAGAATCCCCACAAGTCCCCTTGTCGCAGCGATCCGGCGCGCCACGCTTTGGCGGCCCACCACCGACTCCGGCGACCTCCCTGTTACCCGAGGACGAGATGTTCCCGCCCATCTCAACCTCCACACAAAACACGCCCGCCCAGCCTATCTCGTCTATCTCGGCTGCAACATCCTCTGGCGCGACCCTTTCGCGCGGGCCATTGTTCTCTTCTGTTTCTGCAGGACCCACTCCAAGTACTCCGATATCGAACGGACCATTGTTTACGTCCATCTCTGCTGTGAAACCTTCTGCCGGTGGTGGCGCCGTCTCAGGTGGTTCACTGTTCCCATTGATATCACCTGCCAAGTCCCCAGGCACACAGCTATTCTCCTCAATGTCAGCTGTAAAGTCATCAAACAACACTCCTGTCGCTGGACCTTCCTTCTCTGCCGCTGGTCGTAATTCGACGAGGCAGTCTCGCAAGAGTCCGGGTGGTGGTTCACTTTTCGAAACTGTTGGCAGTGCCAATTCAGTGCCAAATGCGTTCTACACGCCCCCGGTCTCTGCAGGTACGAAACGCCCTCTGGAGCAAGATGTCTCTCGCCGTCCCCGATCGACCCCTACGCGCAGCTCCCCCGAGAAAGTCGTTTCGCCCCCTTCTGCCCATCCTACCGCTGCAAATGGCGACGAAGACGTCGAAATGCACGAAGATGAGGAAGAGACTCACGAGGCTTCACATGCACCAGCAGACACGTCACGGAAAGAGGCCTCGCCACAACACGAGGAACCTACTTCGGCCTCGGCACACTTCGCGCGATCCGTGTTTTCGCCGGGTGCGCCGGATACCAGCATCTCTAGCACGTCCAGCAAGCCGCGTCTCTCGCACATTTCGACTGGCTCGAGGACCAGGTCCCAAGTTCTGCCGGGTGCATTCGCGACGGACTCGGACGGTGATGAGTCAGAGTCACCTGTGCGGCGCCGCAGTGCCCGCCACGAGTCGCATCGCCCGCCACGCACGCCGTCACCACCTCCGCGCGCACGCCGCGAAACGCGTGAGACGCGTTCTGCGCGCGCGCAGAAGATTAAGAAGGAGCCGGATTTGAAACGCAGCTTCCCCGGCTCGCTCATGGGTGAGGAGGACGAGGAAGAGGATGTCGTCGCGCCGTTGCCGACGTCGGCTGCAGTGCGCCGCTCTGCGCGCAAGCCCAGGGCAACGAGGGATGCCGTGCCGGAGTCCCGGATACCGAAGCGTCGCTCGTCGAGGCTGTCAGTGGTCTCGTCTGCGGGATCTGGAGACGAGCCTGAGTCACCGAGACCTGCGGCGAAGACGAGAAAAACTACTCGTACAGCTTCCGGCACGGCGAAGAGTGGGGCACGAAAGAAGCGTACCTGATGCTGGGCTCGTAGTATTTGGTGATGTCATTTGTAGGGTATCTATCTCCAACTAACTCTACGTATCTGCGTTCGTAAGAACAGTATGTCTATGCCGACTCGGAACCTGCCCATTGCCCGAGCACGCAACTTCGCCGTGCGTCATACAGGCACAATGTAGGCGGTGGATCGCTTGCTAGCTTCGATCCCTGTCTTCTCTTCATCACTTCCCTGGCTTGCGCCTTTCGCGGAACCGACTCGTTCCCATACTCTATCTAGCAGCTCATCGAAGCCGTCTTCCTCCACTACCTCGCGAGCTGCGTTCAAGAGTAACTCCGACTCGGGCAGGACGTCATGAAACACCTATGAAGCTTTAACCATTTGCACACTTGATGTAGACAGTAGACGTCAACGTGGAACAACAGCACGTACATTGATCGCGACAATGTTGGACTGATCCAGCCCTTGAATGGAACGTGTCAATTTCCTTTGCATTCCAGTCATGAGAAGGCATGACGACGTACTTTCCAGAAAGTCGGCGCGGGTCATGATTTGTCGGCAAACATACTGGATCGCAGCGGAGAAGCGTCAGCTAGGCACCGTCGACACATCAAGCAGCTCACGTATGATATCGACGGTAGTGGGAGCATGCTTTCGTCGCTGCTCCATACACCAGACTCCACGGCTTCCAGTCGCTGCTTTTCGGCATCCCGCCGCATGCGCACGAACTCTTGCAGCAAGACCCACGAATGGACACTCCACTTCTGGTCTTCTAGCGCTCCGCCGTCGCACTCCGGGATCAGCCCTATGAGTGTCAGCAGCCATGCCTTCTCCGCTTGCACGAGGCGATGCGCCATGCCCAGCATGTCTGCTGCATGGGCGACCTTGTTGAGATGGGCCAGCCGTCCGCCCATCAGGGCGATGACCTGACTGAGCTCGTGTGACTCTGGTATTATCCGTTTTACGGCTTGACGAAGGCGTACAATTGCCTGTGCAGCTTCGGTGCTATTCAAGTCCCACACAGACAATACCTATTCTCAATGTCATTTATGTACTTGATCTGAGTGAATGACTTCTACGCACGTGCATCCTGCTCGCGGTTCTGTCTATGGGTTCCGTGAGAATTGACTCCAGATAGGTTATATGAAGAAGACGACCCACGCATATGCAGGAACGGCCAGAAGTCATCGCTGATTGCAAACAGGTAAGCATAACAGTAGATCCCGCAAAGTGTTCACTACCATACGTGCTGAAGACAACGGTCAATATTCCTGACAATAAGTTTCAGCAGTCTTGAATATCGAAATTCCATCTAGGATTCCTACTGCTCGCAGCCCACAGTTCCGCCCGCTGCTGTATTTGGGTAAGGAGACGCTGACTATCTTTGACATTCTTGCAGAGCTGTATGTTACTTAGTACCAGAACAAGAGGGCGATTCTTCCTTTGTGAATATCGTAGCGCTACAATCTCCAGCTTGTTGAGAGCTACACATCCTCAATTAACGGCTGGATATTGCTCAATCCAGACAAACCCCACCTCGTTCAATATCTAAACCTGGTCCACCTAGATTCGAGTATCAATGAGTACCGCATCAGTCGGTGAAGAAGCTGTATACCGTCTCGGGGAGGTCTTCTCTGGAAAACAATTGTCTGTGAATCTTCGAAATACTGAAAGTTCAGGGCTTTGCCCAAACGCATGCGAAATATCTCCAGATCCGGATGCATTTCGCAGACTGTGACGCCGTCTCCTCGTACGTTCTGCATCGCATTCAGAATCATCGAAGTTTTCCCTGATCCCTGTTGGTGTCGTAAGTTACATGATTCCGTTTGCTAAGACGCTAAAGATTCTTAGGTGTAGTGTTTACCTTCGGCCCGAGTAGCATGAAGTACAGCCCTGGCTCCTTGCCTTGGATGATGCGATCGATATATTCCTGCTCCTTACGCCGCATATGTTTTGTCCAAGGAAATTCTGCACTATCTGAAAAAGCTTGAGACAACCTCCGAACATCGTCCTTCCTTGCATAATGTGCCCGATCGAAAGCAGCATCATATCCCGGCGCGAATGCGCGTTCGATCTGAGAAGAGGGCATCCCGTTTCAGAGCGATCCAGTGTTGTTCACAAGCCCCCCGCGTACCTTATTGAGGACATTTCTGCCATACCACGCGAAGTATGCGGCCCCGCTAAGGAATACTGGCAGGCATTTTTACGTCAGCTTTTGCCAACGCGACCTCGGGCATTTGACTGGCACTTACCGATCACAATGCCTATGGCAGTAGTAATTATAGCCTCGACAAGGTTCGAGAGGATTTGCCCTCCTCCTCCAAACGACATGGCTGAGAGCAAGATACAAGTTCTCACTTAGCGAGTTCTTTCGTATCCGTGTTATGCCGGTAGTTCAAGATCTTCGGAGATGGAAAATACCAAAGATGGAACAGCCCTTCTCAAGCTAACAGACGCCCACTATCCTTCGGCGTTTGCTATCAGGCGCTTGAGCAAAACGGCTAGCGGAGTGGGCGTCTAATACGCTGGGCAATCCGAGTTCGGAACGCTGTACAGAGCTGGAGGTATAGCCTAACGATGGCGTCGAGCTCAGACAACTCAGTCTCCTCTCTGCTAGCTGGAGCCGATGTGGGGAACCTGTACACTTCGATAGACAAGAACAAGTGAGCGAGCATCTCTATGCTGCATGGGTCGATCGTGACTGTAACGGTCGCGGGTGAAGCGTGCATGGCCTGAACTTGACTGTCCCCGAAGATGCGCAGGCGATCATCAAACCTTGGAATGAGCGGGACGACACTTCGACTTCAGCGCGGTCAAATGTTGACGACCAGGTGCGGGCGGGAGCTCAGCCATGTTCACCGCGTCTAACCGCTGTGCGGCAGGTTATCATACATGTCCCTTTCACGCAGAATGTACGCGTCAAGTCGATATTATTGAAGCTAGGTAGCGTTCTAGGACTGATCCCGTCACCGTTTGCTCATCATATTAGGCAGAGGCGAAATGACGCCGCGACATCTGCGAATCTACGCGAATCACACGAACATCGTCGACTTTGGCGAGGCTGAGGAGTTCACACCAAATCTAAACATCAACCTCCTCGAAGGTGAGGTTGGCGTAATGGAATACCCCATGCGTAGTGCATCATTCGCGAACGTGCATTCGTTGTCGCTATTCTTCGTGCGTCCATGCTCTCTTGTGATGTCCAGTGCCCCGACTCACGTACATGCCATTTCAGAGCGATGCAGTAGGCGGCGAGTCTTTGCAGATATACTACATTGGCTTCAGGGGGGATAGCAGAGTCCAGCGCAAGGAAGGCACTCAGAAACTAGAGATCCCGGCGGCTAATGCCGCTGACGCGTCCCTCACGGATCGTATAACAGAGAAAGCCGGCGGACAGCAGACGACAGCTAGATAGCAGCAGTTGGGGTATTGGATTGTTGACTCTACAATATACACATGGGATAGATGTACATTGACTTTGGTGTTTCCGGTTGCCCTCCCAATAGGTCACGATGATTGGGTACGGAACCCGCGCCGAGTCTATGTATGGTTGTTCAGTCCGGTCGACGGGGGGCATTGGGGACTAAAGCCCACAACACAGCCATGAGGCTCATCATAGAGACCAGCCTATCGAGACGCCACATCAGCTTGTTAGCTCGAGCGTCTCGCCCCAAGCTGAAGTACTCACAGAGGCTGGAGACTCTTGATACCTTCCTTTGATGCCAAGATACCCGTTATGAACGGCAGGAAGGCAGAGCCTGCCTGACCAAACCCTGCAATCCAGCCAATAGCGCCGGTAAGTAGCCAGGGTGGTAGGATGCGCCCGGAGTGATTCATGGCTATGGGGTAGATGGGGCCCAGGAGCATGCCAACGAAAGACACTGCCACAGCGCCTCCAATCAGTGACGGTACCAGCCAAATGACAAGCTCCAATCTGCCCAATCAAGCCGAGTCAAAGGAGCGCTAAGGTTTGAGTTGGGTACTCACCCTGTTGCGAGGATAGCGTATAGGAAAATCACACGGCGCTCGCCGATCTAAGAAGATGCGTCAGAGCCATAAACTCGGGGGCTATGCGTGATTACCATCTTATTCAACCACAACAGACCAACGCGACCCAAGGTAAGGCCTGGAGGAGAGGTCAACGGGATCATACGAGTAATCGTCACGGACACACTCACCACCGAAGAATCCTGCGGAAATGTACCCCGAAGACGGGCCACCGTGTCGCACATCAATGACAAATGTTACGATCCAACCTGTTGCAGTGTATATCGTGTCAATACACGGTACCTCCAAGGATCAAGCACTCAGAATCCACACCTCCGATTGTGACTTCGACACCGACGTAAATCAGAATAAAGAACGCCAAATAGTGCACCGCACGCATGCGGAATATCTGCTTGTATTTGTTATCTTCGTTGGTTGAATTTGACTTTTCCGACGGAGGCTGTCCAATCTCGGCCAGACTCTCTTTTCGAGGATGGGTCAATGACGCATAGGCCGCGATAATCACTTATGGCGCACCATCTAGGTCCTTTCCACGGAAGACCACTATCAGTGAAATGGTATCCAGAAGAGCTACGCCCAGTGATGTGAGATAGTGGAAAGACCAGCGAGGGCGTTGGGAGAATTGCGTCGCTACTAGTGGTGAAGACAGAGCACCAAGGCCTGATAGAATTTCGAGTGAATAGGGATAAGTGACATTGCACTTGCTCGTAAAATATATACCGTAGACTGCGTGAAGAATACCCATCTTCGTCGACGGGCTGTCGGTCAGACTTGCTACGTATCCATTTGCACCGGCATCCTGTAGCAAGCTTCAGGGGAATCCGACAGACCGGAAGACGGAGATCCCTTACTTGTAATGCGATACCGAAGCCATTTATCGCGTACGCTATTACGAATACCGGGAACGGTGGTGCAGGCGCCTCAAGTGCATATGCTACACACTGGGCAATCGACCCTGCATAAAAGGCGGTGTTTACCCTGCTCATATGATGTCAAGGAAACAGCCGGAACCTAACACCATAACCTGTTGCGTTTCTATGAGTGGTGCAGCTTGAAGCCTTGGATTTCGTGGCTTACTTTTCCGAGTCCAAAGCGGTCGGTCAAAGCCACGTTAGCGGCCGCACCAGCTACGAAACCCTGCATGGTTGCTGAGAGCTCGTGAGGGCATGCAAGGTCATTTAGCACGTACTACACAGTTGGACACAAATATGAGCGAGACAACAGCAAAGCCAACCTAGCAAAACGTCAAACATGTCTGAAGGCAGCGTGTAGCCTATATTGTAGTTCGTACATGATATACACTCTGCATTCGCGGTAGTAGCGGACCCGTTGAACCATCGTTCCACCCAGCAAGGAATAGAGCCCCGCACATAGCAGCAAATTGTAAATGTGCCTTGAGCTTGAGCGACCTAGGCTTGTCCTGGGACAGTTCAGCTGTAGCTAGAGTAGGGCTTGGTGTCTCCTTCGTCGACTCCGCCTCTCCCATTTCGACCATCTCGATGTCGTTGGCCCTTTCTTTCGACGTCCGTGGAGGCGTTGATGGCTCCGGAGGGTGCGGCGAGCGCGCTCGGATGGAGCCCGAAGAAATGCCGCTCATATCCATGGTAGAATAGTCCGCTTCCACTCCCAAGGTTCAGCAATCCGAGGAGTAAGATTTGGGAGCATCTGTGAGAAGGAGGTGGGATTCCTTTCGTCTTCCCCCGCATTACCGAGCGCTTGGCATGAACGCATGGAATAGACGCGCGATATTGCCAGACCTTCCGGTTATCCTCCATTCTCGACCTCTCCCCTCAGTCGAACGTAGTTTTCCTGCATTTCAGTATCAGTGTCGACAACGCGAGGATCAAGCACTGCGGTAGACCTATCAAGGATCCCTCTGATATCTTAGCCATCTGAGTGACGTGTCTGCCACGCCCAGCGCTAGTTGTGTATCCGTCACCAGCTCAAGTTTCTACTCAAAGTCGACCTTCACCTTCACTCGTACAATCCGCTAGTCGTCGCGCAGAATGGCCTCCCCTGCACAGCAGTTACCTCCGGGATGGGCAGCAGAGTGGTGAGCAGACTACCGTCTACGAGTTGCGAGTGGTCTCACGCGTTCGTGTCCCAGGGACCAAACACACCAACGTTATCTGTTCATTGGTGTGTAGATTCCAACTGATACTGCTCAGCGAACTAAAATTTCGCAGAAACTGCTACTGCAAGGACTCAGTGGGAAGCACCTGTGGCGAACGGTGCCCCGGTGCCTGCGCAATCCCCCTCCGTCTCCCCGCCGCCTACCGCCCCGCAGCATGGCAAGCGTCGCCAATATGCTGCTGGCCAGACCCAAGCATACTACGGCGCTGCCGATACGCTCTCTGCGCCTACGTATGGTGCTGCCGCTCCCCAACCACAGCCTCAGGCTCCTGCACAGCTGTTCACCCCCGGCCTCGCTGCCGATGGCCAGTTCCAGCAGCAGCAGCAGCAGATACAAGGGCAGCCTCCGTATTATGGAAACGTAGCCCCGCCAGCAGAGCCCGAGTACATCAACGCACCGGGCTTCGGCCAGCAGCCTGCGATGAACGCGCTTGCGGACCAGTTCGGGCAGATGAACGTCGCGCAAAGGGGCCTGCGGCTGTACACGACGAACCTGCTCACGTCCCCGCCCGAGCCCCGCGAACTGCACCGCCCACCGCCGGACATAATTCTCCCGCCTAACGCGTCTGTCTCGCCGTCTCCATATGCGAATGCGGACCCGTCGTATCAGCGCTTGACCCTCAATACGATCCCGACATCAAACTCGCTTTTGACCAAGTCCAAGATTCCGCTCGCGCTAGTCATCACCCCGTACCGCTCGGTCAAGGAGGGCGACGACCCCGTACCCCTTGTAACAGATACCGTCATTGCGCGGTGTCGGCGTTGCAGGACCTACATCAACCCGTATGTGCAGTTCATTGATGGTGGCAACCGGTACGTCGTCCCAGTTAAGTATGTGCCGAGTGGTACTGATAGAGTGTAGCTGGCGATGCTGCATGTGCTCAATGTCGAACGAGGTGCCGCAACTATTCGACTGGGACTCGGTCAGGAACCAGCCTGCGGACAGGTGGGCGCGGGCTGAACTGAATCACGCCGTCGTTGAGTTCGTCGCGCCGACCGAGTATATGATTCGTGCCCCACAGCCTGCGGTGTACATCTTCCTGATTGACGTTAGCCATGCCGCTATTCAGTCCGGCATGGTTGCTACGGCCACGCGCACTATCTTGGAGAATCTCGACCGAATCCCGAATGAAGAAAACAGGGCGAAAGTCGCGATCATTGCCTTCGACGTTTCACTCTACTTCTTCTCTCTTCCAGTCAGTCCCTATCTATCGTACTATACTCTTCGTAATACTCAACAGATGCATACAGCCTGGGTCCTCGGAATCATCCATGCTCGTCGTCTCAGACATCGACGATGTGTTCCTGCCCAAGCCGACAGATCTTCTAGTCAACCTGACCGAGTCGCGGCCCGCCCTGGAGGCACTTCTTGGACGACTCGGCGATATGTTCCAAGACAACCACACTATTGGCAGCGCGCTTGGTCCCGCCCTCCAGGCAGGCTACAAGATGATGGTATGTGTAAGAGCTTCTGAACGCTGGGATCACGCTCACGTGATTTGTGATTTGAAGTCAAATATCGGAGGGAAGATTACCGTGCTGTCTGCTAGCCTTCCTACGCATGGCGCTGGTGCGCTCAAGAACAGAGAGGATCCGAAGATTCTGGGCACGTCCAAGGTCTGTATGATACTGCCCTGAGGATGCTCTCAATTCTTATATCTTGTACACAGGAATCAGGTCTGCTGCAGGCAGCGTCGCCGTTCTACAAGACATTCGCGATTGAGTGCTCACGAGCGCAGATTTCCGTGGACATGCTCCTCTTTAGCTCTGGGTACCAGGACGTTGCGACGCTAGGTCTCTATCAATACGCACAAACTCTCTATTTTTCACTGATCACGAGCTTGACAAACTAATAGCATGTCTCCCCCATTACACTGCTGGACAAACTCTCTACTACCCGGCGTTCAATGCTGCACGATCCGAGGATGCTATCAAGTTCGCGCATGAGTTTGGAGAAATGCTCGCTATGCCCATCATGCTCGAGGCAGTCATGCGTGTTCGTGCATCAAAGAGTACGTATCATTATTTGCAACTACTAAGATCACGACTTAATCCCTATATACGATAGACCTGCGCATGTCGTCCTTCCACGGCAACTTCTTCGTGCGGTCAACGGACTTGCTTGCCATGCCGTCGGTTCCCCAGGACCTGTCATACGCTATCGAGGTCACCATCGAGGACACCATCACCGCGCCGTTTGTTGTCTTCCAGACCGCTGTTCTCCACACAACCTGCTATGGCGAGCGCCGGATTCGTGTCGTTACCACCGCGCTCCCCACTACGAGCAACCTCTCGGACGTGTTCGCGTCTGCTGATCAAGTCGCCATCGCCACGCTACTTGCCAACAAGGCTGTTGAGCGTACACTCACGCACAAGCTGGAGGACGCCCGCGACGCGCTTTTCAACAAGCTCGTGGAGATACTGCAGGCCTATAAGGCGAGCATGACCGCTGCTGGCGCCGGTGCAAACGCCCAGCTGGCGGTCTCGGAGAACCTCAAAATGTTGCCAGTACTTGTCCTAGGTCTGCTCAAGAATGTGAGGATGATTCAGCATGAACGTACACTTCCTTCGCTAACGCACAGGACCTCAGGTTGGTATCCGGCAGAGCGCGCAGATACCGCCTGACCTCAGGGCGTATGCGCAAGCACTGCTCACTTCCTTGCCATCCCAGCTGCTCATTCCCTACATTCACCCGACATTCTACTCTCTGCACAATATGGCCCCGGAGGTGAGATTGTTTGTGAGAACGCAAATGATGGCAACTGACGTGGGTAATGCAGTGCGGAACTGTAGGAGAGCACGGTGTCATAATGCCCTCGCCTCTGCCGCCAACCTCTGAACGGCTCGAGCGTCATGGCTTGTTCCTCATCGAAGACGGGCAGACCATTTTCCTATGGGTTGGCCGGGATGCTGTGCCGCAGCTGATCATGGACGTGTTCGGCTTACCGAGCTACGAGGTGCTGCGTGGCGGCAAGGTACGTGGCTTATTCTCACCTCTTGGAGACGTGGATGCTGACGCTCGGTCCCAGACCACGTTGCCTGTGCTCGACAATGCGTTCTCGCAACGTGTCAACGCAGTCATCCAAAAGACGCGCGAGATGCGCCGTGGTGTGTATTGGCCGCATCTGTATGTCGTCAAGGAGGACGGCGAGCCGCCATTGCGCCTCTGGGCCCTCAGCTGCCTCATCCAGGACCGTGGAGATGTCTCGCCGAGCTACCAGCAATTCATTTCGCAATTGAGGGACAAGGTATGACACATGACATTCTCGGATGACTGAAGATTCACGTGTCTGCCCACTTGTAGGTGAACGGATCGAGTTACTAAAGGAAAAGGGACTTTTAGTGTCTGCTAGATTGCAGCCCGTATGAATGTTTTTCGCTTTTGGTCACGTATAATATATCGTTTTGGATCCCGTTCCCAGTCGCTACCTTCTGTGAGAAACCAACCGCTAATCATTGCAAGACTCCACAGGACTTGGGCTGAAAGCATACTTGCTCGCTTCAGAAATATAGCTGAGAAGCTACTACCTCGTGTGCCCAGCTTACTGACGTGGACGAGCTCAGCTGACCGGTTGGAGTCAGGGGAAAAGATGTCAAGACGTAAGGCTGAGTATGTCGTTTCGAGAGCCACTCACTTCTGACCTGCGTAAATGTAGCCAACGTATAACTTTGGCCAATCATCTGCCGAAGACGGCCAATCCGAGGTTTTTCCGAATGGGCGCTTTACTGTTTGGCAATGAACGGTATCGACTTGACTCCGTGTTCTGCGCAACATTAGAGCTTATTTGCTGGCACCTAGGTGAGCGATTTTCTGAACCCCAAGCGCGCCATCTCCCGCACTTTTGCCGAGAGACAAGTGGAGCTCAATTGGTAATTCAATACTGGCACCTAGGTGCCAGCAAATAACCTCTATTCAGGTTTTAGGAGCTGTGAATTGGGACTAGACCCATTCAGACCCCGGTATAATATCGGAGAATCATGCTGCCTGCTAGCTTCTCTCGTGCGCCGCTGCTTAAGCGGGGAACTCCAGAGGCCAATATCGTGGGTTATTTCTCGCTCCAGAATATAAATTAATTTATCAGTACATTGCATATAAGTCGGAGAGCAGTATAAGACTGAGCTCCAGCATCGTACAAGCTACTGAATTTTGCAGTCAACTTGTGCTTTGTTTGTTCATCCATCCCACTCCACTGCCAGCATGAGCGATCTGGAGGTCATTACACTCCGAACATTTCCATCTCTGCGACTTGATCCAGCTGCACTTCCACATGATCCACCGAACATCATTTCTGAGGTAAATGTGTCCGATTTGACAGGGCGACCGGCCACTAAGATCGCGGTGGCGACCAACGACCCGCCGTTCAACGAAAGCCCTCGCGAAGCAAGAGTCAAAGCCAATGCGCAATTTGCCGCGTTATGCTGGTCGCTGTTCCTGCTTGGTTGGAATGACGGCTGTACTGGACCGCTGTTGCCTCGGATCCAAAGTGTATACCACGTAGGTTGCATACCTAGTACATGGCCGACCTCATTCAGCGAACACAATGGTGCCGTTAGGTCGGATTTGCTGTTGTCTCCTTGATTTTCGTCTCCGGCACACTAGTGCGTAGCGAAAATGTCCACCATGTGAAATTGCTGACGGGTGCAATTAGGGCTATGTGTGCGGGGCAGCGGCCAACGTATTCTTAACCGACCGACTCGGCCTTGGGAAGGTTTGCCTTCAGTACTGTATTCACCACGTCTGGGCATCTTACCCTACGATAGGTCATGGTGCTAGGTCTGTGATATCAATTTCGGTCAGACAAATCTGAGGCGAACGTGTTTCATGGTTCGTAAACAAAGGTTCGGTTGCTTCGGCAATAGCCTTCGCGTTAGAAACATCCGCTCCGCCCTTTCCTGTGTTTGTGATCGCTTTTGCCTTCCATGGGTTCGGCGGCGCATTGCAGGTGAGCAGTCCTCAGGTGTCTTCTCGAAGTATTCTTGAATGCCGCGACTAGGACGCCGGGGCCAACGGCTACGTTGCAAGTCTATCCAGCAAAGACGCCGCAACGAAGATGGGTATCTTGCACGCCGTCTACGGTATGTAGTCGACTGACAGCCCCCCAATCAATTCGCATGCTAACACGGTCTGGTTAGGCCTAGGTGCATTTGTGTCGCCCCTTATCGCCACACAATTCTCACAACTTCACCGGTGGTCGTTCCACTACTTGACAAGTCTCGGTATAGCGACCATCAACATAGCTGTCTTGATTGTGGTATTACGCTTCAAGACCCAGGAAGGTGCGTGTATCAAGATGTTCTCGGTGGACAACGCTCATGTGTTGGACAGAGTGCTTGCTTGAGATCGGGCAGGTTCCGTCAGAACCTTCTGCGGCTCAAACAAGTCAAGGAAACAAGTATAAGCAGATATTTCGCTTGAGCGCCGTGCACTACCTAGCACTTTTCCTCACAGTCTACGTCGGTATCGAGTTTACAATTGGAGGTATGTGTATATGTCCAGAACCCGCGCGTCGCGCTTATTGCTCACTGTGCACGAAAGGTTGGATTGTGACATATTTACAAGACGTCCGTCATGGTGGACCATCATCCGGCTATGTCTCGTTTGGTTTCTTTGGTGGTGGGGTTAACAAAGGCGCTGTCAAACATGATTAATCTTCATCCCCATCTCTTTTTGCAGGTCTTACTGTCGGTCGGATTGCATTGCTCTGGCTCAATAAAAAGGTCGGTGAGCGCCGCGTCATATTCTTGTACGCATTCCTTGCGATTGGGTGAGTATTAGCTCCTGTGATGAGCCCACAAATCCGCATGTATTCTGACCCGGATCGCTAGCTTGGAACTCGTCATATGGCTAGTCCCTTCATTGATTGGTGGGGCAGTCGCAGTATCTGTGATCGGTGTGCTCCTTGGTCCCGTATTCCCTATTGCCATGAATCACTCTGGAAGGATTCTGCCCCCGTGGCTGCTTACTGGCGCTATTGGCTGGATTGCTGGTTTCGGACAGGCAAGCTCAGCTGTTCTACCGTTCCTCACCGGTCTCCTCGCTTCGCGCGAGGGTATCAAAAGTCTCCAGCCTCTGTAAGTCAACACGAACTCGACTCATCGTTTATCCCCATATACTGAGATATCCATTAATACACAGACTTGTAGCCATGATGGGTGTTATGACAATACTGTGGGCGTTGGTACCTGGGGAACCACGTCGGTTGGACTGAATCTTGAGATTCTTCTTGTATCACCTTGATCTGCCAGCCTCTTCATGTTGTATGTCACAGAGTCAACCCCACTGGATCAGTCGTTGATGCATTCATCTGATGCATCATAACGCAGTATAATCGAAGCACCGAGTGATTTGATTGACCTTCATTTAAAATGAGCCATATATCATACTTTGAGCGTTGCGACCACCGAATTGTCATGACAACACGTCGACTAAAGGGAACAAATTATTGGAAGATTAGACGGATACATGAGAAGGGTCGTATATATGTCCCTGACACTCCCATCCGATGAAGTCTCTCCAACGTAATATCTCACACTGTTCTTAAGAATCTGAATGATTAGGATAAAGATGGCGGGATACCGTATGACATCGAGGAGAACTTTCGCATTCAAGCCAGTACATTCCAACGCAATCACATTGACATTCAGTCGTCTCGTTAATCACGTACTGCATTGGTAGCTGGGTAGCCTTTGTCGTCTTCATCGTTAAAATTAGCTCTGGACATCGAATCTTCATTTGCGCTTATGATATATGATGATATGATCCTCGAGGTAGTGGTGTAATATACACACAAACAGTGAGAAAATCGTGAAATAGACTATGCTCTTGTCATGCCACTGCGCCACACAGCACAGACTCATCAGCACTACGGAGACGGAGTACAGTCAAAGGGGGGGGGGGGATCAGCTAGAATGGGTACTTCAGCCCAAGAGTTCCCATCAAAGCGATTGCGCCCTGCCGGCACGTATCGAGAGTGATCGTCAACGTTGGAAAGCCGCCTACAAAAGTGAGCAATTGTGGAGAGGCTACAGTGTACTGGGGCGAGAATATCCCTGTCAGTTTGTTAGGATCGAGGTCGGTAACAACTTGAATTCACCTTCAACAGATAATCTGTCACGCTCGAGTCGGCACTCCCGGGCCGGCTTGACCTCTATCAGTAACCAGAAGGGCGCGACCGTTGACCAGACATCGCACCTGATCATGACCGCAAGCCTAGGTCGGCATAGCCCTCCATTTCTGGAGCGCATCGGTGGAAATGCCATAGCACTTGTGCAAGTCTCTCTCAATTTCCGCGGGACTCCATCAAGACATGTCTTTGGGAAGTAGCATCATCACCAAGATCGAGGTTCGTACCTCGGAGTGACAGTTGCGGTCCTCGATTGTATTGAACGACTAATGAAGAGTTGACTATGGCTCGCTAGTACTTTAGGATTCCTCCGCGATGGCTGTTTCTCAGGGTGGAGACGAAGGACGGTCTCGTTGGCTGGGGAGAAGGGACACTCGAAGGACACACGGAGGCGGTCGAAGGAGCCTACCAAGATCTCGCTGAGAGATTTATTGGATGGGATGCCGATGGGATCCAAGACATCTGGCAGCATGCGTATCGTGCACGATTCTACAGAGGAGGTCCTGTTCTTATGGTGGGTAGTTGCCTTCATTATACGTCATGTCCGAGCTGTGAACGCGCGAATGGTCTAGTCTGCACTGTCTGGCCTCGATATAGCGCTTTGGGACATCAAGGGCAAGAAGTTAGGTGTCCCCGTCTGGCAACTTCTCGGAGGAAAGGTTCGGGACAGATTGAAGGTCTACGGCTGGATCGGTGGCGACAAACCTCGTGATGTCGTAGAGGGTGCCATGAAACGGGTGCAGCAGGGTTTCACTGCCGTCAAGATGAATGGAACTGGTGCGTTGCAAGCTTTGGCGTGTGTGCGGATATGTACAAAGCTAGAAGCTGATCATTGCGCGAAGATGCCATTGGCTGGATAGACTCGCCTGCACTCCTGGAGGAGACCGTAAATCGCGTCCGCGATGTACGTTCGATAGGCCTGGATGTCGGCATAGACTTCCACGGCAGGGTTCATAAAGGCATGGCAAAGCAGTTGGCCAAGCGTCTGGAACCGCTCCAGCCTCTGTTCATTGAAGGCACGTGGTGATGACCTATACCCCCTTCCTTCGAGTATTGAGACATCATCAGAACCGCTGTTGGCGACCTTTCCCGCGGAGATCGCTGACCTCTCTCAGACTGTTTCGACGCCTATCGCACTTGGTGAGAGGCTATTCAGTCGGTTCGACTTTCGGCCGTACTTGGAGGCAAGAGCGATCGATATCGCGCAGCCGGACGTATGTGCATTTAGAGCGGTTGGGATGTGCGCTCATGATGTCGCAGGTCGCACATTGTGGCGGCATCAGCGAACTGCACCGCATAGCATCGTTGACGGAGATGTATGATGTCGCGTTGGCCCCACATTGCCCACTAGGGCCAATCGCACTTGCCGCTTGCATGCAGGTGGATACTGCAGCACCCAATTGTAAGTTGATCCCGTCGATTTCTCAAGAAGAACTCTCATGGATCAATTATTACAGTCTTCATCCAAGAGATGAGCCTGCAGGTATGTCCACGAGGCTTCGATGTCGGTCGTATCGCGTTCTAATACCGTACGGTCTCTCCAGATGCATTACAATGAAGGAGCTGACCTCTTGACCTACCTCGTTGATCCTTCAAATTTTGATATCAAGGATGGATACGTCGACATCCTCAATGGTATGTTTACAGCAAGATACACAATGACTTGCATGATGACGCTCGTGCAGGACCTGGTCTGGGTATAAATGTGAACGAACAGCTGGTGCGTGAGGTCGCCGCGCGCCATGCAGAAGAGAAGGCCTGGAGAAACACAGTATGGACTGGCCCTGACGGGTCGCTACGGGAATGGTGATAGTTATACAGTATAAGGCCCGATACGGAGCCAAGAACACAAGCAGTTGACACAGTCCAAATGTCTATCAGGACTATATGCGATAGTTATGCCTTTGCAGCGTTGGGTACGTCTGGACCACCGATAGTCTTTTTCCCGTGCCTGCCGTAATAAGGAACCGTGTTGGGGAGAAGATACCAATCCTTAGAGCGAAGTGCTTCTGGACTGTCAGCGCCACGCAGGCGGCAATGCGCCTCCCAGGCTAGCACTGCCCAGGCTCTTGCATTCTGAACATCTGCCCATGCTAACAGTAGCTGAGGACACCATGTGGAATAACGCGATCGGCACCCACCAATGCAATTTTGGAACGCGTCACAATAAAATCCATCCGCGTAACGATCCTTGATACCTTCTAGTTCCATCATCCTCACTGCTACTTTACACTGCAAGCAGCCACTGTTTATTGCTGCTATGCGGGGAGTTAGAGGACGAGGACCGACCTTCTTGATGACAACTATTGGTGTTTCGAGAGTGGTTGGGAGCTCGGCGTAGATCCGCGCGATGGTCGCGCGTCGCGCATCACTCGCTCGTAGCTCCTCCCCAGTCAGCGAGCACACAGAACAAGTGCACTCGAAGTCCCATGCTTCCTTGAACTTCGCCCCGCGGATCGCCTTTGTCGGGTGGGTGAGAACGTCCAGGTATGATACGCACAACTCCTCTCCCGGCGCAACGTCTCGGACAGCATAGAATCGGATTTGTTGTGTCCGGTCGTTCCAATAGTTGTTTATGTTCGGACGGCAGTTATGGTTGATTCTGACAGCTGTGGGGAAGTACCCGATCATTGATGCATATTCGCCAAGCTCGGGTACGTGGTTGCCACAGGGGAGGAAGTTCGTCATAAGGATCCCACACAGGTGAGTAAGCCCGCCTTTGGCGGCGTTCTTCAGCGACAGGAAGTCTTTTGCTTGCGCCACTGTAAGGTTTTCACGTATTGCTTCGATCACCATCTGCTCTGAGATGAGCTCTGTGGATGTCGTGAACAATGGTGACTCCGCGAAGACTAGTTCTCCTGCGGCGATGGACCGTGTGGCAACGAGGCCTTTCCCTTTTCCTGGGATATCCATGATGGAGAATTTATCTGGAGAGGTCCTTTCTGTCAGGAAATGTCCGCAATACGTGTTCACCTAGCAGACCTTGAGACATTTTGCAAGTGCTCTGGAAGGTTTACACTCTGGGTGGAGGGTACTAGACAAGTTGGATTCGTTTGGTTCGTGCTGGGGGAACAACTCTACAGATTATCTGCCCAGATTTCTGCTTTTGTAACAAAGCTTATACAGGTTTTGGTGCAAGTTGCTTTCTATTGTTCGTGCCAGCTGCTTAAAGCTGCTGCCACACGAGGTGTTGTGAACACATCTCGATCATTGGCAAGCCGCAAGTGAACAGATATACGCATTATCTTATCAGTATCACGAGCGGGATCTAATCTCGAAGGTGATCTCGACCTCGGTCTGCATTGGGTCTGCAGCGCTTGCCTGGACATCGTCTTTGCTCGCAACTTGACCGCACGAAAGTCGGTTCTCACCCGACCCTTCGTCAACAGCACTTATTCGCGTTGGTTACTCAAAGGATAGTCTAGAACACCTCAGCGGAACGCCCGTTTATCTCAGCATGAGAGCTTGAGTCTAAACGACTGCACATTTCCCATGCATCGGTAGTGCACACGTACACACCCGGCATCTCAGTCTTGAACCAGAACACTGCGGTCACAATGCCTCCATCGCACATTGGAATCCTTGGAGGTGGTCTCTCTGGACTTTCTGCGGCATTCCACCTGGCTCGTCGATTCCCTTCGCCAGCGACCCGCATTACACTCATCGAGGCTGCGCCACGGTTGGGAGGTTGGGTGCGCAGTGAACGCGTAGCGCTGCAGGTACGTCATGCTCGTTCCCTCTGGATGGGTCGCACTGATTGTTACAGACAGAAGATGGCCGAAAGGGAAGTGTGCTGCTCGAGGCCGGCCCCCGAACGTTGCGTCCTAATAGCCCTGCGGTGCTCGAGCTAGTGAGTACAGTTGGAGGTTCAATAGTCATTGTATTCTCCTCTCCATCAGTTATTCGGAAATTCTTGTCGAAATCATGACAACTCGCCGAGCATACCCGCTTTGCCAACTCTATATTCCACGCGATCCCACTCGTTATGCTGTTGCTTCGTTTTATCACACCCCTGATTTGCATGAGTCTCGCCAATGGCGTTCGTGTTGTTACCATCGATCCTCACACTTCTTCCCATATAGATCAACCTCCTCAACCTGGAGAAATCACTCATTACTGTGCCTCGTACGGCACCCGCCGCTCAAAATCGGTTCCTTCACATTCCTGGAACGCGAGGTCTAGCGCGCATTCCGACTGCCATACCGTCCATGATCACTTCGCCCTTGGGTAAAATGATGATGGCGGCAGTGCTGCGGGATCTATTTAAATCGTCAAATGGACCTTCCAGCGGTATGTGACGTCATCAGCATAGCTCCAATAGGTCGTACTCAGCAAGTTCGTTCCAGATGAACCAGATACTGACGAGTCCGTGGACGCGTTTCTCACACGGCGCTTCGGGCCAAAATTTGCACAGACGTTCGGCTCCGCGCTAGTACACGGAATATACGCAGCGGATTCGCGTATGCTGAGCGTTCGAGCCGCCTTCCCAATGCTGTACGACTTGACGAGAAGAGGTAAAGGTAGCGTCGTACGGGGTGCCATCAAGAGCGCCTTTTCAAAAAGTGACAAAACGAATCCAATGAAGGGATACGATGTTGGTGACATCAAGCAGAAGATGGAAGCGGTCAGCGTTTTCTCTTTCAAAGATGGTCTAGAGACAATCGTGAAAGAGATGGAACTGGAGTTGGACAGGCTAGGTGTCCAAATGGTGAAAGGAGATCCTGTATCCTCATTTGCAATGAACGGTACGGAGTCTGAGCCCAGTTTCGAGGTAAGTCTTTCAAGTTATCAGGTTACGTCACGCAAGCCCCAATGATCTCTCAGGTGACTACGGCATCCGGGTCTTTGTATCAATTCTCGCACTTCGTGTCGGCCCTTCCTCTCCCTCGTCTGCACACGCTCCTGGAGACATCTGGACCATCTCGTTCTGAGGCCTCCGCAATGCAGACACTAGACTCGCTAACTACTGTGCCTGCTTCCTCTGTCACGGTTGTAAATCTCGTGTTCCCTGCATATACACGCGAAGGGCGGCCTCTCCGTCTTCACCCACCTGGCTTTGGATACCTTGTGCCCCGCCCAAATTCAGGCTATATTAGCGAGGCAACAAGACCTGAGAATCCGCTCGGGGTGCTTGGAACTGTCTTCGATTCATGTGCTCTTTCGGATCAAGATGAAATCGAATCTCCATCAGGCGGAGGTCCACCCTTCATCAAGATGACGGTTATGATTGGTGGTCCGTACTATGCATCACTCCCATACCCGTGGAATGACAATCTGCAATTGCTGTTGCCATTCCTTCCGCGCACACTATCTACGCATATGTCTGTCGAGCTACCGGTTCCAATTTGCCACCGCGTCCATCATCACTCCGCATGCATACCTCCTCCTGGTGCTGGACATCTGTCGCGAGTGCGGGAGCTTCGGGATCATGCAAAGAAGCTTTGGCGAGGAAGAGGAGAGATTATTGGGGCAGGTGTTGGTGGAGTCAGTGTCGGTGACTGCATCGAGGGCGGTAGGCGTGCCGGGTTGGAGTGGTAAGGTACCACTGAGGAGGGTATGTGTGTGAAGCTGGGTATCTTTATTGTGCCAGGATGTAAGTCGCAATCTAGTGGTCAAGCGGGGCCAATAAATAGTGATAAAGTAGGTCGCTGTCGTTATCAGCGTTGTTAACTCGCTCGACGTCTGAGTCTTATCTTCCCTATAGGGCGTTGTGCATCGTCTTCTCCAACAGGTGTCTCTACCATGGGTGCATTCACTTCAGATGGTTGGGATGCAACAATCTCGGTTGGAGCGTCGACGTATGGGATGGCAGGAACGTTCTCTGTGCGACTGCGTTTGAGAGGAGGAACTTTGACATCCTGGGACTGCTGTGGTTCTGCCCGTCCAACGACGTCGTCTTCGGCCTTGCGCTTCCTCGAGGACCCTGCCTGTGGCACAATCGGCGCCGTGTAATGCACCTTCTGACCGCCAAGCCACCGATTGTCTGCACGATCAACGTCCCAAAGCAAGGCCTTGCCCAAGAACGAGCTCGTCTTCTCGCGGAAATGCTTCAACCTCGCTATCTCGCTGTTACATTCTTTGCAGGCACGCGGGGAGTCGAGAGGGACGACGTGTCTGAGGGCGATATCCAGGAACCACTCGTTCACGTGGTCTGTGGTGAACATGCCCCGCTCAAGGTATACCGCACCGCATTCGGTCTCGGCCTTGCCGGAGCCAGGGGTACCCTGTCCAGAGCCATACACAGGCTCATCGTTGAACAAGTGTTGCGCCACTGCTCGACTGTTCCTGAACGTCGGGTTGAGCTCCAGCCAGTGGATGCCGCAGTACAGCGCAACATAGAAGAGGGCCTCCAGATCATCTTGGATGGTTGGCTCTATGAACTCTGCCAACAGGCGTGCTGCCATGAACACTCTGGTACCCTGCCGCCAAATATTAGCTGCGCAATGTGGAAAGAGAAGATCGATGTACCGTTCTACTCTTGCTTGACGCCCGTCCATTCTCATCCGCCGGTGCTGCCGACTCCCAATCTATGAGGCAGCCGTGCCGCTTCTCTCCTTCAGCATCTCGGACGAGGATGATGTTGTTAAGGCTAATGTCGCGGTGAATTTTGCCTGCCTTCTCGAACGTGTCGGAGATAGCTGGTGCAATCTGATGTCAGCTCTGATTGATTGACGGCACAACGATGTGTTTGCAATTACCAATCAGAGTATCCTGGATTGCTGGCAACAGTTCACGCGAGCCCATGAAGTCCTTCAGTGCCATCCCGACCGTCTTCGATACCATTCTATGGTGCATCTGTGCAGATGCACGAAGCCCGCGCCTGCACGCCCAGTCTGCCGTCCTGAATGCTTGCGATTTCGTGACTTGGTAGGCAGAAGGGCGAGGGATGGAGTGGAACCCGTCGGCATCCTTACTACGGACCGTCTCGGGGAGATCTCCATAGTGTAGCACTTCTGGGATGTTGCGCACGCCGGCCTTGTGCAGTTCTGCCAGGACACCGCCTTCGATCGCCATCCCTTTTGTGTACCTCCATGTGTCCTTCAGGAATCCAACAGTACCGTTGATGTCGACCGCCCAGTACCCAGTTGTTCCTCGGCCCCACAGACCGACAGGTGCCACAAGAGATCTCGAGACGATCCAGCGGGTAACTCGACACATCCCGGGATTTGCTTCGTCTTCATCGACGACCATGAGCGCGACAAGTCCGCCCGGGCTATAGTGCATTGGCATGATGCGCTCTACTTCGGGCGAGCCTTCGTAAACGCCAAGCTGAATCCTTGCGTGTCTCGCAATCGCGGTCCTGAATAATTGCTCCTCCGCATCGGTGGCCGACCGGACTGTGCAGTCGAACCCGCGTTCTGCGTTCGATGCATGTGCAAAACGCCACAAGAACTCGCACAATATTCCGGAGTCCTTCTGCAAATGGAATGCCTCCGTCGCTATAACGCCAGCACGATCCCAGCGCAAGATTCGAGTGGACAGGCCAAAAACAAAGATCGAGAATAGGCCGACACGGTGCTGGTCCACGAATGTTTGGTCGACGCAAGAGATGTTACGTGCAAGAGAGCGATACAGGGCTTCTTGCTTCGTCTCATCTTCGACGTCTCGGATGAAAGCTGCACGGCCCCGGAGTGTCCCAGCAGGAGGATCACAGAAGAAATCGTCATCCTCGCTTTGTTCAATGTCTATGAAGAATTCCACTTGGCTGAAGTCGGTCTTGTATCGTCCATCCACAGGCTTCATCCCGTCCACATGGTTCGCTGCATAGCAAACCAGGCCAGGTTTCGTGTCTTCCAGGCCAGTTGGAAGCTCTCCCGCGACGAGCCTGAACCCAGGGCATCGAGATCTGTATTTCCCATTCAATGCCGATACCTGGCCATTGCTCAGTCTTTCGTGCTCTCTAGATACGACAAGACCATTACCAATGTCTGTGCCATATACTCTGTGGTTTTCGGCTTGAGTGCCTTGAGCACATTCCGAGGCGACGGCATGCCCCGCGGCCGCGCCTTGCCCAAGAATGTGTCGAGAAACGCGTGCGGGGGCATCGGCCCCACGCAGCGGGCCTTCGCGTCTGTAATTAAGTCGTGCAACCGATCGCAGAGCATTGTGCAAGTTGTATATGATATCAAGAGAATATGCGGGTCAAGTGGGTGTTGAGTGACGCGTCGGTCGTGGTTGTGAGTTTTAAAAAGAATGCATGTGTGGTTTGGAACCCGCAGGGATTGTGGCCTCAGACACAAGTGGCCCTGCCGAAACTTCGGCGAATCAGGACAATGGACTGGTAGCCGCCGGGCCGCAGGGGCCGTGGCCCGTCGATAACAATTGTGTCAGTCTTGATGGCGTTGCACGGTTGGGTTCCTATGTCGCTCTCGCACTACAAATTGTGAGGGGACAATTGAACAGACAAAACCATTTGGAGCGAGGATCTTTGATTATAATCGATGTTCGGACTCAGCGCAACCTAAGTAGTGCTTGCGACTTGATGCATTGCGTTGGAATATACTCTTCTTATGCATGGCCTGTGAGAGCGATCCAGGAAAATTTTCCTGCATTCTCTGTAGTGTCTTCCTACAATTCGACCCTTTGCATCATAGAGGACTTCTGGTTAGTGAGGACAGAAACCGGCCGGTCGTGGGTCCTTATGCATTATGGCCTGCTGCAGGATATTCGCGATCCTGCGTGTTCTACAGTGTTATGGCTTGCGATAGAAAGCAGGCCGTCGTAATTACTGCTTCGTCTCAAGAACAGCGGAGAGGGAATACTCAAGCGTGAACTCGAGCGGAATTAGCGAAATAACTCAGATTCGCGATGAGATTCGATGGGCGCTCGGGCGCTCGGGCTCGAACTCTCAATTTGCAAATAAGTCTAAATTTAAGGTGGTTCTGCCCGAGCAGTTATTCCCCGACACAGTTTGTACTGGAGGTGACGTTTATCCTGATACGAGTGCCTGGCCTAATCCCGAGCTTGGACCGCGACGGTCATCCCAGCATCCGGCATAACCAAGCAACGTGGTCCCAGGCTTCGGCATCGCGCACCTAGTAGTGCAGTGTGCACATTCCGACCACAAGCCGTTGGACCTTCGAATGTAGCCGAATCTTTGGCTTGGCAAGAATAAGACGATGATGCAGCTCCCGCGGTAATGTTGGACGAGGGAGCTTCACGGAACTGGTTTGACAGAACCATCGCCAGCATGCGATGGCCCTCTGAAGCTTCTATTCGTCCCCGTGTTCTCAGCGCTACCTCACATCTATCAAGACGTGCACGTTGCCCTCCATCGAATTCAACGCCCAAAGGGGGGAGAAACAGGCACGCAGCAGAACAAAGGGCGCTTCCCAAAAAATTCTGGCATATGGCACTCCGTTGTCCGAAACCGTCCTAACTGCATGGGATCGACGGCGTAAAATTCAGCATTGATAGATGCATCACGGTGAGTACGTATCTTCCGAGTTCCCTGCAGGATATCACTTTGAATTACTTGCGCGTTCGCAGCGACTCCTCGCGCTCGGCCCAGTCTGACATTGGGTCTCCTTACGCAACTATCTCAGAAAGGGGTACCTCACAACTCGAGGCAAGACATCATTGACTCCACCGCCGAGGCCGGATGTTAGCGATCACCGAGCTTCGTCACGCTAGTTACCGCGTCATCCATATTGAATATCGAACATGCGCGCAACTGCAGGTCTTAAATGAGCTTCGCGACGTCCGAGCCCCGCGAGACGTTTTCCCAGATGTGCACCTTTCCGCCTGCTCACAACCCTTCCCTTGTGCTCCCTCCTCCCTCGATACCCCCGCCCGCCGGCCATGGACCCCCAGCCAAGGATGGCCTCGCCTGCTCCGTCATCGCAGGCATCGTCCCGCCCGTCGTCACGTCCTTCATCGCGCAGGTCTACTCCCGCGCAGGAGAAGCCCGAGTTCGATGAGCGTGACGAACTCGAAGAGAATAGCACGAGAGAGAGTACAAGCGAGCTTGAGGAAAGTGACACCTCGACGCACTCTACCGCGCAAGACACCGACCCGGACCCGGAGGCAGACCCTGAGGGGGAGATGCCGCCGTTTCGCCTGGTAGACATCCCTGACAAGGGCAAAGGGTTGATCGCAACGTTCCCGATACCGAAGGGCAAGCTCATACTCCTGGAGACTCCTCTGTTCATCCTCTCTGAGGAGAGATGCACGAACTCTGCTGTTCTCGTAGCCCTCGCAGCACGTACGCGCGAAGAACAACGGGACTTCTTTACGCTCGCGAATGCTTATCGTGGCACTGCCCCCCGCGATGCGTCATCGAGCCCGTCGCCCGAAAGTAGCCCGGATTCAAAGTGCGCAATGAAGATCTCTCCTCGCAGGCCGTTACCCGCCCTCGGGATCTTCGACACAAACGCACTGCCGATTCCAACGACAGATGCAAAGGGCAATCCGCAGACGGATCTCGGGCTCTTCCTGCTCGGCTCGCGGTTCAACCACTCGTGCACGCCGAATGTCGCGCGGACGTGGGATGCCGCGGCAAAGGCGATGGCGTTTCGTGTGCTGCGTGCAGTAGAGCCGGGAGAAGAGCTATGCACGAATTACGTGGACGTGCTAGGGACACGGGCAGAGCGTGCAGCGGAGCTGGAGGAGAAGTATGCATTTGCGTGCCTGTGCTCCGTATGCGCGGCGTCGAAAGAGGAAGGTGTGGAGAGCGATCGGCGAAGGTCGAAGATTGGCAGACTGTTTGAGGAAGTTGGGAGATGCGGGAAGGAGCCGACGCTTGGTATGCGCAAGGTATGTGTATTGCCCAGTTCGTGGAAGCAGAGATAATTTACAACCTATGTACGTACAGCTGAAAATTGCGCTTCGACTTCTGAAGGAGGAAGGCCTCGTGCATTACGAGGCGTCATTCTGCTTCGACGCCTTCCAGTTCTGCGTTTTAGTAAGGGCAATCGTTGTCCAAATCTACACAATACTCACTGGACTTCCTAGGTCTCGGACATACCAAATGCGAAGGCTTGGGTGCGCAAGGCATGGGAAGCGACGTGCAATATCTCCGGGCCCGAGAGCGCGTCGGCGCGTAACTTCAAGATGTATTGGGCCAATCCTCGGGCACACCAGCTCACCGGGATGCTACCGCGTCTGACTTTGTCGGGTCCGGACCCATAAACGATATTTGATTATCATACGTCACCAAGGGCGCATTTGTACATGTCATTACATGGACTGTTAGATGTGCATAGGCGATTCTGCTGCGATTGGGTTTCCTCGAATGGTTGCACAAGTGCCATTCGGTGTATATCTGTCGCTTAATAATCTGATATCAGGATAGTCACCTTCATTCCGTTTCTTTTATGTTGGGCTGTGTAGACGTCACCCGCCAGGAACCGACAGTGCGTATGACAAATAGATTTTTGGTCACTAGGAGGACTGTTCGATAGGCACTCCATCTCGCAGTTATTCCAGACCGTCATATAGGGTATGGCCAGATGCAATTAGACTTCAGGGTTGCGTAGATTCCGCCGGGCTCGGGAGTGAAAATGGAGTCGCCTCGTGTCGCGGGGTAGCTCGATCGCGGAGAGGGCGAGTGATCGACAAAAGGAACATCGCGTGTCTAATCTTAGATCTGCTGCGGCTGCCAACTCTCATGGTACCCGTTCCCACATTTCCCGAGACATGATGGTAATCTCGCTGCCTCGGGCTGCCTTGCGACGCTTTCGGGAAGAGCAAACTCGGCGAACTTCAACCCTTTAGTCCAGCCGACGGTCGGTCATCCGCCATAACACCGTCGAGTAAGCTACAGTCTAGCCTCGTCAGGTGAACTCGTCTAGAGAGCACGAGGCGCATGAGAGCCGCATTCGATTATAGGAAGTCGGTGTGATGATCCGAGGATGCGCAGCATAGGTCATATTTAACCTCTCCATACCAAAGCCACGGCAACACAGTCGTGCGAGCAAGATACTCCAACTTGAGAGCCTTCTCATGCTCCAGCGTCTCCTGCATCCGTCCAAGTGCTGTCCTTCTTCATGATCTCTTCCTTGTCCTCCCTTTCTCCATGACCGCCCCGCAAGATGGCCCTACAAACGTTGTCCTCGGCCTCTTCTGCTGCGTCTTCGACTAGCTCAAGCGGGTCCGGCGGGGGTGGCGGGACGACACTCAATGCGAACTCGTCGCTCCCGTTCAGCTTCCTCATCACCTTTGTCGCCATCTTTCTCTTCTTCCTTGGCTGTGGGCTGGGCTCGCGTCGTGTGGCATACGAGATTCGCCGCAATCTTGGCCTCCTTGACCACTCAGCGGCGCAGCATCCGAGCGAGGCACAGGAACGACCGGTGCTCTGGGACGTGTACCCAGACATTGTGGATACAAGTTTGCACGGGAGAAAGGCGACCTGGACGGAACTGCTGGTGCGTGCGCCCCTGCGATCTTTTTTGTTGCTCAGTAATACTAACTTTGGGTACGCGATAAATCCAATCTCACCCTGCGCCGACGATCGCGCGCCCCGATCACGCAGCCACTCTCAGCCACCTACCTACGGACCAAGCCGCCAGACGACCCGCCAGACGGGCATGAGGGGGTGATCGCTACTCCTCCGTCGCCTCGAGCGAGAGATACTCCCGCTCGGACCTACCCTTCACCACTGTCCCCTTCGGTCTATTACTCGCCACGCTTCGGCCGCATGGGCGCACCTACACCGGCGCTCGTGCGGCCGCCGCCTACCCCTGCACCCGCACGCGCAGTACCAGTAGCACCAGCAGCACCCCCTCAACCGTTACCTCTCTCGCAGCAGAGCACGTTGCGGGCAAGTTTTGTCCGCGGCGCCCTGCGTGTACCTCTTCTTGCACTCCTGGTACTGCGGTACCGACCTTCCTGGATTATCCCTCCCACACCCGTACGGCCAGTACAGATCCCGGAGCCGGCAAAGCTACCCATTTGCGCGCTGCAAGTCGCAGTCATGATATCCATGCCGTCGCCCGCACGACGACGGGCCGCCCAGGCCAAAGCACTCGAGGCGGGGTACGGTGTCGACGACGCGGACTCGTCGTCAGGGGAGAAGCGGAGAGGCAAGGAACGCGCAAGCCAGGAGATGGAGATCGAGGAGGTTGAAATAGCAGATGAAAACCTCGGCGAGTATACCCTTGGCATCGCTGAGCTACCCTGGGAGCCCGGAAACAGGCCCGGCTCTGCCTCAAAGGCAGATTGATGTTTAATGTTTGTGACGACTTGACGGCGGATTGACAAACGCCGCCACATACTGGGACCATACGAGAGCATACCTGTTGTATTAGCTGTACTTGTAGCGCTTGTACCGCTGTTTCTGGAGGGCTACACACTGCTTGTGATACCATACAGCATCAATTTGGCATCTGCGAACGATCCACTCGACCTTAGTCTTTGGGTACACCTGGAGATATGCCTGAAGTGAAAAGAGAGCTATCGCGACATGGGATCCTGACGGTGTGGCGTGCGGATTTGGGCGGTTTACGTCCACAAACTGGCTGGTCTGTACTCATAATTCCTGTCCGTGGTTTTCTTCTGGCTGTGGGCATCTACACAGAGATAACAGTGAAGCGCAGTCGTCCACAAGAAGGGCAGGACCAGGTTCATCTTCTTTCTCCTATGGACTCAGTACTGCGCGCTTCACGTGATTTCCACGTGATACGCGTCTTTCGTCGCGCGCTAACATCTGCTCGCCTAAACGAGCACACTTCTCCCACTAGCGTGGCGTGCCCACTGCCGCCCGCGATGTTGAGCTCGGGACCTTATCAGCGTTGCTCTCGCTTCGCACGACGACGAACAAGATGTTCTCGTCGGTGAAGACCATTCTTCTGTCTACACAATTATCGGGGTTGCTTTGCCTGGCATTAGGCGCGGAATATCAGAGTATACTCTCTGCACCGGTCGAAGTCGACCCGTGTGCAGCGATCGCGAACAAGACATGGGTCGCGCCACAGGATGTGAGAGCCTGCTTCGGCTCCTTTCCAGTGAAACCCGAGATCAAGGATAACGTGAAGAGACCCTCTACCTCCACTAGTCTTAACAAGGCTAACGCGTGTCGGATTTGTTTCGCAGATTATAGAGGTAGTGAACAAGACGTTGGCATTCCACACCTCCGTGAATTACCAGCGTCTGGCACCTCCACCGTTTGACTTTGATGTCCACGAGGACGTCATTGGGGACTTGGCCCGCATCAGTAGCCAGAACTATTCCACGGATTTTGACCTTCATCTCGACCTTTCTCGTTCAGTCAAGAGGCTGAATGACGGTCATTGCGTCTACATTAACCTGTGCTATGATTGTACGATGATTCTTCTTGGCATGAGCATCAGTTGACGAAGAAATAGCTCTGTTCCTGACGTATTTGCCTACCCCATTAATACTTCTGACCAACGCTACCGGAGATCAAAATGTGCACATCGCCGCGGAAGCGTTCACGGTCGCGTCTGCAGAGTTCAAGGAAGAGATCGATGTCTGGCAGAATGCTCTGCCTGGCAAACTCAGAGGCCAGCTCAGCACGGTATAGGGTTTTCCCCGACTTGCGGATGATGACGCTTACTTCGCTCTATCAGTTGTCCGGTGCTAAAGTGTTCCTGATAGACGGGAAGTCTCCCTTTGATGCGGTGAACCAGAATGCCCTCATCACCGGAGGATACCAGTCGTTTGGCACGCGGCAGAATAGGTGAGTCGCATGAGCCGTCGTTCGCGTTGCGATAACCTAACAATGCACTGTAGCTACTTCTCCAGCTACCAGGTCGTCTCGTCAGGATGGAACTACTTCATGGGCAACTTTGCGCAGATGTCACTGCCTCTCGCAGATTCCGTCGAATTGACCATTCAAAGGGCGAATAGTACGGATATTGAGACGATCACGGTGAGCCATAAAATCGATGAATGCGGACGGACCGCTGAGGGCCTTATGTTAGCTGCCGTATCGCTCCAGGATATCACCTTTCGCGTCGTCGTGGAATGATTCCACAACATTTTTCGAGAACAACTGCGTCGCGGGGCTCGGAACCAACGGGCACGACCTCTATACCACTGCCCCAGACCTCAGCAACGCAGGCGCCCCCAGACCCATCAGCATTTTCCAACAGCAGCCACGCCTGCATCCCTCAGATGCGCGCAAGCACCGGCAGAACGTCATACTGGACACGATGCCCCAGCAGAACATTGAGCTCCCGCCGACGCTCATCCCGCAGTCTCCGCTTAATGAGAGCTGGAGTGTCGCGCAGTTCTTCATGCTCAATGACAACCGGACCGGCGTTTTGGCTCTTGGCAGCTTCGCGGCGAGCTCGTTCGACGATTTCCAGCGCAGCTTGCTCGACGGACTGACAAATTTGACAAGCAAAGGTGCTGACCGATTAATCGTGGATGTGGTGAGTATCACTGTAGTTTACCCAGCATGTTGTTTGAGCTGATGAGCCGCTGCAGACGAACAACGGCGGAGGTGTGTGCTTGGTACAGAGATTTTGAGAAATTTCAAAGTCTAAGCTCATGACTGCAGGCTTCATATGCATCGCACACGTGCGTATATGTTCCTTGGCGTGTGAGAATCCACTAACAATTTGCATATCTAGTGGCTCCACCGTATTGTGAGCATACCGATCTACCCAGATTCATGTAACATGGTCTCACGCGCCCCTAGATTGCAGGTCCTAAGAATTCGACCGAGCCTCAAGCTGGTTTGGATACGACGACGCGTGCAGGGCCACTTGCGCAACTCATCGTGAAGGAGATTGAGAAGGGTGGCGACCCAGATAAGCAACTGTTGTACAACCCGACGAACTGGGCCTATGCCAACCATACCAAGTTTCCGGAGACGCTGGACTGGATGCAGCCTGTGGTCAAGAAGATCATCAATGGACAGTCCGATGCGTTCAGTCAGAGGTTGCTTGCACACATGCTATGCCCGGATAACCTACTGATTGCCACACATAGACTCGGGAACGAATGCCAGCCGTTCCAGATTGAGCCGCCTGCAGAGCGGCTATTTGATCCCAAGAAGACTATCATCATTAGCAATGGAAGGCAAGCACTTCCTAGCGGTCGTTCACGTTAAATCTCTGACATCCCGCCGTATGGCAGATGCGCCAGCTCTTGTTCGCTGTTCAGCGTGAGCAAAACTGTCACTGTCTATTGATCCGTCTTGAGATCCGGCACAGATCACTATGTCGAAGGAGGAAGGTGCCACTACAGTGGTTGTGGGCGGCAAGGCAGACGTTCCGCAGCAATACTGCGGGATCGTCGGCGGTCAATCAACTGACTTCTCCACGATGGATACAGAAATCAAAGTACGTTTACCATGGCAGTCCGCTTGCAGAAAGGATCCCTGAACATAATTCCCAATGAATAGTCCGTGAACCTGAAGAATCACTCGCTCGCCCCGCCTGACTTGTGAGCAACCTTTTCCGTCTACAACCATCGAAACATCGTCTGATCACCCCATACATGTGTACAGCAAGACGAACAGCATCCAAGGCATCACGTGGAGGCTCGGATTTGGCATTGACGATCCCTCGGAGCCTGAAGGTGCGTCAAGTGGAGTCGTGTTGTCCTAATCACTGACTTCGGTTGATATTCGGTAGAGTGGCAAGATCACCCGGCAGATCTCAATTTGCGGCTGACGGAAGATATGTGAGTGTCGTTGTCGATTGCGAACTGTCTACGATTGTGCTTCTGGGACAGTAATTCCCGGTGGCAGATTGCGTCAGGATCGCTTCTATATCTTCGGGTTTTCGAAACTGCTGATCATGTCTGAACAGTGCAAACAATCCGGCGGCCATATGGGAACGAGTAGTGGAGTACGTATTTGGCGATTGAAATCGTGCTAATATGAGCAACGTCCATGTTCGAGGCACTGTATCTTCGGATGTACCATACGTATCGTGGCAGACATCGACTTGATCCGTTGGACGTGCGACACCTTTGTCCGGTTCTTGTGAACTTATGCATGCTGATATGTGGGAAACGCCTTAGTATTATCCATTGGTTACGCTACTGAATGCTACGCTAGAGTCCATGATGAATAGAAGTATGGTATAAAGACAGGGAGACGACCGAGAGACGGTCTGGTGGACCCGCTACTGTACAAATAATGATTAACTTGCTAGACACTTCAGAGGGCTGCATAAAGCGCGCATCGGGAGATCCGCCTCGATAGTCCGAAACCTTCAGAGACCCGAATGCTTGATATCGAGAATGCTGTTCGCCTCGAGGTCCCAATCGTCGTTCTTTGTTGTCCTACCTGTGGCTTCTTCACGAGAAGTGGATCCTTCATCTGGAAGAGCATCGCAAGAGTGCACAATTGTCTCCATCTTATATCGGAGATCAGCAGCATTCCCCAGTTTACGACAAAAGAGACATACGTGGATATGAACACCGTCGTGTAGCTTGTGCGCAGAAGACAGATCTGAGACCTCACTAGGTCTGACACGATGGCCAGAACGTGAGGAGTGCCTACATCAGTAGAGATTAGCGACTCGTCACGGTATATAATCACTAATTCAACCGACCCGAAGGTTTCCGCGTCGTTGTTTGTAAATTTCGCAAGCCTGCGTACCGCACGGCATGCCACAATCTGATGGGACGAGATCAGTGGCGAAAATTGAGATTCTCGAGGGATCCTTACTGTTGACAGGGTTGTGGGGAGGACATTAGCCAGCGTTAACATGATCGGATTCATGTCTAACGCTATAAAAATCTGCAATCATCGACAAAGTATCGATCAGTGGAATGGTTCAGAAGCTAGCACATGCTTCTCACTATCGCAAGTATATCCACGAGTAACCTGTCGAGTACCATCCAGTTCAGCAACAAAACGCCACAGATCTCGATGAAGAAACGTACGCAGCAATAAAGAATATCAATCCATCTTTAAAAATGAGTGTTGCAACACGGGATCTGTTTTGATTTCCCAGTTTGTAGGTCAATCCCCAGGCGGTGAGAACGAGGACAACGAGATTGAAGCATATAGTATAAACGAGTGTCGCCAAAATTAGGATATTATTACTGTTCGAGACGCATCCGGCTCCTTGCACCCATATGCTCTTAAGCGGGACGCCGACCCCTGTCAAAAGAGTCAGTGAACAAGGGCAGCTCACGACTTGTCGATAAATTTTGACGAACCGCTAAAAAGGAGCAGTGATAGGTGGCCTATGATCACACCTACAAGTGGCACAACAACATATTTTGACATGTGCCAAATTGCCATTCTGACAGAGAATCGAGATAAGAGAGGTTCGATAAAGGAAGCGAACTACCTACGTGCGCAGGGCGAGGTTTATACCCGCGAGTCCCAGAGACAGATTTGCGAAGACCTAAGGGAAATTGGACGTCAGCCGTCTCCAAGAGAAGAAGTTCTGTGGCGCGTACTTGTATACATATGAACAACGCGGCGCAGTTCAAAGGGCTAATACGCTAGTCTCAGCTCGAACACGACCCATCAAGTCGCATCGAAGTCTCACTTCGTTATATCCGTCCAAAGAATTCTGTGTTGAGCAAGCGGGTTATGAAAATTGAAGACGCTCCCTCAAATACGGAATGACTTACGTTGCGAGAAAGTCGGCAAACATAAGATATCGGTTCAGAAAGTAGAATATCTGACGAGTGTATCAGATGGCCCGAACCTCAATTCAGTCGGTGTACAGTACCATAGGCCACCTAAATCGCCTCTTTCCGGTGAGGTAATCAAGGTCGAACTTCATCGAGATGAGCACCTCCCAGCTGCGTTGACGACATTGATTAGTCGGCAGAGATCACCAAAGAGTCCTTTCACTCACATATATAGTCCAAAGAGCGCATGAACGAAGTCTTTGTAGACACCTGTGGCGTGAATCTGAATAAGTTCTCTGGCATCGACCGAGCAATTGACAAACGGACCTCCTGCGCTCGTGATTGCCTCGGGTGAAGACCATTCAACCATGTCTGCGTATGACCTGTTTCTTTGCAGAACCAGGAGCTCGGGCTAAGGTAGGGGAAAGAGGAGTTGGGACTTGATGACCGTGAAATTTCGTGGCAGGAGCGTAAACTGCCAGACAGTGATGTCTGCGGAGGAATGCAACTAGCGAAGGTGTCGCGGAAAGGTTCCTTGTTCCCGCCCGGTGACACGATCTCGAACAATATATTTACGTAGTGAAACATATAATCCGCCCCATTGAAACCGGGGGCCGGAACGTAGCTGCCTGTATCAGTGGAGCTGCGTAATCTAGGTTGAACGGGGAAGGCGGTCCACGGGTACGGAGATATGATGCATCATGGACAGCGGCGACTGGGAGGGCTGAACATCAAACACTATATAAGAGAAGCGAGTCCAGAGGCACCGTAAGGTTTCGTGCATTTGGGCGCCGCAGGCCCTGTAACGCTGCATGCCGAGTGCCACTCATCTAGCGCCATCGACTTCCCATCAACGTTGTAGCGCCCACTAGCCCACATGCACTTTGGAACGGCCAGGGAAAGTGAATCGCGCTGGGTATGACGGACCTCGTCTTTGTTCACGGTAAGGGATGAGAGACTTGCGCAGTTTGAGCGCGGCGATAGCTACGTCGGCGACCAGTTCTCTCCGACAGCGCCTCTCCGAACGACTATGAGAACACATGACAAATCACCTGGCGGGACCGTCGACTAAAGGCGCCGCGGACCACAGGATGGGACGAGGCGATGAACGAAGTAACCGTGTTCGGCAAACCAGCAGGATGGTACCTGAGAGTTGATGCTGCGGCAGCAAGATCGGATGTGGCATATGGTCATGCGCAAGGGGTACCGGGAGCGTGCGTAAGGTAACAAACTGGAGGTTGTTGTGTGAAGAGGTCCTCTATCTCTACCGCTGTTTGAGAAGATACACTGACATGGAAGTTCTTGACTTCGCCGGAGCCGAACTCGGAAATCAACCCCTGATAGTTCCGGAGTAGGTAGACCTCGTGGCCACACGACTTACAAAGTTCCAACGTAGGTTCCGTCAGTTGTACCTTATGCTCCGCATAAAGAAGATAGATAGTCTCGAGACATAATGATCTATCTCTGATTTTTTATCATATCGAACATCAGAACTTCCCCAGTTGAAATATCACTCAAATGACGAATGCATCTGGATCTAGTCCAGTTCAAAGACATCCTGACATGATAGACGTCCACTCTTACTGCCATGAATATCTGCCCATTCGTGAGTCTCGACCAGCTCGCGGACAAGTAGCTAAAACACTCACAACGGCAACTAGATCAGCGAAGAAGCTATCGCATGCAGACATTAGCAGTTCGCTTGGATCAAGCTGAGAGCATACTCACGCGATGATGAGATATATGAGTCCGTCCTTGAAGATGAGGCTCGCGACGGGTGAGGACGTCCTGCGACCCAGCTGATATATGAGGCCCCAGCCAGTGAGGCCGAGGACGATCAGATCGAAACACATTGCGTAGATGAATGTTGCTCCAAGAATTGTGTTCTCCGTATATATGATTGTACAAGCGTCATCCAGCCACTCCGCCTTCAGAAGAACGCCTGCGCACAGCGCAACATGATCAGCAATCTCGCGTGTATATTACACGGCTTGGTCTATACCATGCAGGAGAAGGGACCAGTGCCCAAGGATAGCCACAGTCAGGGGTATGACGACGTACAACGACATCCGCCAGATTGCCATCCTGGATGTAGGGAAAATTTTCATAAGGGCGCGCGAGATCTCCGCCTCGAAGCGACTCACGTCCGCAAGAATAGATTGACGCTGACCAAGCCGACTGCCATATTTTCGAAGACCTGATACGAGTTCAGCACACTGGCTTGCGGAATGGGGGATGGCGGAGCATACATCAGTATAGGTATACAGGGCTTGGCAATTGACGGGACTTATGCGCGCTCAGCGATGTCTATCGGAAACGATTACGAGACATCTCACCTAGTGACATTCAGGGCTGTGATACTAGAGCGCAACGGAGCCAGTCAGTGATCAGCAAGCGAATTGTGGATCACTGTGACTCACACCCCAATGGAACATAGAAGTAGAAAATATCGATTCGCGAAGTAGAAGATCTCTATATCGATGAGAGCTGCTCAACACGCATGGACATGCTGGACATACAAGGGGCCATCGAAAAAATGCGCCTTCCGCAGATATAGTCTATGTCGAAATCCATTGATACTATAAGCTCCCAGCTGACCAGAGCCGTTCCTGAAGTCAATGATCGTCGCCCTAGGAGAAGTCCGATCTTACATGTCGGGCTTTTGCTTCAAATGAAAATAAGCGCTGGAGATCATTGGTCAGGCCGAGACACTTCTCAGCGACTGATTAGATAGGCTAGACGACAGATCAGACGTCACATGACCGGCGCTGACCAGCTGGAATGTGGATGATCAGGCCGGTAGGCAGGGAGATGGATTGTGCCTCCTGCTGATAATGTAAGAAAGATCTGGTCAGAGATAAATTGGCAGACTATCTTATCAGCGGGGCCGTGCTAATCGATTCCAAAAACATATTGATACAACCCATTACAATACCGCGTACCAATTTCAATGGTTACAAACGCGCAGAAATTAATTGCACTACGGGGACTCGAACCAGTAGGAATGTTTATGAATTTGAAATACATGTACACGACGCAAACCTATATAATACATTATCCGCTTCACCAGGAAGCTACAACAAGATATCACATCTGGTAGATCATACGTAGATATTCAAGGCATCCACTCCGAAGCACCCCTTGCACAGCCCTCCGGCCTCAGGCCTTCAGGTCCGGGAGCGTGTACTGCGGTGTACAGGCTGCGAGGAGCCAACCGCTGCAGCACGCCCCCTCCCTGCGCGCTGCTTGGGAGGCGGATCGTGCGACTCGCTGCCCGAGCCCTCGTCAATCGGGCTAAGATCCCTCTGCTCAGACGAGGGTTCTGTGCCACTCGCAACTACACGACCTCGGCCAGCAGATGTTGCACTGGCGCGAGAACCACCGCCCCGCTTGCCGCGTCTTGGCTGGCTTTGCTGAGTGTGCTGACTTGGAGAGTGCTCG
>KB445800.1:1205373-1295956 GCA_000320605.2 Gelatoporia subvermispora B
CGCCTCGCGCTGACGCTGCTCCTCGCACGATACAAGGTGATTCTTGAAGGCGTTGAGTTTTGTCACTCTGCCACAGTTCTTGCAGCGAGCGTGAGTGGGCGGGATCTCAGGGGTGTCAGGCACAGGTGAAGAAATACGGGGAGGGGGGGAATCCAGAGGCAGAGACAGCGAGGGTGGCGGTGGCGGACTAGCAAGAGGTCGCGATCGCTGACCACGACGTCCCATCCTGGAACACGTTTAATATATCAGAAGGAACGTCTACATACATTCAGTACTGTGATATTTGCGATTTGGATCGATTGACATACCGAATTTATGGCGATATTTACAGGATTCTGGCCTTGTGAAGGTCGAAGTGCAAGGTCGAACCGTGCGAGATCACGCACGGGCGCTGTACGGGCGCTTAATTGAGCACCAGGTATCTTATCGTGCACCGCAACTTGCCCGCATCTTATCAGCTTCTGAAAATCCACATGGATTATTAGGCGGAGACTTAATGTGCGACACATGTACAAACCAAACATAGCATACATCAGTCTATCCCACACTTCTGCATATATTCCACTGCGTTAGGACTAATAATTCTAGCCCAGCAAAGTCCTACCTGCGTCTTTAATCTGCACAGTATTCGAAGTCCAGTCCACCATATCGAACACCGTAGCCAAATGTAGCCACCTCAGGCACAATAGACTAGTCACAAATGGGATGGGCGAAAGGAGGAGGTCCTAGGTCCGTGGCACTGGCAGGTAGCTACATATACGAACAAAGGGCGTTATTGAGACCCATTCATGTCAAATGTCACGATTGACATCGCGGGGGTGATTCCAACGGCTGAAAGTGTGTGCATTGCGAATCCTGTGAGTTAAGTCGCTAATTGAAGCCACGTTCGCGCTAGATTCTTCGGGTTGAGCTCACTGAATTCCAGTGCATGGCAGTACGCTTCGTTTCCGTGAAAATCGGCAGCCACACGGAGTGGATATCAGCATCCGGAGCTTCGCAATGTCGAAGAAAGCGAGTCGGTCAGATGCGCTTGGCATCTTAAGTCAACTCGGGCACCTCGTCTGCCTTATGAGCGTACCGCGGGCGACAATGTCAGCGGAATGACGGAGATCATATCTGGACGACGTCCAAGGACTTACGCCACCGAGCGTGGCGAGCTATCAGTCATATTACCTACTCTATCTCATGCTCAAGCACTCTGCAAGGTCCGGCAAACCGAAGTTGTCAGCCCTAATGCTCCTGACGTTACACGCTAGAAAACGTACTGAGGCACATGTAAATCTGTGATGCACAGGTCAGATATCTACCATATGCTCGAGTGCCGGAATATCAATGTTCGCGACCTACTCAGGATTGCACAATGGTAGAGAACTTCTAAAGGAATGATTTCATCGCGTTGACTGCTCACGTTGTGCCTTCATATAAGAATAAAACCTCAGGAACACACGATAAAGACTGTATGGGATGTATGCAGTACCACTTACCCCAAGATCATGAACAAAATCGGGCCGCCAGCCAGACTCTGAGCGATTCAGATCAACCACCGCATCTTCGTTATCAGCGGTCACAGATCGCAGCCTCAATGTCCAGTTTCTGCAGACGTTTCAAGGAAGATTGGTACAAAGACTCCGAGAATGTGAAGTCATAGCACGAAAGAGTGCGATGCAGGCGAAAACGTGGTCGAAGACCCGAATGATTTGAACGTGCCAGATAAATGAGCGCCTTCAAGCACAGCAGCAGTCTGAGTGCGGGAGCGCAGGGGCGCGCGGGAAACTTGCCTCCACCGTCGCTCACCCCGACCACCACGACGATGTCCATCGCCAACTCAATGTTAATGCCCAGACTCACCTCGCAGTCTCTCCGGCTGTCCTCGCATCGCATGCTCTCTGCCAGCGCAGTCCACTGACCTGTGACTGCTGCCGAGCATACCGGAGCACGTCTCGTCAGTGATTTCGCCTGCAGGCGCATCGCCTTCAACACTACTCCGACGATCGGGCGAGTCTGTCGAGAAGACGCGTGCAGCGACCCGGTTTGTGTAACAGTCGTGCAAGCGTGGACACTGGAGAGCGACCTGTCACCAAGCGCGTTCGCGAACGAGCAGCTGCCGACGATGGACGGACCCCACTGTGACATTTACTGCCGAGTAACGGGGAAGCCTTCAAAGCAATGAGCGACGTCACCTCTCTTAGAGAAGCTCAAGGTGTACATTCGCAACGGAGGCCGAGCAATGCGATGCATGTCTGATCCCTTTATAATCAAAAATCAGACATCGTGGAGTTCTCTCTGGGCGTTTTCTGCATAAGCTGGTACACAGTATATATATTATCGAAGCTAAGAACTACTCTTCGTCGTTGATGGTTGTATTAGCAACATGTTGGTTCCAAATTACATCTGGAGTGCAGTCCACATTGGACGTCAGTAAAGGCAATGGTCTGTTTATCTCCCTTGCAGAGTGCATACAGTGTGCGGACGGTAAGTCCCACGTAAGACAATATGAGTTTTGATGGCCTTAGATCCATCTAATCTTGCGTTGAGGTCTATCGGATTCACGAAGGCTTGGTGACCATGTTCCGAAGATCGAACATTTCCCACTCCAGTGCTAAAGCTGGCCTGCCTTTGTAATCTTGACTGCTTGTACGTTCACTCCAGAGTCTTCGTCGCCCTGCGTGTTTGTGCGTACAATATCCAGGACAGAAGTTGAGGTCGGTGGCATACTATCTGTGACATGTACAAATGTCTCCATCTGCGAGCTCGTAACTCAGCGCCATCCGTACCATCTCTTGGGGCAATGACCTACCTGGATATGTACCTGATTCTGCTGTTCATTCCGTGTCGGCCGAAAGAGCCTTCGCGGATGTGATTGACTCACCGCCGAAAGACTACACACTGCCATGAGAATCCGAGGTCAGTAAAGCATGATCTGCATACCTTATCAGCTCAGGATCATGTTTGTTCCAGTTCGTGAGCCTTTGAACTGCACGACAAGCGACCACCTGCACGGAGACTCGGTTGAGAGCACTCGAAGTATATACAGTTGACTGACAGTGGACAACGTAGGAGCAGGAATGTTGAGGACATTCGATAGTACTGAATTGAGATTCAGCATCATGAATATCTGCAAGAAGTTAGCAGAGTATTCACATCGATACTTTGAGAAAGGCGAGGCAAAAGGATGAGCTTACGATCGCGAGGGTGTCTATGCAGAATCTAACCTTGCGAGATAAGTAAAAGAAGTGAGGAGTGGAGGGATATTGTACCGTGACTCACGTGAGGATGAAGTATATCAGACCGTCCTGAAATATAAGTTTCGCAATGCGCGAAGACGTCCTCCAGCCGACTCGCGACGGTAGACCCCAAGCAGTGAGAACGAGTACGATGAAGTCGAGGCATATAGAATAGATAAAGCTAACTGCGAGAAAAATGTCGCTCGTATCGGCTATCACGCAACCCAGCCCATCCACCCATTGAGCTTCAACAGTGACACCTTCGGACCAAAAGTGTCAGTTCAGCCATTGTGAGAAGCATAGCTCCGAAAGCGGGACCTCCATACCACGCAAGAGAATTGACCACTGTCCCATGATCAGGACCACTAAAGGTACGACGATGTATGGTGACATTTTCCAGACTGCCATCCTGCGACATGCCGTGTTGTCGATAGAACAATAGCAGATAATCGATGAAACGATGCACTCACGTGCGCAGGGAGAGGTTAACGCTAGCGAGACCAACGGACATGTTCCTAAAAAGCTACGGGTTTTGGTCCCATATGAGAACCTCTTGCAAGCCCTAAAACAGTAACATCTCTTACCTGCGCAGAGGTGTATATCGCTTTACAATTGATGCCCTGACTGTGTTCTCGCAATGATCAGTACAGCTTTCTCTAGGCTTGAGGTGCGTTACTTTGTCTCGTCCAGAACAACAGCGCTAAACGCCGATTAGCATTACGATTTTCCGATGCGATTTTCCCAGGTCATATCATACTCACAGACAGACATAAGCGCATAACATGAAGTAGCGATTGAAGAAGTAGAAGATCTATTACTATCAGCACATATGATCATTGTCGGAAAGAGAGACGCACGAGAGGCCACCTAAACTTTCTCCTGCCGGTTAAGAACTCGAAGTCGAAGTCGATCGAGATTGCGATCTCCCAGCTGGGTGCAGGTGAGAAAATGTCGAGCTCCGCCGATGGACAATCACCAACATGTACAGACCAAGCAAGGCATACAGTAATCGGTACCACTCAACTGTGACTTGCGTGTTAGTGCTAATGCTAACGAGATCGCATGACATGAGAGGATAGGAGGAACCCCTCACCTTCGTCTTGGATGAGACCTGGGGGTGATGTCCAATCCGGCATTTGGGGAAGTACACGAGGTACAGGCGATTGTGAGATGAAATAGATAGAATTGATCGTACGGTTTGGCTTTACGCCTCACAATAGTCCACACTTGGTGTTCTACATGCACGACTATATATTTGAGCAACTGCTTTGGGATCAGATCTCGTGGAGCTGTTGCGCCAATGGTCGTCCGTCCTACACCCCGGAATGATTAGCTATATATGACTATATCAAGAAGGCGAATTCCTGTGCAATACACATGCAAGATTCTTTAGTGATATGCGGCCTGCATCTGGCGACCAAATAGCAACGTACGGCTTATATTAGTGGATTCCATTGCGATCCCTCCATATTCGGGACGGGTGACATCTGCCAATCAGCCGCTGAGGTAAAATAGTGAATGGTAGCCATCACGCTTTAAGCAATCATCTCCCTCCATCTCCTCACGTTTGGGACTTTGAATACTGGTCTGATGGGCTCGGAGGTATTATTAATACACGAATTTTATTGCGTGAATGTCTCGCGAACGTTGAATGCTGAACGCTGCTCGAGTGGTACCGGGAATCCATGACGCATGCATGGACTACATGGCGGGCGCGGGGAACAGTCTCCATCCCGATGATGACACCCTCAACCCCACAGAGTGTCTCACATGTGAACAGAGGTAGGGCATAACATCCATGGTTTTTTCATATCTCAAAGGGAAGAGCGTTGTAGCGTAGCTTTAATGCAAGAATCACATACTGTGCGCCGAATGATTCCATCGAAAGATCGCCTGTTGGATCGCACATGAGGGCAAGTTGCACAATAGGCACATAGAGCAGAATATACGCTTGCCCTACAACCCGCGAGCGAGATATCGCCAGGGATCAATTCACTAAGTCTTCGGCCGAGCTTGAGCAGCAGTATGGTGTACCTGTCGACTGTTGGGTGAACGGGGTGCCTCGCTATTCTTACACGTTGTAGCCTCATTATCAAGTCTAAAATGCGCTCCAGCGTAACGCTTGTTCAAGAACACCGATAGGACAAAGTAAGTCCTTGGAACGAAAGACTACAATACAAGCAAGTCGGACGTCCAGTCAAGAAATAGGCGCCTTCGGCCGCAACGGTGGTAGGGCGGGGACGCAAGACGCGCAGGAAACCTGCATCCGCCATCGTTCACCCCGACCACCACGACGATGTCCATCTCCAAGTCAATCTCGATGCTCAGACTCACCTTGCAGTCTCTCCGGCTTCCCTCGCATCGCATGCTCTCTGCTAGCGCAGTCCATCAAGCCGACCCGTGGCTGCTGCCGAACACCCCGGAGCACCTCTCGTCAGTGACCTCGCCTGCGGACGCACCGCCCCCAACGCCACTACCACGGCCGGGCGAGTCTGTCGAGAAGATGCGTGCACGGCTTGTATACCAGTCGCGCAAGCGTGGGACACTGGAGAGCGACCTGTTGCTGAGCACGTTCGCGCAAGAGCAGCTGCCGACTATGAGCGAGACGGAGTTGAAGGAGTTTGACAAGGTACGTCCGTACAGTTTGGCCTGAAACTTAAGGGGTTATGAAACTCTCTTTACTGTTAGCTCATGGATGAACCTGACTGGGACATTTACTACTGGGCAACGGACAAGAAGACGCCTCCAGAGCGATGGACAAACTCGCCTGTCTTGGAAAAGCTCAAGGTGCACGTTCGCAACGAAGGCCGAGTAGTCCGCCGTATGCCAGACCTCTCATGAGCAACACGTTCTTGAGTCATCGGAACAGATGGTATACGGTTGGGTCACTAAACGCATGTACTACTATATTGTATAATTTACATGGCAATTCATCACTCTACCTCGTCTCTAGTAGTCCGTTCGAACGAGAAGAGCTTTTTGTCGTACCTGCGAAGCAGGAGTCGGTCGACCCAGCCGTTGGGTGGGAATGCCTTTTCCCATTGGTTGTGCAGGTGCACGGAGAACACCTTATTTAGCACGCGGTCCAACCCGCCGTCTTCTTCTCTCGTGAGACCCATCGTCCATCTTCCGTCTGTTGGGTCGGAGGTAAACGGATCAGGTAAACGGTTGTCGAGTCGACATGAGTGCCCATCTGTGAAGCAGAAGGGGAGCACTTTAAAGGGTGGGATGGAAGCGGCGACAAGTCGTCGCCATAGTTTCAGATAGAGTGTCGCGCCCCAGTCCGTCGTGCCTTGTCGCGGCGGTGGAGAGGTTACCATGATGTGGAATGCTTCGCAGAGGTAGGGCGAATGCTTGTGGAAGCGCATGAGGGCGCCATTGAAAGGAACGTAGAGTTTGTCTGGGGCCAAATGCGATTCAGAATGGAGACGAGGCGCATATATGCAGCACATACCGTAGCAGTCCCACTGAGTCACGAATTCATGCTCGAGCAAAGGTGCCAAATCCCTCGTGAGCAGCGAATCCATGTCCACCCACACACCGCCGTACGCCCACAGTACCAGGAGGCGCACCAGGTCTCCGTCTATCCATGCCTTCTTGTCCTTTACCCTCAGCATCTCGCTATCCGCCAGCACCGTGCCCCGTGCCAGCTCATGATAGTTGACTGTCCGTATCACGAACGCATCCGGGAAGCGACGTCGCCACTTCTGGAGGATGGCATTTCCGCTGAGGTCGCCGTTCGACCAGAGGACGAGCCGTGTGCGCCCGAGGTCCTGTGTCGCGAAGAACGACTTGAGCATCCACTCCTGGCGCTCCCCGAACGCCGCGAGGTCCGACCGCCAGTACGTGTGGAACTGCGTGCGCGCCTCTGGGGGTAGCACCGTCCGCCCGCGCGCCTCTGCATAGATCGTTCCCGCGAAGTCGTAGCAGTCCATGCCCAGCCGGAGGGGGAGTCCTGCTTGTACATCCGTGCGCTTCGGGCCATAGACCGCCTCGGAGACGTTGTACGCGGGCGAGACGCGCGCAGCCGCGAAGCAGCCTGCCAGCGGGGCGACTGGCTCGATGTCGCTCTGGATCCATGCGCGCGAATAGAACGCAATTTCGATGTGGGGCTCGTACATGAGCCATCCGCTAAAGACGAGCACCGCGACAAGGGGGGCTACATAAGCTAGAAGCGTCAGGAGAAGCCGGGGGCGCAGCGCCCAGACTGCGCGCCGTCGCCAGCGACGATGTCGGGGCCAGGTCGGTGAGAATGGCGGCAAGGTGGGCGAACGTGGGGTCGACGGATGGTCGCCGGGGCTCCCGCCGTCGGCGTGTAGCGGGAGAGGAACATATTGTGGTGGCATACGGCCGGTATTTATCTTGGCGCCTGCTGGTCTTTTCGGTGTGATTTAGGAGGTCATCAGCAGCGGAGAGTAAGCGGTCCACACTCACAATCGCCGCGTGCGTCCGCAGTACTTCCAAGTGGCGGGCTCTGGCGCTTTCGACTTCAACGCAATTGCAAGTAAATAAGTATGTCTTCGCTCACTAGAGTTGAAGACATTCAAGTGGGGGCATCTCTCAGCTGTGCTCTGGAGATGGAGTGTATATACTGTGCTTACCTGCTGTCTGCTGACAGAGTCCGATGCTATCTACCTTCAAGCTCCAAACGACCGCGCATCACCAACGGCACGCGGCACTACCGGAGGCAGGCATTCAAGATGAAAGAGAAATACCACGACGCGCTAAGTCCTCGGATACCCTACAAAGCGTCTCGATTACTTAGGCGCGGCTGGAATGCTAAAATCACGGTTCTAACTCATCGACCGAAATCATGCGCTATACGAATGGCAGGTGCACATCGTAGGCTCATCCTGCATTGCTTTCGTTGATGCCAAGGCAATATCATATGCAGCGTATTTGGCAGCTCTGCCAGAACACAGTCGAGTGATTGACTCCGTTGTGAGGATAGCCACCCAACGAGGCAATACATGCAGAGCATTGCTTTGACACCCATCACCTAAGCGGTGCATCTACCCAGATCTTGGCCAGGCAGCGGCCTATGTCGGCTCCGACACACACAATGCGCCCCGAGTCTTCTCCGCAAGTGCAGATCGCACACACACTTCAATTTGAACAAGCCTGAATTGCACATTCTACCTGAAGTAGCTATCGAATACATCACAGTCCCAGAGGCTGAAAGCAAGGTGGGGTAGTAGGGGTAGTAGGAATCGAAAGTAAAACGAACGTAGCTGTACAATAGATACTCAAACAGGGCCAAAAACCGCGGTGCCGCATGTGCGATGAGTGCGTGTGCCGAGACAGTGCGAGTGTTCGAGGCGGTGGAAGCCAATATGGTACAAGAAACACCCCGTGTGAGCTGTGATATACGAGACGCTGCCGCGGGCAGAATAGCAGGTTCCAGTGCTTGGTCATGACAAATCATCGATTCTCCCGCTCAACTCCGACCTTCCACCAACGCACCAGGACCGACCAGCGAAGCTCGGACGCAGACAGTAACGAACGACAGCAATCATCGTGCAACCGGGACTCCTCCGCCACGATATGCAGCCTGGTATGCCTGACGCTGCGTTTGCGCCTGTTGCGGTACCGCGGTGCCATTCTGGCGAGGCGCCTGAGGCCCGCTCTGGTACACGACCTGCGCGGTGGCGGCCTGGGTTGCCTGACCTGGGGTCCGTTGAGCCTGCGGTTGCTGTTGTGCCTGGTTTTGTGCGGGACGCGCCGGTGCCGGCTTCTGCTCCTGCGGCTCATCTTGCGATGCTGGTGCGACGTAGAGACCCTTGTCAATGGTCTGGGGTATGGGTTGAATCTCCGTGCCTAGCTCCTGCTCGATCTTGTACAGGTTAAACCGGTCCTCGTACGTGACAAGGTTAATGGCAAGACCCAGGTGACCGAAGCGGCCGGAACGACCGATACGGTGGAGGTAGGTCTCAGAGTTCTTGGGGAAGTCGAAGTTGATGACGACATTAACAGCCTGGATATCGATACCACGAGTGAGGAGATCTGAGCAGACGAGGTTGCGGCATACGCCGTTGCGGAAGTCGTGGAAGACACGGTTGCGGTGCGACTGAAGCATCTTCGCATGCGAGTAGAAACATGAATAGCCGAGTTCGGTCACCTTCTTGGCGAGCAGCTCGACACGGTTGGTAGAGTTACAGAAAATGATGGATTGGTTGATTTGCAGCTGGAAGAAAGCTCAACGAGACATAACGGAAGCAGCTCGGCCCATCATACCTTGGAGAATAAAGTATTGAGACAGTGAACTTTCTGACGTTCTTCAACGTATGCGTAATATTGCGTAACTCCCCGGAGGGTAAGCTCGTCCATTAGGTTGATCTCGTGTGGCGAGCGCATATGTTTCTCCTGTCACAGAGGTGAGTTGCGCTGTAAATACCCGCCAGGATTGAGGCTCACCTTGAAATCCTTGACAATCATTGGGAATGTGGCACTGAACAACATGACCTGGCGCTCCTTCGGCAGATAGGAGAGCAGCTGCTCCATGACAGGAGCGAACTCGGGTGACAACAGCTTGTCCGCCTCGTCCATTACGAACACGGGGCACTCGCTGAGATCCGCGACGTTCTTGCCAGCCAGATCGAGAATACGGCCGGGTGTGCCGACGAGGACGTGCACGGCCTCCGACAGTCGGAGAATGTCGTCCTTCAGCGTCGTACCACCGGTCGTCACCATGACCTGCGCACCCATGTGCTTGCCCAGGATCTTGCACACCTGCGCGGTTTGCAGGGCAAGCTCACGCGTCGGCACGAGTAGGAGCGCTTGGATCTTGTTCTTATTCACGTCTACTTGCTGGAGGGTAGGAATGACGAATGCCGCGGTCTTCCCCGTGCCGTTCTTCGCGCGCGCAAGGACGTCGCGCTTTGCGAGCGCAACGGGGATTGCCTCCTCCTGGATGGGCGACGGCTTCTCGAAGCCGGCCTCAAAGATGCCCATGAGGAGCTCCCGGCGGAGGAACATGTCCTCGAACTCGGTGCCCTTCGTGGCCGTCACATCCTCCGTCTGTGGTCTACTATCTTTTGGTGGTGGGCGCAGGCTCGCCTTCCAGGTGTCATTCGGGCTGCTGCTACTCGCCGCTGACGCTCAGCTTGCATGCGTCAATGCACAGTGCGCGCTAGTACTCACGAGGTGGACGATGAGGGGCGGGTTTGCTGAGGCTGTGCCATTGTGTGTGGTTGTGGATATGAGTGCGGGTGCAACGATTCAGCAGCTTTTGAGCGTGTAGCTACGTCTGTCTCGTCCGGGTACGCGCAAGCACGATAAGTCCTAGGAAGCAAGGGTGTTTGGCTGTGGTCGAGATGTTCCTTCTGGCTGATGGTTGTGGGCGAGGTCTGGAGCCGGACGACGGCGTCGTGTGTGCTTGTGGTTGAACGCGGTTGTTGCAAGAGTTCGAGTTGGGAGTGCTGGGAGTTGCAAGGGTGCAGGTGCAATTTGCGACTCGGTGCGAGGGTGACAGGATATCAACGTGACTGTCACGGATCTACATTGTGTCACAATCGTGACCCTCCCCCTGCAGGCGTGCACGGTTCGCGTTTCTTTACGCTATTGTTGTCACGAAGAAGATCAAAAAGTAACGTAACGTGTGTCTACGATGCGGCAGAGCATGGCCGTACAAAGGCTTGAAAGTCTGGCGCTTGAGTCTCATCTTACATCGGGAGGGAACTTTGTCAAGGGTTCCTGTATGCAAACTCCAGAAATATTGCGCACGGTCCCAAGGTATAGCATCATGCAGCTAGCAATTGACCGTCATAGGGTTACAGGAATTGTAGCTGCGACAAGGAACTGGTGACATCCATTCAGTCTGAAGGCATGCAACGTGAGGCTGTACTTATTCGCGGATCGTGAGCGGCCTATGGGCAGCACCTATGGTGGACGCCACGCCGGAGCAGGCTATATGGGTGCAATACTCGTTGTCCGAGATGGAACCAAAGAGCAAGGTTGCATCATAGTGGTCGGTGTAGCGATTACTGGCAGTTCCCAGGCTTGGTTTGGGCAGAGCGAGCGCAGCGTTACGGTCTCAGTATCGAATTGGTGGTAGAGGCTCTGCCCGAACAGTAGACAGGTCCACAGACTGGTCGACTGCGTCGTCTAGCTCTCCGATAAGCACGCTAGAGACCATCGTGAGTGAGCATGGCGGCCAGAAGTCAGAGCACACGCACATCTGGTCTCCCTTCACGAGATATAGCCCAAGCGGGATCTCTTCGACCCCTTCATCCATGCTGTACACGCGCTCCTTCGAGTCGGAGAGGACAACGTTTGATTTTTGGTCAAAACCCGCCATTACCCCCTGGACGCGGGATCGAAGCGGACCGGCGGGAAGGTCAGGTCGAGGTCGGGTGCATACGAGCGAGGGAAGATCGAGCACATGTCGTGGTAGTTCATGAGGTTGGTACAGCCACATTAATGGATTGAACTAACCACAATTGCACGTCCGTCTTGGAGGATGAGCAGGACGCGATCTGCACGATGCGGACATCTGTTAGTACCTTACGGTTGCAATCTGAAAACCCTGCTCACGGTCTACGTAGCCTTGGAGGCTGGCCATCTTTCCGTGCGTCCACTCGTCTTCAGTGAACGCTGCAGCTCGAGGAAAAGGTGATGGTCCTAGCGTTCAAGATTGTTGAAGACGATGAGCTCGGGGCGCGTCAGTGGCGCGCTTGCCGTTTGACCGGCGAGCGCCTAGTGTTATTGAGCGGGTCAAGATGAACGTTGACCAGCTGACTTGGACTGGCCTCCATTTCTCTCGTCATGACATGCTCCCAGAGTATTTCCCGGACCGTCGACTGCGCACCGAACCTCACTGCGTGCTCGTTGCATATGGTAGCGAAAGCAGATAAATGGCCGAGGGCAGATCACCGTGCACGACTCGAGACTCCTGAGCCTCTCTGATTCCAGCAGGGCAAAATGCGTATACTTCTTCTGGATTTTGTTGTATTATTTGCGTCTGCTCTGGCTCGTGGAACGAAGAGCAAGATCTGCACAGTTCAGCACCTCGGTGGCATGCAGGATGATGGGCCAAACATTCGCGCCGCGTTTCAGGAGTGTTCTCACAACGCCAAAATTGTCTTGGACAAGTACTATCGCGTAGATAGTCTGCTGCTTACGACCAACCTCAAGGATGTGGATATCGAATTAAGTGGTACAGGTGCGCCGACATACGTAGGTCGCCGAAGTGATGTACTCGCTGAACTATTCACCTCCAGTGCAGTATACACCTGATATTGCCAAATGGTCCCCGGAAAGTCTGTTTCTGACATACCAGAACGCGTAAGTGTTCGTGATGAACAATCCGCGAATGTCTTTGACTGTCCCATCGCAGCACCACGTATTGGTTCCTTTCCGGCACCAATCTACATGTCTACGGCGGAGGTACCATCGATGCCAATGGTCAGGTGTGGTATGACGCCCTGGCCACCAATGGCGTACGCACTACATATTCGATGAGGTAGCACTTCCCAACCTAAAGTGTCATATAGAATACTGGAACCGCCGGCGGCTCCTCTACCACGTTCGCTCGTCCTGTCCCACTTACGATTGGGAACTCGAGTAACGTCGTTGTCGAAAATATCAATCAGATTAGCTCGCCTTTCTGGAACAATGTAAGCGTTTTGATCACGTCGCATAGACATCAGTCTGAGCCCTTGGTCAGTTCGTGTATCAAAGCACGAATGTTACTTACAAAAATATCAAGTAAATCTCTCAGCTTCCTCTCCAACCATCTGTGAATATTCTTTACCTGCACAGCATCACCTCCATTTCCTACTCCTCCAACCCAGCAGCGAATTCTGGTACGCTACCACTGATGGCCACCGCTCATGACACGTACATTGACTCGCGCCTATTCGATAGACGGATGGGACATCTATCGCTCGTCCTTTGTTACGATCACTGACTCTGTTGTGAACAACGATGACGATTGCGTCTGTACGTTCACTTGTACTCCATCCTAGTACACATCGTGACATCATCCCCAGCATTCAAGCCGAACAGCACTAACATCTTCGTGAGCAACATGTTCTGCAACGGGTCGCATGGAATCTCCGTTGGCAGTCTCGGCCAGGTCTGTCGTCTGTTTGCCATCGATTCCTTCTATTTCGCTCACCGCAACACCTCCGACAGTATGCAGGCGAGACAGATATTGTGGCCAATGTCACTGTGCGGAACATTACGATGCTACACGCTCAGAACGGTGCACGAATCAAGGTGTTCGGCGGAAATCCGAGCCCCAGTACGTGTCAAGAATGCTGAGAATCCTACCTCCAACAGCTACTGACAATAATTGCTATTACAGATAGCACGGAGGGCGGCGGAACCGGATTCGTCAGGAACGTGACATATCAAGACTTCACAGGTAGATCCACAGATTATCAGTTCGGACTTCACTTAATTTCTGCTTCTCTAGTCGGAGATGTAGACAACCCGATCACACTCAACCAAGTCAGTGGCTTTGAGTCCCTACTTTGGCGTTGTTTGTGGTATCACTCACATGTGAATCTCCAACAGTGCTATGAAACCGACGCAACCATATGTGCAGAGTTCCCGAGTAATCTGACCATTTCGGACGTGCACTGTGCGCTCTTATCTTCCGTCGACCCAAGCTCGAGGTCTGACTATCAACATATTGACCTTATATAGTCATCAACGTGACTGGCACATCATCTGGCGCAAATGGCGATATTGTTGTCGACATGGAATGCTCTACCGAGTGTCAGGACATTACCGCGACAGGCACACACATCAGTCCACCCAATGGGACGGCAGAGTACGTGTGCAAGAATATTGCAAGCACTGCTGAGGTAAGGGAATCAGGTCATCACAGTGAGCAGTAGAGCTAACGAGCGTATGAAATACAGCTCGACTTTGATTGCGCTGCGCCCGCGAGCTGAGCTATGATATTGAGGTGGATAGTGGCAAGACATGCTTGTATACAGCCCATGGGCCGGCAGGCGTAGAGTGGATGTCACAGTTATCATCGTCTGAGACGTTTCCAACTTGCTATGGTTCTTGTCAACAATCTCGCGGCGCTCGAAGTGAGGCAGACCTGCAGTCTTTTCTGGATGCTGCACCCGGGAGAAGGCGTCCGCCGTATGACCGCGCATCGTGGACATACTCCACCCGCGGACGTTCGACGGCTTCTTAGTGGCCGAGTTCATGCGGGCCCTGTCATAATGTTGGCTGCCAATCGACATGCGCTGGCAGGCTATTCCTACTCAGGAGCGTGAGCTGGCCAAGGCTAGCCATGACGCATTAGGGCGTCTCAAAACCCGCGCAGATCGCCTTAGCTAGGTCGACTCTTTGCCGTGGGGCGGCTTCCATGCATCAGGATGTACAGAGCAAGCGAGAAAGAGCCAACTGTGAAAACCGAAACATGCTCCAAAACGCATATCGCTGATTGTTGAGTAGGTGCAAGCCGGAGTGTGCAAGCCGAAACTAGCAGCTGAAGAGGAGAAATCAGGCCATGGGCGGCTTGCATGATGACAGCCACATATTGATCCCTTCGCGACAGCCCTGTGCATTGGCGTCGCCATCGAGCGGCGAGCGCTGGCACAGATAGATACCGTCCACGAGGCCCCCAACTCGCGCGTGCCTTCCGGACGGAATCATTCAAGCCCAGCATCGGCACGGGCATGAGGGCCGAACAATGCGAGACAAGAATTTTTTCCTCTGCAACAAAAACGAGTGCTGCCTGTTATCACCCCAGAGACCTGGCCTATCGATGCAGTGAATTTCATTCGTATCAGAATCGAGGGAGGACGTCTGCAAGATTACGAGTGGGGAGGAAAGAGGGGATCGAGAAGACTGATGCGGGCGGAGGTAGGGGGCGTGGGAAAACGATTCAGGAGGAGAGCGTGTTCCGGGCGTAGCGCGTCTTGTCATTTGCCTCTTCCTCCTCCGAGTTTTGTATACAAGGCTTCTAGCTTTCTATCCCACTCTTGTCTCTCCTTTTAGCCCTTCCGACCGCCCTACGCCCCTCTTACATATCTTATCGACACGTAGCCCGACCATCTCGACCTCGCTAGCCGCACACTAACACAGGACTATATCGCCATGGCTGCCAACAACACAGACTACGAGAAGGCTTCAGTGAGCAAGGAGGACGACGGACAAATGCTACAGGTTCACGAAGAGAAGCACACAGACTTGCCCTCCCCTGTGTCCGCTGCACAACCGCGGCCTAAGCCGAAGCTCTCTGCAGCTGCCATCATCCCCGTCTGGATTGTGCTCAGCTCGACCGTCATCATCTACAACAACTATCTGTACAACTCTCTGCAGTTCCGGTTCCCTGTCTTTTTGGTTACATGGCATCTTACGTTCGCGGTGAGTTGGGTCATTTGCTTATGATTGACGATGGAGGGCTCTGCCATCGCGGTTTAGTGGTCGGTGCCGTCCTGGCAGTTTGCTGCAGTGGGCCTATCTCATATGCAACGAGCTACATCCAGCTACATAGGAGTGCCGAGCAGTGTGGAGACAGAATGGGCTTCGTTCATGTCTTTCGTGCGCCATCCTTACCCACATTGCACTGAGGACCGCATGAGACCGAAACATACAGTGCTTCAGCAAACGCGCAACATGCTGATACGTTCTTCAGGCGATAGGTACACGAGTACTTCAACGGACGACCAACCTCCTCGATGGTGCTAAGGATGTGCATATTTCGAAAGACCTGTTCATGCGGTCTATCCTGCCCATCGGCCTCCTATTCAGCGCGTCACTAATCCTCAGCAACACCGCGTACCTGTACCTCAGCGTTGCGTACATTCAAATGCTCAAGGTGTGTCGCACTTTCCCAGTCCGTTTCATTCAGAGGAGACTGACATACTGTTTTCAGGCATTCGTGCCGGTGGCAATTCTCTTGATTTCGTGGACCTTCCGCATCAAGGAACCGAGCAAGAAGCTCGCCATGATCGTCCTCATGATTTCTTGTGGCGTCGCGCTCGCCTCTCGTGGAGAGCTGCGCTTCAACCTCGTTGGATTCCTTACCCAGGCCGCTGCCGTCGCAGTAAGCGTTCTACACTTTGCCTGATCCGGCTGCATTCACTCACCTTTATCGCAGTTTGAGGCCTCGCGGCTAGTGATGATTGAGATTCTTCTACACGGTCTGAAGATGGACCCGCTCGTTTCGCTGCACTACTACGCTCCCGTCTGTGCCCTCATCAACCTCGCCATCCTGCCCTTCACTGAGGGTCTCGCGCCATTCATGGAGATGATGCGCGTCGGGTACGTGTCTCCGCGGCTTCTCGGCAGCACGTGACTTGAGACTGATGCTCCGCACAGACCCCTGATATTGATCAGCAACGCGTCCGTTGCGTTCCTGCTCAACATCGCGGCAGTGTTCCTGGTCGGCGCCGGCTCCGGACTTGTGCTCACGCTCGCGGGCGTGTTCAAGGACATCCTGCTCATCACCGGTTCCGTGCTCATCTTCGGTGCTGCCATCACACCGCTGCAGGTCATCGGTACGCCCCCGTATGTCCCCGTTCCGAGCGCTGTTGCTGATTGCATGTGCAGGTTACTCGATTGCGCTTGGTGGCCTGATCCTATACAAGACGGCTGGCAGCAAGTGATCCGTCTGACATTGACTTTGTCCCCTCAAGACACTTCACATCTATTGCGTCCCATGCTTTGCATTTACGAACCAGGAATACTATACATAGATTACTTTAGGCCTTTGGTGTAGGGAATTTGTCCCGGGCGCCGGGTGTCTGGCCGCCCGGACGGATGTGGCTGTGATGATCATGCTGATTGTGCGGACCTGGATCGGTGTACTAGCTTCTCCTGTTGCATGGTTGTGGTAATACTCCGCCTCGCTGGGCATGAGCATTGTGTTGCGCCATTAAAAGGTATATAGAAATATTGGACCTGACGGCGAAGCACATCGCATCGTTACCAGAGCGTTGCAGCGCTCAGAATTCAGCTCACTCGGAGTGATCAGGATGGCGATCTTGTACGGTCTGCGTGACCACTGACACCACAAGTCATCACAGCTTCATAAACAACCGTCTTCCTCAGAACTAGGGCTCTCTTCCGCAGCGCCGCAACCTCCTGGATATTTTCCCGAACGCATACTGGCCCTCCTGATCGGCCTCGCCCGACAGCCTCCACTTAATTTCGTGCGCTGTACAGGACGTATCCAAAGAACAAGAACGGGCAACTAAGCAGCATGATGAGACCTTGAAAGAACGCATGGGGCATCTGCCCCTGCTGCGCGACCTTGGCGTTCTTGCACTTGTTTGCACCTTTCTTCAGCGTTCCTCCTAGCGTCGCCGGAGCAGTCTCCCTTCAAGCTTCATTCCAAGTCAAGATACACCCTTGGATAGTTCGGGGGCTCGCTGTCGTACAATAAAAATTAGCTAGGTCTGCAAGGATTAGCATCGCAATGTTCTTCATATTCCAGATATCACGCTCTATGGACCTGACTGAGAATCGAGAAAAGACACACATGTACCGTCTTGGTTTAGTAACGAGGTTTCGACCAGATTCCCTTCATCGTGGCAAAAAACCACCATGTATATGTCCAAGGAGGATCCATATCGAACTTAGCAGGGTCCCCGGGCATACGAAGGCGGCGATCGCTGAATTTCCTTTCTGTATCCTGCTGCGCCCTGGTGGCCCAACATACAAGTCGGTAGGGGTTCGCGTTTGAGCGATGCACGCTGTGAAGATTCTACAACTCCATGTTCAGGTAGTCGACAAGACGTGGTCGTTTCGCCTCTACAATGTGAGCGACAAGCACATCCTTGGGTTGGGATCCGCCAGGACGGCAATTTTTAGGAGCTCATTAACAAAGCGGTGCCGGGAGCTATCAACACTAACGGTATCTGGCGCGAGGACGTGTATATCTGTGATGAGGACGTGTAATATCTGTGATGTTTAAAACGTTCATGTTTGGGATGCTCTGACATATTTGCTGCAGTGTACCATTGCACTACCGGATGCCTGTGTAACCTCATATTGTTTAAATTCGCTGTGCATCACGGAGACTTACGCATCGCCCTCAGCTCGCTCATCGAGGCTTGTGAAAGTTCAAAGCCTCACGATACTCTCAGCTCAGCGGGGCCCGCCGTCGTGTCGCCAGACGGCACCTAAATTCCTGAACTCCACCAAACTCAGCCATACATGATTTCCGGGCATACTCGCCCATCGTTCTGAAACCAGCTGCAAGCCGGTATGATATGGACCACGAATACGGAGATGATGAATCATGCTTACGACGTACATATTCACAGTCGGCGAATTTAGGTTAGTTGAAAGAGCTTTCTCTCTCTCTCTCGTGCCATCGCGCCTCGGCAATCCCTAGGCAGAGTTCTAAGGGTTCTCCATCTGTGCCGGACTTGCGTCTTCTACAGCTGGGCATCGCAATGGCGACCATAATGCGTACGCAAATATCCTCGTCTTTGACAATCTTGTGGCTCTCGTTTGGAATGCGCCCCACCGTCCTCTCGTGCAGAGGCTGAGGTTCCCACTGAGGTTTGGCTGGCGTCGACGAGAATAAATTATAGACGCGCTCAATTTGGTGCGTGTCCCCGAAGACATTCACCGCTATCGGCTGTAATGCACGCGTGAGACCAGTCACTTGGCTCGATGCAAAGTTCAAACTCACTGTGATGTTTCTCCATTCCAGACCTTCACGGTCGCGCAAAGTAGCACTGTCCAGGCTCATATCCCACATCTCTGGTTTCGAATCCAGAGATGCAAGCCGTGCCTGCCTTAGAAGGCGTTGTTGTCTATTCCGTCGCATCATCCGTCGGCCCCACAGAGCAAAACATATGATCCCCACCATTATCGCAACCGCGACCACAGCTATGATGACTGTCGAGTCGTCTGTGGACGAGCCTCCAGTTTGCTTCTGCCGTGTTGAGAAGCTGCTGCTCCCCTGTGATCCCGACTGTACCGAGCTGCTGTCATTGCCTAGGGTAGCGTTGGATATTCCGTGAGAGGAAGCACCACCGCTCCTTCGACGTAGCTGCTCAGACATGTCAGACAATTGTTTTCTTCAACGAGACACTCTAGGGACACTAACAGATGATAAGCGAGTAGTGCGGGCCATATCTGACGTCCCGAAATACAAAGCGCGCTGTTGGTCAATGCGCCGACTGCTGTCTTCGCCGTCGTGAGGAAGTACTTGAGAGCGTATGTATGACAGACTAGCAAAGAGGTAGTACAGGCAGCTCCTTGTGAGTGTGTTAAAGCCTTGCAAGTAAATCAGAGATGGCAACACGGGGTATATATAGGAGGCGGCCATTATTGTAAGCTCTATTTGCACAAACCACTGGCTTACGGATCCGAACCAAATCGGGCTTGCTTGAGTTCATGGAGGCAGAACGGCGCATACACACACCCGAGTCATACTAAGGAGCGCCCGCCGGGTCATGCAGGAGTCAACTTTTGATGTCCTCATCTCGTAATCTGACTCTTCAATCTAGCCTCTAATGGTAGGAAGCTTTGGGAGTGACCGGCAGGAGTTCGTGCTTTTGTCTGAATTGAGACATCTTGCTGTGACAGGCTCGAAGCTGTGATCCATTGCGCTGCTTGTCCTGGAGTTCGATTTCCGTCATACTTACAACTTGCTCTTGCGATGTTCGTGGCGATGTTCATGCACGTCGGAATGCTGAAGCCTCGAATGATCATAGTATGTCCAAGCTGGTCACATTAAAATACTTTCAAAGGTACATGTTGACGATGTTTTCCGCGCACTAGTGTTTCTGGGTGGCCGGTCGACCACTTTGATGGCATCGCCCGACTTTTGAAAACGCTCTATTGTTGGGGAATGCATGATTGAGGCTATGGCAAAGGGAATCGCAACCCGCAGCCTGTTCAGACGGGGCCTCAACCTACGTTATCGTGTGGAGAAGTCAGTAAGCGAAGCAAATGAAGCACAGTCTAGAGGGGTTGCGCGAGTCGCAGCATCGAGCTTTGATCGGGCTTCGCGATGACCAATGACATGAGTTACAGTTCATATCCATGGGCGCTTGTAATCGAGTCGCTCGGTACCCAAGCGGGACCGTTTGTCGCGGACATAACCAGATCCGCGCACTTAACATTACACCGTGGGCATCACCCCATGTACCGATCTGGGACGTGCTAATTACATTGAGAGAATAGGATATCTATACTCTACATGTGTGTGATGCGATGGTGAGGTGTACATGTCAACTGTCCCCTATATAGCCTCTTTATAAACTCAAATGCGAGCATGCTTAGTACATGTCAAATTGGACCATAGGCAAGCAAACTTCAGTTCAGAGTGAGATTATTCGCAATGTATAGGCATGGGACATTCGATACAACCAATTGGATCTCGGCGAGCATTGGGATATCTATGGCGCATCCAATAATTCTCCGTAATATGCTCCGAGGTGTACTCAGCCAGTACACTCAGGCTGTGTCGAGCGAGATTGGCTGTGAGATATTGCAATCGACATTGTGAGTACATTTTGTATGTTGTCACCACAATATCTTGGTGAAAACATTTAATTCACTCTGGAACACTCAGAGGAAACTTATTCTGTTCTCGCAGTGTACATAGCATGTCCCAAACTGGTACACCAGGTGATGCCCACGGTGTTAGGTCACTTACGGTATCATTATAAAGACGGCTTTTGCTCTAGCGTGCGCTATGGGTTCTAGTTGGTCGGACCAGAGCTTGCCGGCATTGATCAAAGTTTTCGAAAGAGCCCTGACCCAACCTCACTAGTATCATGATCCTGAACCGCGTAGTGCACTGGCAGCTAGCCAGTTGCTTCCTACTTTTGTATTCGCTCTAGGCACTGGATTCTCATGTGCGTTCGGAGTATACAAACTTCGTAGTAGCACAAAATCAACATGATCAACGAAACAGATCGTGGATTTGACTGCTCTTGCCGCGTTGTGTGACACAGAACAAACTCATCAGTACTACACTACAGAGAGATTTCATCAGAATGGGTACTTTCTCCCGAGAGTTCCCATCAAAGCAATTGCATCTTGCCGGTATGTATCTTGAGTAATCTCCAATGACGGAGCGCTGTCTACGAAAGTGAGCAGTTGCGGAGAGGCCACGGTGTATTGTGGCCAGAATATCCCTGTTGAATTATTAGGATCAAGATCAGTGACAAAATGCACCAAATAATCCGTCATGTCCCCAGGTCCATATATGTCCAGCAGATCGAATGTGTGAGCCTGTGACAACCTCTGCTTCAGTGATGTGCAATGATCGTGGTCAACAGACTCACGGCACCCAACACTGGGGTGGATTTCATCCTCTTATACACTGTGTCCGGAGAACTCAGCGGCCTCCATCTGAGCCTAGATAAAGCGACATACAATATGACCAGGTCGGCTGCAACCCAGAACGTAGTTGCAACATGAGCCTTCTGGGAGCTTGGAAGACGAGGTCTCCCTGCAGGGCTGAAATTCGCTTGTACTCTGGAGTGACAGCGTTCAGGATACCGGTATTGAACGGAGATCCTTGTGTGATGTCGTCCGAATACGTTTCAAGAATAGTGTTGATGTCATCCTGGGAAATCCCATGAAGAATGACAGGCAACCAAGCTGCCAGTTGTGAAGATGTCCTGCGAATACGTTTTGTGTTATCATCAAGTGAAAAAGCAATACAGGATGCGGATAAGCTTGACGTACGTGACATTTAGCTGGTCAATGCCAAAGATAGTTCCTTCATCATCACAGTCCTGAGATCACGCAGAAATTTAGTCGTGATAGCAAAAAACATACATCTGCAGTCGTACTCCGCTTATGAATGGTACGTTTGCTACGCTGCCTTGCTGGACTAGGTTGGCGCCTGAATCAACAAGAAAATCTCCATCAATGCGAGGTTGCCACGGCACGTTCTGCGCCTGAAACACAATGAGTGGCATTGCTAAATATGCAACGAGCTTGGACGAACCTGAGCAAATGCCGCCTGCGTCGAGGTAATTGCGGATTGCAGTGTTGAGTATGACACTTCTCTGAGACACTGCAGAGTATCGATGGCACCGGCGCACCCCGCGGCGGTGACCAGGGCCTCATATGATCCTTGTTCCTCAACAACGCTGCCGAAAGATAGTGCAGATCCAGATTCCAAGAACGCTGCGCGGAATAAGCCCTCCGTGTTGCCTCCGTTCGTGACCATTTGGAGTGCAACAGACCAGGATCCTGCACTTTCTCCCCAACTACGCCGGTATTTGATCTTGAGCTACAATAGCCAAGAGTCGAATATGACGTACATGGTAACTTGAGTAGGATCCCCGCCGAATAGACTTATATACTGCTGAATCCAACGCAATGCTTGACGTTCTGGTGCGGGGAGTAGCTGGCGTTGAGGTAATGCCTTGACTGAGCCAGGAACCGTACATACGATCACGCAAACCAAGGTTCCCAACTTTAGCATCCATGACCTCTTGGCTAGCGAAGAACCCGAAGGCTGTATGCGAAATCAGCTGTCGTCGAGCCGATTGACAGTGCGGAAATGTACCTGACAGCCTGGAGATCGGTAGTGGGCATACACTTTGCGCCGTGAATAGTGCGATCACGCACCGGTAATTCATGCTGACGTATATGATAGGTTTTCCAAGCTGCATAGAGCGCTGTACAATATTGGCACCGGGATAACTGTCGTACATTTTGAGTGAGTTCATATACGACCCGAATTTGCTACTGACGATGACGGTGACCCTGTTTGAAAAGCACCTAATTCTTATGTCGTATTATCAGTCAGTGATAGTGAACGAAGTACTCGCCTCCGTAGATCCACTGTGAGCGAGGATAAGCGAATTTCCCGCCCAAAGGGCTAAGACTCACAGCAACGACAGGTAGGCTCGCGTCAGCGACGGTCCCAGTCGGTACATATACATTGAGAGAGAGTAAGACCTAAAGGCGCATCAGCGCATGCGCATTGACGATGACGAAGATGCCTTACAATCCTCTGCCTGGACTGTCGGTGAAGGAAAGAGAGCACCTAACTCAGCTACGATGGGGGCAAGTAACGAAGAAGCTGCAAGGATCGCAGAGATGTTCGGCGCGATGCCATTTCCAGGGCAGGATGAGCCGAACTGTGTTGCATCGTAAGTGCCATTGTATGGATCGTTTGGATGGGGGATCTGGAAGCGTAGGTCGCCGACACTACGACTACGTCATCAGAATTCGACGCATCGATCAATTGTACATGTACGAACGGCGGTTGGGCATACGAAATTCCCAGATACTGGTCTACATTGTTACTTGTCTTTCCCGTGAACACACCCTGGTCGAGTGACACGGTTGGGGCGGCCAGTGGAGAGGAACTGCCTCTCAAGGAAAGAGTGGCGAAAACAGCAAACCGGAACAGGACTGAAGGCGAGCGCATAACGCTTTAGTTCTCGTTCACTTCATGATGTATGCTTATATACCAACTGGTGCATGTTGCTTCCTCTGCCATCCAAGTTCTGATTAGCTTCCTCAGCGGCCTGTCATCATAAGCCTTATAATAGCCTCCAGGTCTCATCCGGAGGTTCCATATCCATTCAATCGCAGTGCTGCGCCTCCTGACTGAGGATGAATGTATGATAGGAAGACGTGCTGTGGGGTTGAGTACTGATTTTTTTGGATGACCTCTTCGCATAGCTGCTCGTCATAAGGCACCCCTGGAGGTCCATCGGTGCAAGGCACTCGCCCAGAGCAGCACATGATGCACTAAAGTGATCTATTAGTAGCGAGCACGATGGAGCGCACATCAATAGAACTCACCCTGGTGGAGCACGGACGGCATTCGAGGCAGGGGTGTGGAAAACACGGTGAGTAAACATAGCAGGGCAATGTGGACACTGTCAGTGTGGCATGCTACTGCTGAGCACTAACTGACACAAATCCCCGAGTTCATCGCCGCCGTATGTTTGTTGTACGGGCGGAGACGTCAACATCACAGGGAGCAGCACATCACTCCAAGCCCTAGTCCCTAGCATTCGGCTAAAAGGACTAGCCACGGCTATTGTTCGGCCGGATGCATGAGCATCGACCAGGCCCAAGATGATGATATGATCGAACGCTTGTGACCGAGATGTGGAGGTGTGGATACATCGAACAGCACTGAACGTCCTGATAGCTACAGTCATCAGCCGAAGCTTCGTATTGCAAGTCTGTAGGACAGAAATTGATCTCGAGTCTCGACCAAGTCGAGCATGGGTCAGATAGGTATTGCAACCGAGAACGTTGAGTGCCCGGTCATTCTCTTCGCACGAGTGGAGGTTTTGAGACCCAATTACCCCAAAACGCATAGATACATGACGAACATTAGTCAATGAGGTATTTTCGCTTGAAGAACGACCGCAAATGGAGAATTTGCCAGGCCCCCAGTCCCACCAGAGACAGGATCATGAACCAAGCGAAGTTCTGAACGCGTACACCGGTTGATACTACACGATCCAGTTCACGCATTCAGTAGACGTAGAGACTATAGGCGAGGCACACACCATTGGTGGACTGGAAACGCTCCTCACGCTTCTTCAGGTAGTCCATCTCGTCCACAATCTCCTTCACGACACCTTCGAGTTTCCGCATCTCAGTCTCTAGGCCTGACAGGGACTCCTGGTTGGCAATAGCGCTGGAAGCAGAGTGAGTAATGAATCCACGAGAGGCATATGACACTCACTTATAGTCCACAGCATCTGCTCCGATGTCAATATCCAGGTCGATGATCCTGCTCCGTCGTGTCTGCTCTGGCCCAATACCTAGCATGCGTTAGAAGTCCATAAGCATCATGACCAGAAGCACAACCATAACTTATGACGACGTACCGGCATCCAAGTAGTTTCTGAAGCAGACTCCGACATCCCCCTCCGAATGCGCCGTAACAGCAAATCGCTTCTCACCGCTGATGTTCTTCTTGCTCAGGTATATATTCCGCTGCGGACTCGAGTCGATGATCTCAATGTCTATGCGTTGGCCGTCACCAGGGCCGACATTTGCCGTCACAATGACAAGTGCATCAGGATGCGCAGCATTCCATATGCACTTTTGAGAAGGGTAGCGGTATGCGTCGAGCGCGAACTTGATGGCATGTGCGGGCTGAACGAGCAGCGCAAGCGCGGAGAGGAGGATGAGAGGGAGGAGTCCGGAGGCGACCTGCCGCCGCCGCGAGGTCACAAACATCGAGAGCTATGCGAGTACTTCAATAGAATGGGTATATACGAGATGAGCAGCCCTGGAAAGGGGAAGACCGTAGATTGTCCAAAGACGAGGTGGTGGACACGACCAAGGGGTGACACGCGCACTTCCGCCAGCGCGCTGCGCGGCCACGACGTGATCACACACTTCCCACCCGACTGCATCTCTGTTCGAAAGCTCTGGGTACTCCACTACTTTCAAGCTTCAATGAGAATCTGATATAAATACATTTGGATGCAAGATGCCTATAACAGACTATTTGTCGAATATCGCGGCACCCATGGTGAACCAGAGCGACTTACCGTTTCGACTTCTCGTGCGACGCTACAACACAAGCCTTGTGTATACTCAGATGCTATTGCCGGAAAGGATTCTCGGCGACCAAGATTATCTCGAGTTTCATCTACGACAACTGGGGGAAGATTTTGACAGACCAGTCGTTGTGCAGCTCTGTGGCAATGATTCAGAAATGGTTGTAGAAGCTGGAAAGAAGGTCCAAGGTTACTGTGATGCTATAGGTATGCACCAGCTCCAAATATCCTAAGTTCTCTGACTATACAACTGGAGGATAACCGAAACATTGAAGTCTGGCTTTAGACCTAAACCTCGGTTGTCCCCAAGAAGCTGCACGAGATGCACACTACGGTGCTTATTTGCTCGGCCAGAAAGACTGGCCGCTCGTGGAAAACATGGGTCAGTGCCCCCACTTTTGCTGGCGCATCCGCAGACTGAACGATATCTAGTCTCCGCAATGTCTCGCTCTTTTGTCGTACCGGTCTGTACCAAGATCCGTCTGTGTCAGCCAATATCTGCAACGCTCGACTTTGCACAACGGCTCGAGGCTGCAGGCTCAGCATGGGTTACTCTACATGCCCGCACTGTTTCAGCTCGGAGGCGGCGGCAAGGTGCAGCCGACCTAGATCAGGTCAAAAGGTTGAAGGATAATCTCGCCATCCCTGTCATCAGTAATGGAAACGTCCGCACTTGGGAGGACGTGGAGAACAACCGCGCATATACTCGAGCAGACGGTATCATGGTAGGGGAGACCCTACTTGCGAATCCCTGGTGAGTGTGACCTTGGATGGGCTCCCGCGTAGCGGCGTACTAACAGCTTCATGTGTTAAGTGTCTTCGCCGACAAAACACCGGACCCGGTGCTTGTATCTCTGGAGTACCTTGACCTCTGCCGCGAGCATCCCGGGACCGCGACTATCCAGACCATTCAGACCCATGTCAGGCACTTCGTTGATCATCAGTGGTGCGTGCCCTGAGCCGTCTATATTCGCACCGGCGTTCATGAAGTGCTTATACTCCACGATCAGTGGCCGGAAGCCCTGGTTCAACAAGTTCCGTGCTTCCCTCAATCAGTCCAAGACGGTAGACGGCATTGACAAGCTCCTGCGCAGCAAAGTTCAGCGATGGCGTGGACTGGAGCCGTTACTGCCGGGCGTGCGAGAAGATGATGCGTCAGAGGTATCTGAATCCGAGGGGCATTGCAAAGACTGGGATCAGCCTCTGTCCTCGTTGTCGCTGCTTGTGTAGTGCCTATCTTGCAGATGTACTGCGACTGTCTGTCTGCTAATTGTATCTGTAGTATCGTGATTTAGTACATGGGAATTACTGTACTGTTCCTGACAGTGCGAAGCTGCCGATCAGTCGAGAAGCTAGAACGTGCAACTCAATGTTGTCGTCATTCGACTGTCAGGACCTTCAAGCTTCAGACTTTAGGATATCAGCTCAATGATGAGTATCAAGCAGCAAGGTAAGCGTCCAGACTCGCGGAGTTTGTCAGTGCAAGCCGCCACCGGCAAACGCCGCTACGAGCGACATACGGCGACTGATCTTTTCTGGGGGTTTCCTGCATCACTCCCATGTTCTTCCTTCATCTAACTATTATTCCATCGAATACTTCGCAAGTTATCCTCCTGGTGATCTATACACATATATTCAGCATCAATGTAATAAAGTTCGTCGCTAAAATCGCCGAGGTGCGGGGGTAGACCGCTACGGTTCACGAATCATGCTCCCGCGATCGTTCGCCGTGCTTCATTAGGGCTAGCCGGAGATAGATAGTTCTCATCCGCTCGGTGCTCTCCGTCTTCGGTTGTCGACAGTAAAAACATCCGTAGGTACGCAATCTCCTGAGAATGACGGGCTCGCAGCCGATCTGAAGGGGATCTTGAGGTGAGTGACTATATGCGGCTTTCAGCATTCCATCTCCGCTCACCTGTTGAGTGGATTCAAGAGATGGTGTGTTACTCAACAGAGGCACGTCGCTTGAGGACTGCCTCATGCACAGCGCCTCTCAGGAGAGGTCAACAGAGCATCTGATAGCATATCTGACTTGAATATCCGCATAGATCGGCGCGGGACAGAGCACGCACAACGGCCTCCTACCCTATCAATCACAAATCGAACCGAACGATACACGTCTAGAGTCTTTTCAAGCACCGCATATATGCGCTTATCTTGTGCTCCTTAGCTCCGGTACAGTGCAATATCCTAGCAGACCATCTGTCATGGGTGGACACTGCAGCATGATGACGGCGTCAGGGGACGATGGTTCAGTGAAGGCAGTACGTACACCTTCCGTCAGTGCGACTCACGTATCTCGGTCCTGCTGCGGAATTACTAATGCAAATACCCGGATCTCGTTCACAGCTCAGTATCTCGGCGAGAGAACAACTAGCTTGAAGAGCGTTGACGCTGCGGAAGTTGTTGCATGTCGGGTGATATGCCTTTACGTCAGTCCACGGCAGACGATTCGGAGAAAAGATCTCCAGAGATTTCACATCTTTCTTACCTTTCAGGGCCATTACCTCAGTGTTGGGTACTGTGGGCGCGAGTTGGAAAAGGCAAGGATGAGCCCGTTCCCTCAATAGGCCGTCTCTTGCCGGCCCTATCTTCCCGGCGAAATTGCCTCTCGGTCGTCAATTCAAGTCCGACATGTTCAAGGGCGAGCGCGATCTTGCCCATCTACTACGGATTGTAAGTTTGCGACCGTAGCTTACCAGACATGCAACATCTTTCCCTCAAGCCCCATCGTATCACTACACAGCGACTTCTGAAGGAAGCCTTGATATGCCTGCAATGCGATCCTGCCGCTCGGTTGGTACTCCCGACATCCGGTATCACTTCTGACGCCAGTTCTTGGCCGTCTGAAACAACAATTAGCATTTGCCAATGGGATTCAACTGGTTGCGAATGGTCTTAGTTGGAGCCACCTATCCAGCCTAGCGCGGAACCGATCACTGCCTACTTTCCGATCCTCGTGAACGCCTTGTCGCGGAAGTACTCTAGGTTTGTCGTACATGGCGAAGTTCGGACCTGCAACGCTAGCGATAACCATTTGTTTTCGTGCGCTCCTGTGATTTTGCCTCACTAAAGCAGAGCCTGGCGAACACATAGCATCTACACATCGTGCAATGACTGCTGCAGTGGTACTGTAACGAACATCGGCTGAGACAACCGTGTCTGCACCTTTCTCTTCCGATCTGGGAGCCGACTAGTAATGCGCTAACCTCAACATCGATGTGTTTGTATGTCTTATGATCATCTGTGTATCTTGCGTACCGGACGGCAAGATGAACGGGATTACACAAGCTTCGGTATCTCGCGGACGGTGTACTCGTCCTAACTCGCCTACTCAATTGAACTGTGGAATCCATGGCCTCTCGCGGAACTTTTCGTGCGTGAGCACACGCATGTGCAAGGATCGTTGTTACGTAGCACGGCACGGACGGATGATCCATGCAACCGAATCAAAAGACTGCACCAGCCCCTATCGTACGTTTTCCTTCGGTTTGCGGTCCACTGAGAACTAATTTGTGCTTCACGTGCAGCGTTGACACCCGCCGTAATGGCCTCAACGTGGACATCTGTTACCGAGACAAGACAACAACGTTCGGTGTCGCAATCATGCGCGAAATCAATCTACTAGGCTACCTGGTCAGGGTGAAGTGCACTGCACTATTGCTGCCCCGTAGCTGATTTAGTGGCAGAGCGACTTCTACTCACTGATTTCATTTGCAGAATGACTGGTTGCATGCCTCGTTTTGCCCGAGGCTTTAACTGAATGGACTGGTCCGGTGACTCATCAATCGGGTCTCGTGCATGATGTGGCGCCCGAGGTATTCTGATGTTACGTCAATGTAAAGGCTGCTTTCTCTTCCTCGAACGAAGACAGTAGCTGCTTCAGCATTCCCAGCGCAGGATAGCCATCATTAAGGACGGCCGACAGTTCGGGTGCCTCCCCGACAACGTGTCACACTGTCCCACGTGAAGAGTCTTCGCAATGATACGTATATTCATGTCAATACACTCTTGCTTGGGAGCGCGCTGCAGTCTCAGTTCTTACATTTATTGCCGCTCAGCATTTACTTGAAAGCACGCTTGCATCTATAGCAAGTAATTCATCAGCTCGTCGCGGCGTATACCGTGTAAGAATTACCGGTCTATGGATTCTGGGAGACAAGGGCTCACGTGCTTACAGCTGATCTCTACTGGATTGTAATTTTCACTAGCTGACAGGCAAACGGCGTGCCTTTCGTCCGTCCAGAGCGCCTCGATAGATCGAACTCCTCATTTTCGCCCTTCAGGTCGGTCATCACTTCCCGAATGTAACCTCACCGTCCCCAGTTCACTATTCAGCACCTGACTACATCATTCATATGGCAAGTGCCTACAAGTACCGACAGTACTGCAGTCTAACTCTGGTGTTTTCCAGGGCGGCATCTTACGCAAAAGGAACTCCATATTCACGAGAGATTGGCTGCCTTCGGCACCTTTTTGAGCGGCTTAGCCTATCTATGTGAGAAGATGAACGCTGTCGTGTAGGCCGCTGATGAGGTCATTCCTCCGTTTGTCTCGCCTTACAGCCTCTTCGTGTCTATCGGGCCGGTCCTGCAGCTCTTAGGTCGGCGTTCTTTGGGCCTTTGTGCCTCGAAGAACGCTCACCGTGAGTAGCGGGCAGCTACGCTTCCACGCTTGCGTGGAAGTACTGGTATACTAAGACCAAGGCGACTCGTTGTCGGTGGTCACAATGCGCTTGTGCGTGTTCGGTACCCTATCCCAGACCTCAACGCTATCAGCGACCGTTCTCTGGTTCAAGTCGAGCCCGTCACTTCTGGACTGAGTTATCTCGCGTTCCATTGTCTCTCAGGCTGTTCTCCGCCGAGCTTGTGGCGGCAAGATGAGGCAGAACCTCTTCCTACCGCGATGGCCCAGACCCTTTCCTGTCGTCGCCTGCATTACCCGATGACAAGTAGAGGCGAGAAACTAGGAGCTCAGCGTCCTCATTCCATCTCGTGCACGGTTATTCGGACCGGAGCCCGGTATGTGTCGTGCGATGGAACGCGCACCGTCATGCACCGAGCGTTCGAACCTGGTACCTCCGAGGATCCTTCGTCGCACCAGTTCCAAGCCACAGTCGATCAGAATGACGCCATGCGCTACCGCTTCGCTTAATGAAGGACTAGACGATCTCATCAACAGCGAGGTCAAGAATCGAAAGGACCAGTCTAGTAGACCCCATAAAATGGTGTGGCTACACCCCGTCTTCGAACACATCCTCACTGGCGTTGATGGCGTGTGATGTCTGCGAGAAGCTCACCATTGGCAATACTGTGATACCTGCGGGCCTCGTGCCCGTCTACCCGAACCTTAGGATCCCCGCAGAGTCGCAAATGGGGTCGTTACGACATGCCATCGGCTCTGAGGTCTGCCTCTGCGGAGGTTGGAATCAACGCCCAGGGTGTTGAACGCCTGACAGGCATGGGACAGTCTGCCTCCGGTCGTACAGCCCGGCCAATGCGGGCCTGCATCCCGTGCACTTTCTGTGGCTGAATGCGATAGGGACGGGAGGAAAGATCCGATAGAAGACGAACGGGAATCAACGCTGCGGAACGTTCCATTTAACTGTAAATTTTGAGTGTTGCAAATAATGCGGGGTGAGGACCTCGCTGGGGCGTTGCTGCCCAAGCACGCGAGTGCAATTACACTTGACACAGAAGTCTACGTCGGGACCGCGGCGAGCTTTCTCCGGTGTGAGGCGTAGTGTTCCTTCAGGACGACACGAGCAGTTCGAGTGACGCTGGCTCCGACCGAGGTCGGGCTGGGAAAAGCCGGCTCGTCTTGCGCGTTTGGAGAAGATCAGAAAAGTAATGCTTTATCCAGAACCACTGTAATATGTATGTACAAATGCCACTTGCGAGATTAGATACTGTAAATGCAGACACATGGGAGCACCTGACCCAGAACGGAACACAGCGCGCACGCCGAGCGGCGCGGTACAGTACACCAAGCGTCCTGCTCGCGCCCCGGGCGCGCGAGGCCGAGCGAGCTATGAGCACATTGCGGAGGCACCCGTCGGCCGGGCCCGCACGCGGGGGGGCTTTTCTATCTTTGCCATCGTCGACACCGTCGGGTCCTCGTCGGCCACTGCCAGCGGCGCAGGGGACCCGACACGGGTGGTGCTTACTGGCCGCCGACCATGACCTTCAGCACGACGTTGCCGGCCTCGTCGCGGCCCTTTGCGAGGAGCTCGAACGCTTGCTTCGCCTCGTGCAGCGGCACGCGGTGCGTCACGAGCTGCTCGATCCCCGGGAGCGCGCCCGACGCGAGCAGCGAGAGCGCGGCGGGGTACGTGTGCGCGTACCGGAACGAGCCGAGGATGTCCACCTCGCGCAGCGCCGCTGCCGACAGAGGGAGGGTCACGTTGCGCGAGCCCATGCCCACGAGCATCACCTTGCCGCCCGTTGCTGCCGCCTGTGCACAGAGTTCCGTCAGCATGCGCCACAACTGATGGACGAGAGGAGGCAGACGTACGTGGACGGACATCTGGATGCACGGCTCCGCGCCGGTACACTCGAATATAACGTCGAACCCGTCCTGCTGCCCGAACTCGGCGAGCGCCGCCTGCACGTTGTCGCGCGCCCGCCGGAGCTGCTCCTCGCTCGTCTTTGCCCGGTCCGTCATCGGCAGGCAGTATGTCTGGTGCGCGAACCCGGCGTTCTTCGCGAGCGCGAGTCTGCGCTGGTCGATGTCGAGAGCGACGACGCGCGGCGAGCCGTATGCCCGTGCGAGCGCGCAGGCGAGGAGACCGATCGTGCCCGCGCCAAAGACGAGCACCGTCGAGCGTGTGCCGGGCTCGAGACCGGCCCGACGAGAGGCATGAAGGAGAACGGAGAGCGGCTCGGCGAGCGCCGCTTGGTCGAATGAGCAGCTGTCTGGGAGGCTAGATAGCGGATATAGCTCAGCGCAGTCCAAACCCAGCGGGGAAGGTGAATAACTCACGGGTGGAGGACGTGCGCGGGGTGGTTCATGCGCTCTTGTAGTGTCCCGTCGTTGTGGGGGAACGTCTTGGCACTGCTGCAGAAGCGCATGTTCTTGCACAGGTTGTACCGGCCCTTCTGGCAGTAGTTGCAGCTGTTGCACATGATTCCAGCCTCGATCGCGACGCGCTGGCCAGGGACGAGGTTCTTGACACCGGGGCCGACAGCCGTGACAATACCAGCTGCCTCGTGGCCGAGGACCAACGGCGCTTGGACTGCGAAGTCTCCGTTCCGTCCGTGTTGGTAGTAATGTACTGTTGGGGATAGGGAAATAGCATGTCAGCAGGGGTCCTCGATCAAATCAGCCCGCATGAGAAGCATTCAGCCAACGGCTATGCCGCTTTGAAACATGGCGTGAATCGAAGGAGTGGGGTCAGGAATCAGGATAGAGAACCAGAATGAGTTTGACCTCCTGGGACCTCCTGGGAAAGCAAGCCAGGGCCAACGCAAAAGTAAGGTGAAAGATAGATGATGTGTCATGCATGTTTTCGATGATATAAGTCAACGTTGCACAACGGAACGGGGCGGGATCAACTGAGCGAGTTAGGGATAGAGAAGTGGTTGTGGGCAGCCATGATAACTTGAAGACTAGCGGGACAAACGACACGGTGTTTTACTTACAGTCACTGCCACAAAGACCGGTTGCTACAACAGCAACCTGGGCTTGGCCTTGTTGTGGGGGCCAGAGGGTCCGCTCCTCGAAGCGGAGGTCTTTGGGGCCGTAGAGGACGGCGGCATGTTGGTTCGGGAGAGCAATTGGAGACATTGTGGGGAAGTAGGGTTGGATCTGGTGTGTTTTGAGCGTGTGATGGCGAGGGAGGGAACTGGAGAAAACATTGCGAAGCGGTGGTGATTTTATAGGCTGGAGTCTCGTGAGGAGCGAGACCGGAGACGCTGCATGAAGATCTGAACCGGTCCGAATTTCCGTGCAATGTGATCGAGTGCCCGATTAGTCATCACGGCTTCTTGCGAGCGTGTTTCCACCTCGTGTTTTGTTCAGATACAGGCTTTGCTTCTACCCGCGGGACTTTTCCGTCCGTTCTAAACCCCGCGCGAATTCAGATCTTTTACAGCAGCAACGTTAACGCTCTGTCCAAATCAGGGGCGGGATTCATTATTGAGTCTCGTGGTGAAAATTTGAGGGGCTCACAGGGCGACCCGAGGTCGGAAGTCCGGTGCGGTGGGCCGAACCGGGGAGGCTGGAATTCGCGATACAGCCGATCGCAGGGATGCGGATGTGAGTCCCGCCGCACCGACGCCTCCGCCCTCTTCCCCTCGAAAATCATTTATATCGCTCCCGTGGTCGACCATGGGCCCCCTCGACCTCCTTGACGAGCCCTCTCGACGTCCAAGCGGATCTTGCCAATTTTTTGTGTAAAACGAACTCGTGATGGACCCGACTCCAGCCGTCGCAGCGCCCGCCCTGTTCTCGCTCGAAGGAAAGAACGTGCTCATCACCGGCGCGACCCGAGGTACGTCTTTGTACGCGACGCCGCCCCTCGCGTCGGGCGTCCCCGTTCAGGATTGTTCTGATGTTCCTTATTTTGTGTTCTGCGTGCCGTCTTACACCCGCCCGCACGACTTGCTCCCGACCACCACCCACCTTTTGACTCCTGGCCTGCCCACGTTCGTATGTACATTCAGGCATCGGCGCCGCCTGTGCGCTCGCCCTCGCCGACGCGGGCGCGCACATTTGCCTTGTACGCCGCCCAGGTGCTCCAGAGGATCCGACCACCACCACGTTGACCGCACGTGGAACCTCACCGACCGTCGTCGAATGTGACCTCGCCGACTTGGACGCCGTCCGGACGCTCTTCGACCGCGCCCTCGCTGCGGTGGGCGGCGAGATCCACGTCCTCGTCAACTGCGCGGGCATCCAGCGACGCGCGCCCGCGGTGGACTTCCCGGAGAAAGATTGGGACGAGGTGAGTGCGGCTCCGATCCCTACGTACGTTCGGGCGCAATCCCGGTGCAGGACGATGCAGAATGCGGACGGGATTCACGGTGCCCGATTTGGGCGCGCCTTCGACCTGAGGTTTGGCTGGGTGCGAAGCGGTGCAAATTGACGACGATACACGTTGCGATCTGGGCGGGCTGGACAGGCCCCGCGCGTGGCATTCATTTGCGATGAGCCGCCAAACTGGGCCACTCCTCCCGGCGGGACCCTGCGAACGCTTCCAGCGAGCGAGAGAGGCGCACACGCACAGTGCGGTGCCTCTGGCAGCGGCATGCGTGCGTGACGCGCACGCTTCTGCTTCTGCGCCTGCTTGTTCCCGCCAAAGCCCCTTCTGCGCTCGCCTTTTCACTCGTTCACTCGCCGCGGCTGCTTCCTCCGCGCGTACGTGCAGGCTGCTTGCTTCGTTGCCCCATCGAGCGGCGCGCGTCCAGGCCCACGCGTTCGTATCTCGCCGGATCGGGCGGTGCGCATCCGCGTCATGGTGGTAGCCTAGCCCTGGCGATGCGGTGGTTCGCGAGTTCGCGTTCGACGATCTGGACTGCGCCCGCGCGCTGGGGCGCAATGGGGCATCGTGGACGCAATGTGAACGCGAGGGCACTCGCACGCGCTGGATCTGGGACACACGCCGCGCATCTGGAATGTTCAGCAACGTACCATCGGGGCATTGTGCCATTCGCGCCATCCGCCATTTGTCCGTCGAGCAAGGAAAAGCCCTGGCTGGCACACCCTCGAGCGACATCCTGCCAGGGCGCAGTGGAGCGATAGATCTCGACGGTACCTTCGACACAAGCTGCTGCCTGACGGGAGCCCTGCACGTGTGCGCCCTGTCCCTGCCAGAGTACCCTGCCCGCTGGAGACGCATCGCGCATCTCGCGGCTCTGGGCAAGCGCGGCCACCCACGTACAGCCGGGGACGACCTCGCCGCCGAGGATGTCTCCGTTCTGCCGCGCGGGCGCGGGCTTCCGCATCCGTGCAGACAGCCGGGACAGCGCGTCGCCTGACGTTCCATCGCATTCGAGCGGTCTCGAGACGCGCGCGCGCAGATCTGGGGCACCGTGCTAGTCGCGGTTTATCGCGCATGACGCGTCGTTGATCCCTGGCACGCTGCACTGCTCGCGACACGGTGCCAATGCATGCGACGCGATACGCCGATACGCATTGCTCGGGGACGAGGCTTGCCTATCGCGCGGTGCGCATCGCTGCCCATCGCGGCAGCCGCGTCTCCCCATCGTATTGGGGACGCTGCACGTTGTTTGCCCCGTCAGACTTGGCCGCCGCCGTCGTCGTCGCCCGCGCACCCCGCCGCCTCCCGCCGCGCCGCCGCCTTCTTGTCTTCCCGACCCTGCGTTGCGCTTCGCAGGCACTCGCGGCTTCGCGCCCTGCCTGCCTAATAAGGAGCGCGCACATCATGCGTCATGGCACGTCACCGGCGAGCGCGTCCTTCCCGGGGGGCGATCGCCGATCGCAAGGCTCGCACGTCCACGCTTATGCTCGCACGCTTTTGACGTCACGCGGGCGTGCGCTGCCTGGGCTCGCCAGAACGGGCGCACAGGGGATCGTCGCGCCTTCGCTGGCCGGGTTCTCGTTGCAATGCGTTTCCCCAGCTGCTGCGCGGTGGTTCCCCTCTTTCTGTTCTGCGATTCTGATGTGCGGCCTTCCGACGCGGCGTGCCTGCAGGAGGCCTGGGCGGGGGACATCAGCTTCGCGGCGTTGCCGTACTCGCGCCGCTGCACGCAGAAGCGCATTTGGCCGGCAGCGTTTTAGCTCTCTCTCCCACCCATAGCGCACGGCGCGCCTGCGCTCCTCCGTTTGAGTTTTGCATTTTAAATTTTGAATTTTGGGTTTCCCACTGATCTGCCGCACTGCGCTCGCACACAACTGTTGCACCTTGAGCTGCATGATGTCCAGCCGTCCGCACTCTCCCCCTGCATTTCCAACCTGGCGTTGCATCCTCGGTTTCAGCGCTGACTAGTCCCCCCGCGCGCAGGTGCTCGATGTGAACCTCAAGTCCGTCTGGCTCCTCTCTCAGGCAGCGGGCCGGCACATGGTGCCGCTGCGCCGCGGCAAGATCATCAACTTTTGCTCGCTCCTCACCTTCCAGGTGCGTGCACTCTCCACTGCGCGGTGGGCATAGCACTTAGAACAACCGCCTCTGCAGGGCGGCTTCACGGTGCCGGCGTACGCTGCAGCAAAGGGCGCGCTCGGGCAGCTGACCAAGGCGCTCAGCAACGAGTGGAGCAAGCACAACGTCCAGGTGAACGGGATCTGCCCGGGGTATATCGCGACCGACATGTGCGTGCCGGTTGTCTAGATCTCGTTTATTGTGCAGGCTCGTGAAACGGACATCGGGACATCGGGTGATCGTGCCAAAGGGCCCCCCGGCGAACAAATGGACGAGAGCGCCGGATCACTGCGCGAGACAGCATGCACGGCGGGCAGGCGCTCTGGTGCTTATATCTGCGGTGCGCGCGGCCTGCATTTCTGGGCAACCATCACTCCTTCATTCCTGCACGCACGGCTGCAGCGCAAGACAAAAGCAGCCCAGGAGCACCTTGTGGTTCGCCTCGCGATCTGCGGGGCAGCGCTGCTTCGTCGGCACCACTGCCTCCGCGCCGCCCCTCCATTCTTTTTCTCCATGCCCAACGCGTCCTAGCCCCGCTGACACGCTTTGTGGTGACATCGTTCAGGAACGAGAAGCTGCTCCAGGACCCCGAGCGGCTGCGCCAGATCTCGGAGCGCATCCCGGCGGGGCGGTGGGGCGCGCCTGCAGACTTTGCGGGGCCAGTCGTCTTCCTCGCGAGCGCGGCAAGCCAGTATGTGTGCGGCGAGCTTCTGGTGGTCGATGGCGTAAGTCTGCTCCGTTCACGCCAAGTTTCCGCTGTGCTGGGCTCCCCGCCCTCGTTCGGGGTATTTGGGAGCTCTGCGCGCGGGTCATGCGACTGGCAACACGATAGGGCTGACTCACGGTGTTTGCAGGGGTGGATGGGCCGGTAGGAGCGCGACGGCCGACGGGGCAAGCTGGGACGCGGTGGAGAAGGTGGAGAGATACAGCGGCCACGAGTGCGCCCAGACAGGACCCGGTGGTATGCGCGAGCGTGTGGTGTGCCAGCGTACGGCGATGTACGAATAGTATGCGGTATCGTTACGGTATGCGTGCCCCCGACGTCGACACCATCCAGCGCAAGCCGTGCAGAGCACCACCTCTGCACCGGCGCGAAACGAAACTCAGCACAGACTGTGTACCGCACGGTCGCGTCTCGCGGGAGCGCCCGGCGTCCTGATTGACCGCCCCCGCGGAAGGCGGGCCGGAGATACGACAGGCGAGGAAATGAAGCGCTTCGCGATTAGACGGAGCCAGATCCCATCGCGCCGCGTCTCTTTCGCTGCCTCGTTTCTGTTTTTGTGCGTTACCGTTCCGCGCGGCTGCCTGCGACGAAAATGCGACGAAATGCGACAGCGGGCCTCGTGCTGCTCCCGCGTGCGTGCTCTGGGCCCGCCTGGCTTGGCACCATGGCGTAATGCCAGATGCACCTGCCCCGCGGCCGCGCCCTCCCCAGGCCGTGCCTGCTGTTCCCGCGGTCTGCCAGCTGCGAGCAGGCGGCCCGGGCAGCGTGCGGGCGTGTTTCGCAGCGTCGCATGCGTACGAGGAATGCAATGATGGGCCATGGGCCGAGAAGACGAGTGCGCGAGGGTGCGAGAGAGTGCAGTGGGCGGCGCGCCGGGCCGGGGCGAGCACGGACGTGGTTCTGAGCTTCGTGCAGCCGGCGGAGGCGAGATCAGAATGCAGCCTCTAGCGGGCTTCTGATCCTGCTGCCCTCGACTCTCGCACTCGTCCTTCGCGCAAGTGCTGGTGCTCGTACGAGGCCGCGAGCAGGCGCGCGAGATCTGGGGCACGCGGCAGATTGGGAGCAGTGCGCTGGCCCTGGCCCTGGACAATCTCCGGCGCAGCGAGATCAGATTCGCGGTGCGGTGGGAAGGACAGCAAGGCGGGCCTGCGGACGCGCGCGCCTGCGTGCGAGGTGCCGAGCAATGCGCGGGTCACGGGGCGTGGCGGACCACTTCGATTGCGTTGGGGAGCGAGCGCGGCGTGCAGGTGGGCGGATGGGCTAGATAGAAACGTTCTGATCTGCCCCGCGAGGATTCCTCGACGATATCCGTGACCGGCGCACCATAATTACTATTGAGCCATCATCACTGGCCTCAAGATGGGCCACGCATATGAACATCCATTTCGTTCATTTTGGCCATTGGAGGACATGGCACGCACGCTCTCCGTGCGCGCTGCTGATGCAGCCCCGCGCAGTCATCATCCCGTGAACCTGGAATACCCGAACGTCTGAACATCTGGAGTCTGAACGCGAACCCTGCGTGCGCACGCGCGCGGCGCGGGCATCCGCAGGCACCCCAGTTCCTCCGGGCCCGGCACTGCATGCTGCGCGCGTCCCTGCCTGCCTCGCGCATCGCGCCTGACAGGGCATCAGATGGATCCATGTTTACAGTTTCGCGGTCTGCGCGCGGCTCGGGCTCCCGGCGGCCTGCCCCCTGCGCGAAGACCGAGCAATTGAAATCGAAATACCACAGGCACGACAGGTCGAACAGTGCCCAGCGTCTGCACACGCATTTTTGGCTCACGGTCGCGCGGTGCTGGCGGGGTGTATGTTTGAACGCACAACGGACATACACTCGTATATCTGCCGAGTAAGTGCTGAACTTACCGCGGAAACAGATTGCATAATTCAGGTAAGCTCATCGGCCAGCACTGGTGGAGTCTGGACATTTGGGAATTGTTCGGAAAGTCCAGTTGAACCCCATAGGTCCCCTATAAATCCGGAGTTATCCTGGAAAAATTACCCTAGCACCATGCAATTTTTGGCTGTGGTAAGTCGAGCACTTATCCGGCAGACCATGTATGGGTGGATGCCCGGGACATCGGGGCCACTCGTATGCGGGTCACGTGCCGTCGATGAAGGGCGACCTGCAGGGTCAGGTGGATGAAGACGATAAGTTTGCAACTCTATCCTGACGATCTGAATGCAGGTGTGCGCGATATATCTGCTGCTCCCGCAAAATCGGGCTGCGCTTCGCGTCTAGTCGTCAGAGAGGCTTGCGCGGCGATAGACGAGCTGCAGGCTGCACTTCAAGCTCCCGATCTGCGAGTCGGGCGACGGGTGTGCAAGGCGCGAATCCGCAGTCTCCGCGGACGCATCCCCCAGGGCGACGAACCGGTATAAGTCTCGCAGATCGGCACGGAGACGAAATTTGCAACACCGGAGCTTGCGCTGCTTATCGAACGAAGGCGTCGAAGGCGCCGCTGACCGGGCACCGCGACCCACTGCGTCCTCGAGTACTTCCTGACTTCCAGCCTGCGTGCCAGTGCGGTGCCCGCCTCGCCCTGGCCGCCCCGAAACGCGAGCTCGGAGGCAGCTAGGTACCCGGGCGGTGCACAAGGCACGTACGTCCGGTTGCGAATCCCGGGTATGTGCAGTACATACCCACTAGACGCTGCGCGCAGGCAGAGATACGGGCGCGACCCAGAAGACCGTGGCTACGAACGTGGCCGGGCAACAGTGCCGCGGGCTTTGGGAGACCTTCTGCGCCCTTCGCGCGCCCGCGATGTGCAGCGAGGAGCGAGGCCCGAGGCCCGAGCTCCAGCTCCCAAGCCCCAAGGCCCGACCGGCAGCGGAGAACGTGCGGGTGGTGGTTCGCTGCCGCTTTGCAGAACCTGCGAACCTCGAAGGACGCGCTGCGAAGACGGGGAGGCTCGACTGCAGGCGCAGCGGGTCGTCCGGCGGACGAAAATCTGGGATGCGCTTCGAATTCTGAGCGCGGAGTTTTTGAGGCGCGAACCGCGGGGCTGACAGCGGATCAGAGTTGTACGCCCCGGGGCGGAATGCAGATGGCCATGGCCATGTGCCGGGGACAAGATACCAAGATATGACGCCCGTACGCCTGCGACGCAGCGTCCGTAGCCTAAGAGACATCGTGCGATCGCTGGCTGCCGGATTTCTCTGCAACATGCAGCTCGGAGAAACCTCAGACAGAATCTGGGAAAGGACCAAGGTCGTAGCGTCGCCCGTGTAACTATGGCGCACAATGCGTCACCCGCCTGCGTGCTCTGCGGCGATACCAGGACGATAGAAGCGGGCACTATTCCAGCAGCACGTTCTCTCCGCCTCCGCCACGGACAACGCAGTGGTTTCAGGCGGACTTCCGACGAGAGGGCCCAGGCGCTGCACGCACCGGCATCTGCAGCTGCACGTCGGCGCTCAGATAGGGCACTGCCGACATATCAGACACAACGTGTCCGGCGCAGCGAGGCGGGCACATCGCGCTGTATCTGGCTCGTGCACACGTATCTGGCTTCGCGCGCGCGGGACTGAGGGCTTAGAAGGCGGCACCACCAGAGACCCGTGCGCCTGCACACTGATCGCTCGCACGCATCCAACCCAGAGCGCCAACATTATAGAATTTGGGCTTCTTGACAAGACGAACGAGCGAGGACCGGGCCTGGAGCCCGTTCTCGTAGCAGCCCAGCTCGCCCTGCCCGATCGCGCACAGACACCACAATGGAGGCCTGCGCCCCTGCATGCTGGGAAACGGCGAGCCGAGGCGCAGAAGCAGCAGCTCGGGCGAGACGGACGTCTAGAGAGCGGGCAACCGGTGCTTCTCTTCCCAAGGCTATTGAAAGTTTGTTCCCTGCTATGTGTGGCGCCCCATCAGCATTCAGCGAAGCGTGGGACTGGGGGCTCCGTGGGGCGTGTGAGCCAAGAGGCGCGCACAGAACGCTCGCGGAGCCATACACGTCGCACTTAAAAGCCTGAAGTACGATGGCCGTCCAGGAAGAGAGGAACTTAGTATGGGCCGCAGAGCGTAGGCGCGCGGGCTCGACGCCGTACACGTGTTTAGGTGCGGGTGCGGGTGCGGGAGAACGAGGCTAGTCCGAGAGTGGAGGATCTAAACCTACCTGAGGGGCGAGCGTATCCGAGGTATACTTGCTTCAACTAATCTTGGGCAGCGGTCGTAGATGGTACAAGAGAAGAAGCGGGAACACATGTTGGCGCCCGCAAGAAGCGGAGAACGAGACGATCACCAAAGGAAATCTAGGTAACAAAAGGGTCCGCCAGATCGAGTATATGCATTGCGAAGCGATCGTGATATAGAGTACAGTCCATGCGACAGCGAGAACAGCAGATAAGTTAACAAGGTACATCGAACCCAGGAAAGGACAGGGCAGGCATTAGGGTGAAACGGCGTCCGAGTCGAGAGTGTCGTAGGATGCGAGGGTCGTGCCGATAGCATATTCACTGGACAGCTCGCCAGGTGATTTCCCGGAGAGGGTCGAGGACGTGATTTCGGACATATCAGGGGTATAAGGGTACTGCGAAGGCATTAAAACGAGGACGGCGACTTGTGCAACTTCCCTCAGCTGTGGCTGAAGTGAGAGCGCTTGTTCGATCGAGTCGGTTCTTGGATCGGCGGGAATTTGCCTACGAAGGGTCGGTCTGAGTGCTGAGCATGAACATGGATATCATACCAGATATTCCGTCTCCAGAGAGTTTGCATCTTCGGGCCAGACTCCGGCTGCGGCTGCGGATTTTGGGCGCCAGACTCAGAGACAAGCGTATTGTTCCGTTGCAAGGTCACGGACAGAGGCTGCAGGTTGTATGCGCCGCCACAGGCCTCCGAGGTCAGTCTCTGCAGGAAAAAACCAGAGGAGGTGACTTGCATGGATATCTGCCCACGAAGACCGCTGCGCTTTTGGCCACTCAACATCCGCATAGACGTCCCACAGGCGCGGTCTCCGCCGCCTGATCCTCGCCTCCTCCGCCTGCCGCGTCCCCGCCCGGCGTCGTCTCCGCCGTGCCAACGTCCAGCGCTGCCATGCCATGCCTCCAACCAGAAACCCCCCGAATAACGCCAGGAATACGATGAGGAAGCTGAAGATGAGCGTCGTGCTCGAGCTGTGCTGCGGAGAAGGCGCATCGTTTCCGGAGGCTTGCGCGGAGCTGTTCCCGCTCGACGAGTTCGACGCAAGTGGGGTGAAGAGGGGCGGGTAGGACTCGCCAGACGGCTGCGGGAACGGATCCGTCGTGTCCATTGCATTAGGGTATGCGTCGCCCTCAGAGGGAGGACCGAGAGAGGGAAGGGAAGCACTTTCAGTTGCGCGCTCGGTCTAGCGCCACCGTCGGCTATAATCGTTGTGGTCGTGGGACAAGATCGGACGCTGTTGTTGTTCAGCTCGAGAGAACGTTGCTCCAGACTACATCGAGCAGATGCGCAACAGCGATGCCAGACGTTGCATACAGAGTTCGTCGAATGAAAAGGCGGGTGCAAGGTGCATCTTGACCTGTGATCTCTTGTGATGCGGCGAAAACATCTGGACGCCTCGAAGCCAGTTGCCGCCGGCAAAAGAGTCGGAAAAGGTTGAGTGGCGCGTCGTCAATATTTTAATCCAGAGTCCTACTGAGATGCGCTGGTTTTTGTGTACACTCGTAGCACCTAGACTAAGCACCTTCACAATCATATCGAAGGGTTCTCTTCGAATCTATGTGATCTCAAACAGTACATCTGTCTCTGCAGCATAGCCGATGCCAGACTGGCAACAATGCGGTGCAGGAATAGAGATAGCTGTATCAGCTGTATATCCCGTCCGTAAATCCATCGCGCACGCTGCAAAAATAAAGATACCCGTTTCCAACTAACAGAGCGACATTCCCCCGGATCACGGCGTATCAATCTACGTTCCTTGCTCATGATGCAATCCGGACTTTGCACGTCAGCGATGCATTCCAGGTTTCTGCGGCTTGCAGTCCATCGACTGATTTCCACCGGCAACTGGGCAGCGCGGAACTTGTTCGTCCGGAGACAGGCGCCGCTGAGATCGCAGAACGCAAAGATGCGACGGGGTATGGGCGCCATCACAGACAGCTAGGCACGCATGATCTTGATGATCGAAAGAGTGCATCGCTGACATGTGTTTATACACTTTGGAGGGTTATGGCCAGAACTTCCGAGATACCGCTATATATATCACTCCTGTAAGGAGCCTCTTCGATGCGGCGAGGGAGACTCTGTAGTCGTTACGAACGCAACTTACTTAAGCGGACAAGAAATGTATATGAATTGCTCGGAAACCGCCTGGAAATCATATTATTGGCGGCACGTGAACATACAAAATGGTGTTTTCCAACTGAGAACACACCCGCTGCCACGTTGCATCGTACTCATGCTCCGTTGGCTATAGTCGTCATCGAGGATTCACACAGTGCCGCAGTCAGCAATGATGATGTTGCCCCTGGTGCGGCCGGACGCAGTGCCGAAGGACTCGATTTTCTTGACGACATCCATGCCTTCAACGACTTCACCTGCAGATCGATTCGACGAGATCAAGGTGTGGCATCCCACACCACAGGAATGGGCGTACCGAAAGCAACATGTTGACCGTCGAGCCAGTCGGCGGCAACCATGGTAATGAAGAATTGCGAACCGTTTGTATCCCGTCCGGTATTCGACATTGACAGGATACCCGGTTTCAAATGTCCAGTAAGCAGGCTTTCGTCTGCAAAATGACATCAACGATCCGTCCTCCTACGTAGACGATGTCATTACCGACCTTCAAACGTCTTACCATAGATAGACCAGCCCCCTGTCCCGTCGCCCTACATAGTTTATCCGTCAGCACCGAACACCTGGTAGGCCTCAGGAGCACTTGCCTTTTCGAAGTCACCACCCTGGGCCATAAAGTTATAAATAACGCGATGAAACTTGCTGCCTTTGTACCCAAAGCCATACTCCCCCGTCACGAGCGCACGGAAGTTGTAAGTGGTCTTGGGAACGAGCATGTCGTAGAGAGTGAAGACGATGCGCCCAACTGGCTTGCCATCGATTTCGATGTCGAACTGTGTTTGAGCCGGTAATCAGCAAGTCGCTTGGCCTTCCGTGTAGAGCGAATGTGGTCATGAGACTCACAAAGACGTCGGGCTGCGACATGAGAGTCTCAAAAGCGGCATCCATGGTAGATCAGAGCCTCAGAGGGGAATAAATGCTGGTACGCCAGTGTGCGTTCTAAGAGGCTTTATGTTCTGCGCATTGATCCACAATCCAGCCCCGATTTTCGACAGGATATGCAGTCATGTCTCTCTTGGCACAGACTCTGATGCCGAGAGTACAAAGACTTTCGTCAAACTCGCATTGTTGGAAACTCAGCGGCATCTCGAGGAGACGCCCGTGCTTTTGGTAGGATGTTCATTTGTACTGCATTGTGCATTGTGCATTGATCTCTATCCCAGGGTATGTACCGATCAAGACTGCTACAGCTGGTAGGTTGGTGGACTGGCGCAGCTCAATGAGAAAGAGTAGTATTCATAAAGGCCGAGAGATGTGCTAGAATAAGCTCACCGCCGAGATAGCAGTGTTATCATATCCTGATGATAAAATCCTCCCAAGACACCAGACGCCCAAACAAATATTTGTTATTTGTGGCAGGTGCTCAGTGCCCTCTACAACACGACTGAGTATCTTGTGATAGGCAAGTGTCGCACGCGCGACATCTCCTCGCACGCCATGGGTCTGTGCATACAAACCAATCATGCATATACCAAACGTAGATCAGACTGTCCGTGACCGTCTTATGCTACAACATATAATACGATACTTCCCATATGCACCATATCGGTTTGGTGCCCTCTCTATATGGTCACACGGCGGGCCCCTTCAGATACCAGCCATTTTGCGCAACACAGCGAACTCGTTTTTGCCGGTCGCCTTGCAAAGTGAATGGAACTTGGACGAGGGATTTGAAAGCAACGTTGCAGGTTTGTCAAACTCGACTATGCGTCCCTCCTCCAAAAGCATGATCTACGGATGGCAGAGGCTTTAAGTAAGAACTCAGAAGATACTAAAATAGAGTCGTTACCCTATCATAGTCAATGACTGTGCGCAGACGATGCGCGATCGTGAGGATTGTACTCTCAGCGAATTCCCTGTTGACATAGTCAGCCCAGCCCTCTCATTGAACTCTCATTGGAAACGAAGTAAAGCTTACTGTCGGATTGTCTTGCTGATGAGCTCGTCTGTAGCGTAGTCAACACTAGCCGTTGCCTGCGCGAGTTGATGTCAGCCCATTGTCATGCAAGTCAGATGCTTCACGTACCTCGTCCATGAAGAGGATTTTGGAGCGCTTCAAGATCGCACGAGCCATACACAGTAGCTGCTTCTCGCTATACCAGTCATCAGCACTGCAACGTATTGCCAATCGACCCGACTGACCCTGTGGAGAAGTTATCTCCGCCTTCTGAAACAGGCGAGTCCAAATTCCGGAACACATTCGCATTGACAATATCAGCCTCCTCGGCGGGAGTGTCCGAAGAGGGAATGAGGTGGACGCGCCGAAGGGCCTCGTACTGGGTATAGCCGCTCAGCGAGTTACAACGACGAAGAAACTGTCAAGCACGTACAATCTCGACATCTTCGTATTCATCAAACACGTCCAGGGTCGATCGAAGCGTGCCGCTCAAGATCGTCGGATCCTCTGCGATCGAAGGTATTCAGTGATTACGAGCGTGTGCTTAGCATGGTGCTACGTACGGGGTATGATCGTCAATCTGCTTCTCAGATCGGTGAGACCGAGCGTGGAAATGTCGATGCCGTCAATCAAGATACGGCCCTCTGCTGGCTCCACGAAACGGAAGAACGACAACGCCAAAGTACTCTTGCCAGAACCAGTGCGCCCGAGAACGCCGACCTTCTCGCCCGGGCGTACTTCGAAGTTAAGATTGTGCAGGACGTTCGGAAGATCAGCCTGCAATTGCAATGTCAGACTGGTCCTAAAGAAGACCTTGCGCGGTACTGACCGCATATCGAATGCAGAGATGCTCGCACTTGACTGTACCATGTTCGGGCCAGGACGCAGGAGGGCGAGGCTCAATGAACTCCGGAGGCTCTCGCTTAATCTCAGAAAACTCCTTGATACGCTCCACAGCGACCTAGAGATTTGTGTATATAGTATCATGCGTCAAGGGGACTGTCACGATGCAACCTACCATTGATTGTTCCAACCCCACAAACCGGCGGACCTGCGGCGGGTTCAGTCATAATGACATTGCAATCGAGCAAACTTCCTACCAAGAAAAGCAACTAGAGAACGGTCATGAGTAACCCTACGCAGATAGATCACAGGCGACTTCTTACGTCACCGGTAACGGTCGATGCAAACGCTAGAGCAAAGCCAGCCAACGATGCGCTGATACTGGGCGACAAGATAGCTACAAAGGCTGTTGTCCCGACTACAGCGCTTGACAATAAGTTGAATCGCGCGGAGAGCCATCGGTTTACTGAACAAGAATGTCACTTAGTACGTCGCATTTTTATTAACGCGAAGTCATTGTACTGACCGCCCCACATCCAGTAGTACGGATTAGAATTCTAGCACAAGTTAAAAATGAAGACACAATGTCAAGGCTTTAGAGCTTACGGTATCAGCACAGCAAAGCATGTCTCGCAGGAACTTGGACGAGGCGCCGAATGCTCGGATCACCGTCACTCCCGCGATCGTTTCCCCGTAGATCGAGTAGAGAGGAGAACGGGTAACGGAGTCTGTGGATTCGTGAGCCGTGGAGTTGGGACGTGATCAATTAATGAGTTACCCAGTCGCCGCATGTCTCGGGATGTTTGCCCATAGACCTAGTTATGCGAGTTCAAACGATGATCAATGTGATTGTGCCGCCTCACGAACCTTTCCAACTGCATACAAGTATTATCATCAATGAAATGAGCACAATGCAGTCATACAAGACTCACCTTGGTAGTACAGTGTACCGAGAATAATGGCCGCTAGGAGGAAAGGCAGACCTCCAACGATCGTAATGGTGAGGAATGTTGTGAACGCAGAGAGCGCGTACATCACACTGCGTCCAAAGTTATCGGGAAGACTACTGTCGATACCTGCAAGGCGAACGCTTAGAGACAGGAACAGCAATGCAGTCTGGGCAAATGATTACCTTCGAAATCTTTACCAAAGCGGTTCAACAATCTTCCGCGAGACACAGTATCGTGGAATCGAATGTTGGCGAATAGGACGCCCTCAAGGAGCTCTAAGGGACCCTTGAGCTGCGCTGATCGAGGAACCAAGATGGTCGCAACATACTTTGGTACAGAACAATGGACGCATGGATTCCTCCATGATCTGTGGCCTCTTGTCAGAGTCTGAAGGGATGATACATTGAGAACACTTACAGAGAACGAACCAGCGCAATGTAGACATCACAAGCCCTGGCGGTACTGTCAATGTCTCATACCATTTGCGGGTTTGCTTTAACTCACCGATAGCAGTAATCTGTCGTATTCTGGTCAGCAACGCAATTGTAGGAATGAGTGATCACCACTCACGGCAGCATAAACACTAATATAGTACGTGGGACTCTTCGGAGTTTCACTCTCCAGTGCAGATCCAGACCAGACCCTATCGCGCTAGGTCAGTCTGGGGAGAGACGAGTCAAATGACGCATACTTGCCTTAACCAACCATTCTCGAGGACGGGGCTGAGCGCGGCGAGAATTAACATCAGCCCAAAGATTGACCAATATGCCCATCCGCCTGCAGCTCCAATATACGTCGTCCAGATATCCTTGCCAATGCGCCCAACGGCACGCTTTTCCTCCTCAACCAATTTGCGAGGAGCCTTCTTCACCTCGGGCTTGGCTTCAGTCTCAACGGGAGTTGCTGCGGCAGTGGACGAGTCCGCTTCTGAAGCCTGCTCGGTGTGACCATTAGACTTGTCCTGCTTTTCAGCGATCTCCTCAACATCGGGTACCACAGTCTCTTCCTTGTCGTCGGATGCATCGCCCGCTCCCGACTGGACAAGAGTGTTGAGAACATCAGAGGTCCTGAAGCTCTCGCGGTCACCCTGGAATTGAACTCGGCCATTGTCGAGAGCTACGATGAAGCTGGCGCCAGCGGAGCAAAGTTGGACATGGTGAGAAACGAGAATGATAGTCCGACCTTGCATGAGCTCGCCCTTCAAGCACTCGTAGTAGAGATGGTGCGCAGTATGAGCATCAACTACGAACTGAACGTGAGAAAATATCGATGAAAACAGGAAAAGTCACGTACCGGCAGAAAGAACGTCGTCCAACAGAACGACCGAAGCACGAGAGTACACAGCGCGTGCCAATGAAACTTGTTGAACGTTAGTATATGCCGCTGGTTGAATAAATCATCCATCTTCGTACCTCTTGCCTTTTGGCCACCGGATAGATTGACCTGCAAGGACTCAGTCAAATGAACAGAGGAAAGCTGAATAAGAACTGACTCCTCTCTCCCCAATCTCAGACATATCGCCATCCTCGAGAATCCGTAGGTCACTCAAGAGTGCGCAAGCCTCCAAAGTCTTCTGATAACGCTCCTCGTCGTACGGTAGGTCGAACAAGATGTTGTCTGCGCGCAGGTTCGTGAGCAGGCTGAAAGTCTCAAAACTTGTGCGGCATACCTCTAATGGATGCATTGCGGAGCCACGCAGACTGGGGGACGTAGGCACACACGCCCTGAACAATCCATTCTTCCGGTGGGACCACAGTACCAGTGAACGATGCGATCGTGTCCGGAGGTGTCCGAGGGCATTGAATCTGACCAGCCAAAAGGTCGGCCTCGCCGAGCAGAGCTTGTCGACAGTCAGTACACCCAGGAGACTCATTCGCTGCGAATGGACCCACCAAGCAACAGTAATGACTTCCCGCTACCGAGCTTTCCGCAAATGAGCGACAGTTCTCCGAGAGGGAACTCGACGGAGAGATCCATCAAAATGAACTTGTGCCTGGGGGTTGAAGCAGCTGATGGCGCAGTGCTCGCCGAGCGCGTGCGATCTTGCGCCCATGTAATCGTCGCTGACTGCAGAATTACCGGTTGAGGTCGGCCGTCAGTTGGAGGTACGGACGCGACCTCGGCTCCATGCAGGTACTTCTCGATACGTCTCATTGAGACTCCAGACTACATGCGACGTGAGATCCGAGTAATACTGACTTCACGAGAGCACAAACCTGCAGCAAGTTAATGAGCGTCTCGGGAAGAGCGTTAAGCGCGTATTTCATCTCGTTGAACACTACGCCAAAGTCAGAAAAGTCCAAGTGTCAACAATTCATGTACCAACCACTTATCTGTATTAGCGACATATCAATCATCTATGACACCTCGAAAGAGAGGATGAACCATACCGAGGTAAAAGCGATGGAAGGCGTCAGCACTTGCTTGCGCACAACAGCGAAGTGCCAGAAGGACACAAGTGTGACCAAGATAGGTGAGCCGTTCCTGCACCAACATAAGAGATCAAACCGGAAGCACAGCAGACAAGTTTTCCTACCAGATGGCATTCCAGAGCACCTATTGCGCGCAATATATCGGTCAGCGCTCTACAGATCTGTTCAAATATTCCCTACCTCGATCGTGTAGTTCAACTTCTGGAATTTGAGTTCTCGATCTCGAATCTTGAGGACCCTCTTTTCGAAGCTGCGCTCCCATGCCATGAACTATCAAGTAACGATAAGCACATCAATGCCTTCGGGCGACAGCCACAGACCTTCAGCATCCTAATGCCGCCGAGAATCTACGAGAGCCAAAATAAGCTGCAAAATTGCTGTCTAACCAATTCATGACCAACCTCGTTCATCAAGGCAACACGCTCGTCACGCGCTTTCATCAGGTTGTCCTGCGCACCTACGACTACCTTGCCTGCGAAATGGTTCATGGGCAGGAACAAGCACGTCACTGCCAAACCAAAGAAGCACGACACGCCCAGGAGATGGTACAGGAAAAGCGTGCCGATGCAGATCTCAATGGGAGAATCTGCGCGCGGTATCAGTCCCGGGGCGCCATTGCACAATCCTCGTGTGCTAGTGCTACGTACCGACAAGTGTGAACAAGTGCCATGCAAACTCGCTGACACGGTCGACATCTGTGGTCATGAGTGTCATGATCTGCGCCTTGCTCGAGAAGTCGCCTTCTTCGTCCTCTTTCTTCGCTTGGTCGTCCGTCTCGGCCGTGCCATTGGCAACAGGTGTCGCACCAGATTCGGCAGCAGGGGTGGACGTAGCACTAGAAGATGCCACATCTTTGCGGACCAGCGTCTTTGCGAAGAGAATCGAGTTCAGCTGGAGGCGAAGGCGGACTTGAAGTTCCGTAGTCGAGAGGGACCAGAGCTGGCCGGTGACTGCAAAAGACATCAACTAACGACGCGTTCAAGCAAAAGAATTGTATTTACTTAGTTGAGTGATAGCGTTGCTGAAGAACAGCCCTGCGCAAAACACCCATCCCCAGCCTTTGTTCTCTCTTCCTGGGTCGTTTTCAAGGTAGACGATCGTCCGCTGCAAGAACAATGCAGGCACGTAGAACAACACTGCCGCGATAGCAGCAAGAACGATGACTGTCATTGTCATAGGCAGATTGACTCGGAGGAGTCGATATCCAAGCTCCCAACCTGATCCAGGTTTGGGACGCCAAGACCCAATCCTGAGCTTCCAGCGGCGTAGAGCAGAACGCATCGTTGCAAAAATCACAGTGGCGCGCATATTTGCAGGCACGATGGGCAGATCGCCGATCTCGAGACTCTCAGAATTATTTCCGAGCATCACAACCTTAGTTGTATACGAGAAGAGTAAGACATCCCACACGGACGCGCCTGTTGATAATCGGCGTTCAGCTAAGATTGTTCTGCTGCAACATGAGTTCAAGCGCGTACCAGTCACTCCGCACACATTATCTTCGTACTTCGATGTAACCTGCATCAAGGTCTTCTCTGAGTAGATACAATCGGAGGGATAGTGCAGCTTCGGACCCCGAGGCGTAGAGATCGCAATCGCGAGGGTGATGATGTACAGCACCACCGCAGCATAGAACAGAGAGCTGGGCACGGAAGAAGTCTTGTACAGCGGTGCGATAGGGATTGGCGTTGACGGAAGGATTGCAGTCGTGAACAAGAGGGCGGACGCGAGGAATGTCAAAGAGAACAGATGAACGACCGCAGTGGCATGTTCCGAATCCCTCAGAGGAATTGAGTAGACCGCAATGACCAGGGCGTACAGAGCATACGCAGTGTGCAGGGCATATGTAATCGTGTTCACGCGATCATCATCCAGTATGAACCAACCGAGTCCGACTGACTGCAGGACGAGAATCGCAGCCAAGAGCACTGAGAGTGCAAGTTTCCTCAAGCGCATCTACATCATGTTCGACTTTCAGTCCGTGTCTGTATGTATGGGCTACGCACCTTGCTCCAAAACCTCTCCTCATCTATGGGATATCCATCCAGCAAATCCATCGGCTTCGTAACATCAAACGGATCTCGCTGCGGTGCTTCCGCTTCATCCGCAGCGATTGGGAGCTGGATTTTGCCTTCTCCTTTCCTACAGACCAAGAACGTTCCAATGCTGCATCCTGCGCTGGCCGCGAGAGCGATGGCGACTTCCAGCTGGTATGGTGGCATGACCGTTGGCTACAAAGCTGCGACGAGGGTCCGCAACGTCGACGAGAAGTTTTCCAGCGAGTCTAGCGAGTCAGCGCCAGGCGTGGTTCGTCGACGGCACCGAACAGTCCAAGAGTCAGACTCGCTGTCGAAAGGACCGGCTGCCGTTGCGGTCCTCCGTTCAAATATATACGGAATCTGACATCGCATCATCAATTACTCTGGAGCGTCCACATTGCTCCATCTGTAATGCTGTGCAGATAACGCGGCACATATCCGTCGCAACGTTTGTTGTTCAATCTGTTCAACTTCTAAGATTTCACCGCCGAAGCCGCTCTTCACCCACAATCCGTTTGCGTGATGTTAACTGAAAAAACAACGATATCAGAGCACGACGATTGGCTAGTGCTATGCCGTAATAATCTCGTAAAACCCACTTCGACTGACGCCTGCGTGAGAATTAGGAACGCGTGACATAAACGCGTACCATCACACTGTGACATCGCGCGTTTCGCGACGCGTCGCGTGGCAGTTGTCGCCCCTCGGTCTGCATTCGACCCATTGCCCCCTTGACACTCGAACTCTTGTTCACTATGACTATCACAGAAGATGTCGAGTCTCCATCTCCGGAAGTTATGCTTGCATTCTACAGACGACTCTATCCTTTCCGATCAATATTTGGCTGGTTGAACCACGAACATGCTCCTACAAAGCTTTTCACCCACCGCGAGTTCGCCTTCACCCTGCAAGGCGACATCTACTTGAGATACAATTCCTTCAACACTGCCGAAGATTTGAAGAAGCAAGTGTGCCAGTTGAATCCGACGCGCTTCGAGATTGGCCCGATATATAGCGCCAGAGTACGTGGTCGTTTAGCTCGTGAAGAAACTCACCCGACATCCTCTTCAGCCCCGCGACAAGAAGACTGTCAGGCCGACGGCATTTACCCCACTCCTCCGTGAACTTGTATTTGATATTGATATGACCGACTACGACACCATTCGAACGTGCTGTTCAGGCGCCGACATCTGCGCCCGATGCTGGGTGTTCATCTCTGCCGCAGTGAGAGTAATCGACGAGGGTATCCGCGAGCAGTTCGGGTACAAGCACTTGCTATGGGTCTACTCCGGAAGGCGTGGTATCCATCTGTGGATATCCGATAAGGAGGCTATGGAACTGACTGACGAGCAACGGAGAGCACTCGTAGGGTGGATGATGGTCATACAGGGCGGGAAGGAGATGCACAAGAAGGTCAACGTGCGCATAGGCTCGCGACCGCTGCCGCCTTCATTACAGTACGTACTCATGTTCGGCCGCCCTCCGTGAGCCACGCTGACTGCTCACAGAATGTCACTAAGCAACTTAGTCGACGTGTTCGGTGATTTGATTCTGGAGGACCAGGATTGTTTCCGTTCAAGAGAAGGCTGGGAGGCACTACTGCACCTCATTCCAGATAACAATGTCGTAGAGACCCTTCGGAAGCAGTGGGAGAAAGATCCAGACCGCTCTTCAAGCGACAAATGGGGTGATCTCAAGAGTCAGGTGTCGGCACTTGTGAAAGGAACCCCCAAGAGGGTAGGTCGGTTATGCGTGCCAGATTGACCGTGTTGATGGACGGATTGCCAGGCTGCGCTTAAGGCGGCTATGGAGGATATTATCTTGCAATACACGTATCCACGGCTCGACGCGGAAGTCTCAAAACACCGGAATCACTTGCTCAAGGCGCCTTTCTGTATACATCCAAAAACTGGACGGGTTTGTGTTCCTGTCGACCCGAAGAACATCGACAACTTCAAGCCAGAACATGTGCCTACCGTGGGGCAACTCTTACGAGAGCTGGATGAAGTCACTGCAACTGTTCAGGCGGAGGGCGCTGAGCATCACTCTGACTGGGAGAAAACCTCCCTGAAGCCTTACATTGACATGCTTGACGCGCACGTCATGGCCCTCATGGAAGAGACCCGACGCGCTAAGCGCAAGACAGGTACGTCGTTCAAGCAGTGAAGATATCACTTGTGGCTAACTTGCGCTCATCCACAGACATGTCTTGGTAGTTCGCCCTTTTTACATCGTTTTCTCCTTGCTATCTGGTCGGTCATGTGTTCTTAGCGCCCGTGTATCTATAATTGTACTACAGTCTGCACCCCACATCCTCCATCTTCTCCAGCTCCTACAAGGCCGCGTACCGAGATTTGCGAAGGACCACTGCCCCGATTGCAAGATTGCAAGATCCATCGATGCAAGGACAGCTTACACAGCTCGCTATTTGATGCGCGAATCTGGTTCTTCCCGTGACAGTCGGGCCCGGTCGGGTGTCGAACCGTGAACGACTCAGTATGACCTCGTAGGCGCCCATAAGCGCCGCAGAACCGAGACGCTCGCAGGCGCTCGGTACCGTGTCGAATATGCGACCCGAAGGTCATCACAAACCCGATCGAAGCTCGGTGTTGCGAGCAACCTCAGATCTAGACTGCTTTGCTTGCTTCGCTCACTCAGTTTAGACTGCGCACTACCCGCAGCTACATAGGGCCCGGAAGTTGGACGCCACCGCGCTCCGCGAGTCCGCAGCATGCGGCGACGCGCGGCTCCAGTATGTACACTCAAGACGTCTGCTCGGTTGCATGCTTTTTGCAGCCCACCCCGCAGTACGTATCCGCATGGATGTAGCGCATTACAAAGCGCAATTCCAGCGACTACGCGACGACCGCAGTAGCACTTCGAGTGATGCTGAAAGGTTTCGTGGTACATGGAACCCAGCACTGCGTACCATGACCCGAAACTTTTCACCGAAAAGCATGCCTTATCCTCCCGAGGTGATACAGACCACATAGGAAGTAAGTTTACAAATTTGTGGATAGTGAACTTGTTAATATTGTCTCTTTCCGATGTCGGTGGCGGTGACATTTCTTGATGAACTGTCCATCCAGTGAGAGTCTCCTACCACGGCACCAGTGGGCTTCGTTCATTTCTTCTGTGTTTGATGCAGACACGAAAATCGCATCCATTCAGTGTCGCGAAAGTGCCGAAGCCTTGCCAAGTTATATCTCTCTCGCACGCCGTACGACAGCCTAGGTACGGCCACAATGTTGACATGCATGATCTCGAGGAGCGGTAGCGCACGGTAGAGAATAGATGCGAAGCGCTGCAAGAGGTTGGCAAATTTGCTATTAGGCTACATAGCAGCTCGTTTTCTTTTTCTTCCACAGAATTCTGGCCGTGCATTCCCGTACGAAGACTTCGCACTGAATACTCGTCAAGTGGGATATCATGACACCGATCTTCTTCCAAGGTGATTATTCGAAGTGTCTCCGTATGGTTGTGGCCGCCTGTTCAAGTAGACACCTAGTAATGGTCCGATGCCTGAGCATCACTCATAAATGTATGATAATGTGTGATAGTCATGTCGATGTACCGGGAAGAATCACACATTCTCACTGCCCTGGTGGCAGTTTAACGACGTGATCAATCGGAGGCGCCCGCTCTACTGAAACGGCTGCATGTCGTGATCCCCTCTACCCTGGGCAACCATTCCCTTTGCCCTGACCTCAACAACATAATATTGACAATGTAGACTGTCGGGACATACAACGAGCATTCGGGGAGGATTGAGCATTCAGACATGCACGAATATGCACGAGCCAGTTGTGTGATTCGTGAAATTAACGGCGGAACAAGCGGCGCAACGAGTCACAACCTCGAGGTCTTCACAGAAGCTATGTCTATTCGATTTGGAAGTCCAAGCCCTTGCCAATCACATCCAATCCATCCTACCATTGAAGGCTAGATCGAGGGTCCGATCACGAAATGAAAGCGTCGGAAGTTGACTCCTATGGCGCAGCGCCGGGCGCTCTTTGGTGACTCGGGTGCGCTTCTTGCGCAGCCATGGCCCCATCAACGTCGGGACGCGCGGTTTTGCCCAGGCGCGTAAGCTTGTGGTTCGTACAAGTAGTCTTCGCAGTAATGCCAACCGTTTCAAGCCCACGGCGCCCTCCTCCACTTTTGCCACTTACCCCGCCTTGCCAACTCCGACCATCTTGCTAGGCTTTACCAACCCACTCACAATGAGCTGCCTGTACTGCCTCCTCGCCAGTATATCACACATACGTTCTCAATTACTTCTCCACAACGGAGGAGAGAGCAGTCGTCATCAAGAGCGACAGCAATTATTGAACTCCACGGCGTCAGACATGTTCCGCACGGCCCGCTTCTCATCTGTAGGTACGCTCACAGCGTCTCACTGCACAACAGAGTCATCTGATATGTCAGAACAGCTACGCCGAAGGAGCGGCGGCGATCCCTCCCGCGGATCGGCCAACGTTGTCCAAGGCAACACCGACAGTTCGGGGCAGTCGGGTTCGCAGGGAAGCAGTAGTTCTTCCGCGCGACCGAAGCCAGCCGGAAGCACGACAACAAACAACTCCACAGTCATCGCGGCGGTGGTCGCAGTTGTAATGATTGTGGGGACCGTATTATTCGCTCTGTGGTTCCGACGGATGCTGCGGCGGAGTAGACGGCGAAACCTTCTGCGACAGGCGCGACTTGCATCTCTGGACTCGAAGCCACAGATGTGGGATATCAACCTGGACAGCGCTGCTCTGCGTAGCCTCGAGAATTTGAGATGGAAAAACATGACAGTGAGTGTCGGCTTTTTCATGTAGCCAAATAAACAATCTCACACGCGCACCTCAGCCGATAGCGGTGGATTTTAGCAGAGACACGCCGCAATTCGAGCCCGTGTATAGTTCATCTTCGTCGACACCGACAAAACTTCACCGAGATTCTCGGCCTCTGCACGAGAGGGCGGTAGGACGCCTGCTAAGTGGGAGTCACGGGGTCGCAAAAGGGGAGGATATCTGTGTACGAATCGCGGTAGCCATTGCGATGCCTAGCTGTAGGGGACGCAAGTCTGGTCACGGTTCGGACGAGGAGCCCTCAGAAGTCTGCCTAGGGTTTGCGGAGGCGCGATGGTCTGTCCCAGCGAGTCAGGGGGAAAGTCACTAGGGATAGAGAATGGATAATGTGATTTGTGTCGGGAAAGACCGCAATCATGCGAGCATTGATGAGACCCAGTACTCAGTCACATCCTAGCTAATGAGACCTGAAACTAAAAATGACTCACTGGACCAAATTACGTTCGTCCGCAAAGCCAGCTGCCAGCCTGACGGGCCACAAGCGCGCAAAAACTGCCAGCGAACTTGACAACAATGGTTCCATCGAATCTGAATATGATGTGGACGAAATTCGCGTATCAGTCAAACTTCACCTTCGTGTTCGCACGGGTACATGTGTGGCAACGGCGTCCACAGTTCAATTAAATCAATTGGACGATACGACTTTTCTAGAGGAAACTCCCTGGGGATCAGCAACAGTGACATGAGATCTCATATATCGACTAGATGCCTACCAGTGATAGTTCACCATAGACAGATCCGCCACAATCATGTCGGAGGTGAGAACGACGATCATGATCCGTTGAGTCAGTCAGTCCTGTCATCGCAATCATAAGCGCCTACAGGCCAAATATTTGTTATCCGTGGCTGATGCCCAGTGATCTCAACGCGTTGCGCGATTGGTTTGCTCCAGACAAGCGGCACTGATCATCTCGCACATCATATATATCTGAGCACAAATACAAAACAAATCCGTGAGATGCTCCATATCGCTTCTTATCTGCCTTTTTCGCTCGTGGTCTGTCTCAGACGCCAGCCATTTTGCGCAACACAGCGAACTCGTTCTCGCCTGTCGCCTTGCACAGCGCATAGAACTTGGATGACGGTTGTGACAGTAGTGTTGCAGGTTTGTCGAACTCTACGATGGTTCCCTCATCCAAGAGCATGATCTAGAGGTGATAAACCTATCAATTGGGAAGCTCTAAGAGGGACCGAGGTAGAGACGCTACCCTGTCGTAGTCAATCACTGTGCGCAGGCGATGTGCAATCGTGAAAATTGTACTTTGGGCGAATGCCCTACCAATATGAAGCTATGTCAGTAACTTCACGGCCACGAAGCGGTGCGACTTACTGTCGGATGGTCTTGCTGATCAGCTCATCCGTAGCGTAGTCAACGCTAGCCGTTGCCTGTGCGAAAATTCCATCGGGTTATAGCAACAGAGATCAAATATCATGCACATACTTCGTCCATAAACAGAACCTTGGAGCGCTTCAGGATCGCACGAGCCATACACAGCAGTTGCTTCTCGCTATTCCTGTCATCAGTACTGCCACGAGATGGCGATTGAACACTGGCAGCTCACCCTGTGGAGAAGTTATCTCCGCCTTCTGACACCGGCGAATCCAAATTACGGAATACGTTTGCGTTGACAACATCAGCCTCTTCGGCGGGAGTGGCCGAAGAGGGTATGAGGTGGACGCGGCGGAGAGCTTCGTACTGTCAAGACGGTCTAGGCGCTCATTAACCTGCAACGACAGAGAATTGGTCAAACACGTACCAGATCGGCGTCTTTGTATTCGTCAAACATATCCAGGGTCGATCGAAGCGTGCCGCTCAAGATCGTTGGATCCTCTGCGAATAAAGGTAACCAGTCATTATGAGCACGCGCTTGGCATGGCGCTACGTACGAGGTATGATCGTCAATCTGCTTCTCAGATCAGTGAGACCGAGCGTGGAAATGTCGATGTCGTCGATCGAGATGCGGCCCTCTGCTGGCTCCACGAAACGGAAGAATGACAGCGCCAGGGTACTCTTTCCAGAACCCGTACGCCCGAGAACGCCGATCTTCTCGCCCGGATGTACTTCGAAGTTGAGATTGTGCAGGACGTTCGGAAGATCAGGCTGCAATTACAACGTCAGGCTGATCCTAACGAAGTCATCGCGCTGTACTGACCGCATAGCGAATGCAGAGGTTCTCGCACTTGACTGTACCGTGTTCGGGCCATGACGCAGGAGGGCGAGGCTCAAGGAACTCCGGAGGCTCTCGCTTGATTTCAGAGAACTCCTTGATACGCTCTACCGCGACCTAAATATTTGTGTATATCGTATCATGCATAAGGGGGGCTCTGACGATGCGACCGACCATCGATTGCTCCGATGCTATGATCCGACGGACCTGTGACGCAGTCAGCTATGATCGCGAGTAATTGAGACAGCATCTTACCAAAAGCAACAACTATATAAGGCTCATTAGGGCAGGTCGGAGTACATTGACCGATAAGAAGTCTTACATCCCCAGTAATAGTCCCTGCAAATGCCAGAGCAAACCCCGCTAATGATGCGCTGATACTTGGTGTTAAGACTGCAGTGACAGCTGTCGTCCCGACGACAGCACAGGACAGCAGGTTGAAACGTGTCGAGAGCCATCTGTTTACTGTACCAGCATTGTAAGCATGTCAACACACTTAGACGATGCTCATATACTTACAGCCCCACTTCCAATAGTAAGAACTGGAATTCTGACCTAAAATGAGTACACAGCTGTATGGCAAAACATCGGCACTTACAGTATCAACACATCGCAGCATGTCTCGCAAGAGCTTGGACGATGCTCCGAATGCTCGGATGACGGTTACTCCAGCAATCGTTTCTCCGTAGATCGAGTAGAGAGGAGAACGCGATACTGAATCTGTCAACTTGTGAGCCGAAGCCTCGGTTCGTGTCGGAACATGACTCACCGAGTCGTCTCATGTCTCGGGAGGCTTGTCGACAAAGCTGCCAGGAATAGTTCACACGACGACACCCGGGAACCAACTGTACGACTAACCTTTCCACCTATATACAGACATTGGCATCACACTATGTGTATGTAGTCAATGAAGCCATACCTTGGTAGTATAATGTGCCAAGGATGATAGCTGCTAAGAGCAACGGCAACCCGCCAACGATCGTAATGGTAATGAATGTGATAAGTGCTGCAAGTGCATGCATCAAACCGCGTCCGAAATTATCGGGCAGATTACTGTCCACGCCTGGGAAACGCCTCAGTAAAGACCTGCGATACATTCCAAGCAGACACATACCCTCGATGTCTTTCCCGAAGCGATTTAACAGCCTTCCACGAGATACACTATCATGGAATCGGATGGTAGCGAACAGGACACCCTCGAGGAGCTCTGGAAAGAGCAATCAGCGATAGTATGGTAGTCAAGGACGGGTGCACGCACTCTGATGGAGCACAGCTGACGCGTGAATTCCTCCGTGATCTGCAGCATAGTTTGTTAGAATTACTATGTAGAGATCTCGACGGAAAGACATACAGAGAACAAAGTAGCGCAAGACAGATATTACGAGACCTGGTGATGTTGTTGACTCCTTATATACGTTCAGGGTTTGTTCGACTCACCGACAGCAGTAATCTATCATGAATCAGCTGAGAAAACCCGATCAATCGGGGTAACAGTGCACTCACAGTAGCATAAACAGTGATATAGTACGTGGGACTCTTCGGGGTTTCACTTTCCAACGAAGATCCAGACCAGATCCTGTCAAACGACCTCAGTATACGACGAGGCAAATCGGACGGACGCGTACTCGCCTCAACCAACTGTTCTCAAGGACCGGGCTGAGAGCAGCGAGAATCAGTGCTAGCGCAAAGATGGACCAATACACCCCTCCGCCCGCAGCTGCGATGTACGTCGCCCAGATGTCCTTGCTGATACTCCCAACAGCCCGCCTTTCTTCTTCAACCAGCTTACGAGATGTCTTCTTCACTTCGGGCTTGACTTCAGTGCGCTTGACTTCAGTGCCCACAGGAGTTACTGTAGCAGCGGATGACTCTGCTTCTGAGGCCTGTTCCGTGTGGTCATTAGATTTGGCCTGCTTGTCAGCAATCTCCTCGACACCGTGTATCGCAGTCTCCTCCTTGTCGTCAGATGCATCGGCCGCTCCCGACTGGACAAGGGCGTTGAGAACACCAGATGACTTGAAGCCCTCGGGGTCGCCCTGGAATTGAATTCGGCCATTGTCCAGCGCTACAATGAATTTGGCACCAGCGGAACAAAGTCGGACGTGGTGAGAAACGAGAATGATAGTCCGGCCGCGCATTAGATCGCCTTTGAGGCACTCGTGATAGAGGTGATGTGCAGTATGAGCATCGACTATGGAATGAAGGTGAGCTATTGACACCAAACCCGAATACACCACGTACCGGCAGAGAGAACATCATCCAGTAAAACGACGGAAGCCCGAGAGTATACAGCACGTGCCAGAGAAACTGGTAAAGAGTTCAGCACATTGCATTGATTCGTTATGTCTACCTTTGTCTTACCTCTTGCTTTCTGACCGCCGGATAGGTTAATCTGTAGGTAGTCAGGGTGTTCAGTCAATGTTTAAACGGAAGCTCGTCTAGAACGCACTCCTCTCTCGCCAATCTCAGACATGTCCCCGTCCTCAAGGATACGAAGATCACTTAGTAGCGCGCACACTTCTAAGGTCTTCTGGTAGCGCTCCTCGTCGTATGGCAAGTCAGACAAAACGTTGTCTGCATGCAAACTTGTAAACCCCCCGCATGTGTCTCAAACGATTTTGCACACCTCTGATTGATGCGTTACGGAGCCATGCAGACTGAGGGACATAGGCACAGACGCCCTGGACGATCCACTCCTCTTGTGAAATGACAACGCCAGCGAACGATGCGATTGCGTTCGGAGGTGTTCGGGGACACTGAATCTGACCTGCTAGTAGGTCGGCCTCGCCCAGGAGGGCTTCGTGGGCGTCAATGTTATTATGTGTCAGCAGGTGGTCTGTAGCATACGCACCCAGAAGTAGCAACGACTTCCCGCTGCCGAGCTTGCCGCATATGAGCGACAATTCACCGAAGGGGAATGAGAGAGAGAGATCCATCAAAATAAACTTGTGCCTAGGCGTAGAGGCTGCTGAGGACACGGTAGACGAGTGTGCGCGATTCTGTGGCCACGTGACTGTCGCAGATTGCAGGATAATCGGTTGAGAAAGACTATCAGTCAAAGGGACCGGCGCGACCTCGGCACCGTGCAAGTACATCTCGATACGTCTTAATGAGACAAAGGTCTGCGTACGACATGAGGTTCGAACAAGATTGGCATTGGGACGGACCTACCTGCAGCAAGTTGATCAGCGTTTCGGGAAGAGCGTTCAGTGCGTACTTCAACATGTTGAAAACTAGAGAACATCAGAGAAATATCCACGTGTGATGAAAACAGACACGAACCACTGATCTATGGAGATTTATCTTGGTCATTTACAATCTTTCAGGAGCGGGATACATCATACCGAGGTAAAGGCTATTGAAGGCGTCAGGACTTGTTGGCGCACGACCGCAAAGTGCCAGAAAGACACAAGCGTAACAACGATAGGGGAGGCGTTCCTGTACCAGCGTGAGAAAGCGAGGAAGGTACCGAGACATGAGTCCTCGCACCATATGGCATTCCAGAGTACCTATAGTGTGCACCCCAAAGGTGAGCACGTCCATAAATTCAGGTGTATGTAAACTATACCTCGATCGTGTAGTTCAGCTTTTGGAACTTCAGCTCCCTTTCTCGAATCCGAAGAACTCTTTTTTCGAAGCTACGTTCCCAGGTCATGAACTGTTGTTATTCGAAAGTTAATTGAGAAAAGATTTCCGGCGTTGTCACACACCTTCAGCATCCTGATACCTCCAAGGACCTATGAAAATGATGTAAGTAGCGGGTTTCCCTGGGGGTCTGTACGGGCACACCTCATTCATGAGAGCCATACGCTGGTCACGTGTCTTCATCAGGTTGCGCTGTGCGCCAATGACGATTTTGCCCGCGAAGTGGTTCATAGGCATGAACAGGCACGTTACTGCCAAGCCAAAGAAGCACGACACGCCCAGAAGATGGTACAGGAAGATCGTGCCGACGCAAATCTCGATCGGAGAATCTGTTGCAATATCAGTCTCGGAGCATTGTACTGAGATGTCACTCTGCACGCACCGATAAGCGAGAACAAGTGCATTCCAAACCCACTGACCCGGTCGACGTCGGTCGTCATGAGCGTTATAATTTGCGCCTTGCTCGAGAAGTCGCTTTCTTCGTGCTGTTTTTTCTTACGGTCATTTTCCTTCGCCACATCACTTGCAGCAGGCGCAGCATCAGTTTGGGCAGGAACTGCGGGCGCCACAATAGAAGACGCCACGTCCTTGCGAACCAAAGTCTTCGCGAAGAGGGTCGAGTTCAGCTGCAGACGAACGCGAACTTGAAGTTCCGTAGTCGACAATGAGAACAGCTGGGCAGTTACTGAGAATCAAGTCAGCTAATGGACCTCGGACCGATGAAGATTCCTTACGCAGTTGGCTGATAGCGTCACTGAAAAATAATCCCGCGCAAAAGACCCATCCCCATCCCCTATTCTCTCTCTCTGGGTCGTTCTCGAGGTACAAGATGGTCCTCTGCACGAAGAATGGCGGCACGTAGAACAGCACTGCAGCGATTGCCGAAAGAGCGATGACTACCGACATGAGAGGCAGATTGACGCGGACAATTTGATATCCGAGCTCCCAGCCCGACCCAGGTTTGGGACGCCAGGGTCCAATCTTGAGCTTCCAGCGACGCAGCGCAGCACGCATGGCTGCAAAAGTTACCGTGGCACGCATGTTTGCAGGGACGATCGGCAAGTCGCCGATCTCGAGACTTTCGGAGGTGTTACCGAGCATCACCACCTTCGTCGTGTATGAGAAGAGTAACATATCCCAGATAGAGGCACCTAGTTGAGGCCGTGGCCCACAGGTGAGTGAGCTACTACGTCTGAAATGCAGTCTGGGTTCACCACGCACCGGTCACACCACATACGTTGTCTTCGTACTTCGACGTGGCTTGCGACAGTGTCTTCCCTGAGTAGATGCATTCGGCCGGGAAGTGCAGCTTAGGGCCGCGGGGCGTCGAGATCGCAATGGCAAGTGCAACGACATAAAGCACAAGCGCAGCATATGACAGAGAATTGGGCACGGAAGAAGATTTATACAGCTGGGCAATCGGGAAAGGCGTTGATGGGAGAATTGCTGTAGTGATCAAGAACGCTGAGGCGAGGAATACTAGCGTGAACAGATTGACAACTGCAGTAGCATGTGCCGAGTCTCTTAGAGGGATCGAGCAGACCGCAATGACCAGGGTGTACAGAGTGTATGCAGTGAGCAACGCATATGCAATCGTATTCGCGCCGTGATCGTCCAGTATGGACCAGCCGAGTCCAACTGACTGTATGGCAGCAATTGCGGCCAGGAGGACTGATATTGTAAGTTTCCTGACCCGCATCTACGTTACAGTCATTGGTCAAAAGTTAGCCGATTTCCCAGGTCTACGATCCGCGCACCTTGTTCCAGACATTCTCCTCATCTATGGGGTATCCGTCCAGTAAATCTATCGGCTGCGTAACATCGAACGGGTCCTGTCGCGGGTCTTCTTCATCGCCAATTACTGGAAGCTGGATTTTACCTTCGTTCTTCCTAGTGGCTAAATAGATGACGACGCTGCATATCGCGCTGACAGTAAGAGCGATGGCAGCTTCCAGCTGGTATGGTGGCATGTCCGTCGATGATGACAATGCGACAAAGGGTCCGCAGCGCCCGGCGCCGTCAAGTAGTTATCCTGCAAGCCAGCGAGTCAACGTTTCAGCGCCCAGTGACGTCCATCAACGGCTCCGAACCAGGGGTCAGAAGTTCTCAAAAGAAGACCAGGTGTTAATGCAAATGGCCCACGTTCAGTGCATCAACCGGCTCGGATTGGTCAGCGCTATGCCGCTTTGGCCACGACCTCCCAAGTTGACGCCTGCGTGCAAAATGTCAGCCAGTGGAGGTAAAGTGAGTAAGAGACACGCAGATTAGTACAACGCATACTGAGTTTATCTTCGCACACAGGGTCTTATCCGGATCACGGGCCTTCCCAGCATAGGATCGCAGGAAGTCCGTGCGCGGATACCGAGCCAATGCTATATCACCCGTCTATCCGATCATAGCCCCAATAAGAGGTCCACACTGTTTGCTTGGAGCTTGCGGAGACGTGATGGTGGTCTATCGCTGTTTTGAATTGCTGGGACGCGGCGACATCCGTGGGTTCCGGGAGCATTTCCCAATTTTATTCAGAGAGGTTACAGCACTGATGTGAGCGTGACAAGACTTGTACGAATCGCTTCCTCTCGAGTATCAGACCCGTCAGATGGCTGGCTTCGTAGAGGAACCAAACTAGTCATTGGCGTTCACAAGGGTCGTTGGAGGTCGTTCAAGGTCGGAGGAGGGCTGCTCGGAGCCTAAGATAGTAGGTTGCATGTAGATAAGATAAGATCCAAAGATCACCTTTCGGCGGTTGAACAGCAAGGGCGTTGCTCTCTGTCCCGTTCTTCCATCACCACTGTTGTCGAGTGTACCCTCGCGCTATGGATACTGAAGCCTTTAGACGTGGAATCTGGTCTTGGATGGCGTATTATTCCCGAGCGGCGGCCGCAATCTTTCTACATCCCTGAGGCTTCTAACCGTGCTCCTCGTCTTGCCCTGAGGCTCTTAATCGTTTTCCTCGTCTTGGTCTTAGTGCATGTAACAGTTGTTATTCGTACCGATCTTGCTTTGTAGGCTTCCTTGGAGGAACAGAAGGGAATGCAATTCATGATTGCGAATGCTCGGCCACTGGCCCAGAACGATGGACTCGGCGAATACTTGAAGACAGCGACGCTCGCACGATGTCTCAGAACCTTCCATGCTCGCCATATTCGTATCCAGCGACGCCTCTGACTATCTCATACTGAGGATCAGATGACTAGTACTTCCTCCGAGGTATCCTTGCAGTCGTCTCCTTGCTGACCGCAATGCCGTATGCATTGGCTGGCTTTTAAATACATGCCATATGCACGATTGTCTCGTTTCATGCACCTCACACATATACCTCCATCTTGAATCCACCGCCATCCCTATCACTATTACTGACTTTCCTTACGGCTAAGGTCTGCACATATTTGTGGCGTATGAGGCCATGCATCATTCATTGACTCAATGTTTGCCTAGCGACGCTTCGCGTCCAGCCCAATCTCGACGCCAAAATGGTGCTCCCCGGCATACACTTATTGAGGTCGAAAAAGACGAAATTTTTTGGTGAGTCGAAGTTACCTCAAAGCTCCGTGGTCGCTCAGTGTTTCGCCCAGTCATATCTGGTTCTGATCCAGCCGCGCACATGTGCATCGGTCGCCGATTGACCACTCCTGGACCCCATAATAACGAACCTGGAGCGTTGCACAGCTCGGGAAACGGAGGTCATAACTCGGTCCCAGACCCGGATTCGGACTCGGACTCTGACATTCATGATGACCACGGTGATCAGGACGATGCTACCGGATCGACCAACAGCGGCGATAAGGGCGATGACCAGGGTAGCAAGACGTCCGGAAAGCCTGGAAACATGCCATTCCTTGGGTCCGGCCCGAATGCTGGCGGTCCGAATGCTGGCGGGTCTCATATGGCGACTACTAGCGGCCCTAACTCCAAAAGCGACTCCAACAACATGTCCAGCGGTGGATCCGGCGGCAACGCGGGTGGACCTACTACCGGAAGTCCCAATGTTGATGGAGCCGGAGGGAATGGGGGCGGCTCTAATAACGGCAGCGGAAGCTCCAGCCCTAGTAGTAACGATGAGGACGGAGGGGATGGAGGCAGCTCTAATAACAACAACAACAGCGGAAACTCAAACTCCAATACCAACGGTGGAGGGAGCAATCCTCAGACCAACCCGGCTCCAAGTGGTAACTCGACATCTCCCGACGCCGGCTCACCACATAGCTCCCCCTCCGCTGATTGTACCTTTGTGAATGAGAATGACGGGCGACTGCAGTACAGTGGAGCCTGGACTCTGCAAAGTACTAGTCCCAATGGTCTTCACGGTACAACGCACAGTACGGTGATCACTGGTTCGAGTGTTGTAATCAATTGGAACGGTAAGGCTCGGTCTAGGTTATCGTATCTCTCTCCGCCTTCTGATCAGATGTTATCCCAGGTACTAGTATCATTGTCGTTGGTATCGTGCCTCCCAGCAATGCGACCGTGGGACCTCCGTTCGCCTCATATACGATCGACGATACTCCTCCTATCGAGCTCTCGCTGCCCATCGCTCAGCATTCCATCCCGAATCAGCAATTCTTCCAATCTCCGGAATTCCCGGCTGGCACACATACTTTGACAATCAACGTGACGACGTCTGGCAACGTTTACACGCTCGACTACTTGTTCTTCTGCGATGAACAGGAGAGGGTGAAGGACACCCCTCAGCCGGCTTCTGGGAAGTCCACCCGACTGTCTCGACGGGACACTATGATCATCGCTGGGGTCGTTGGCGGAGTCTTTTTACTTCTTTTCCTTGCATTCGGTCTCCTGTGGTATCGTCGCCGTCGAATGCTGAGCAGACGCGAGCGCATCTCCACCAGCCCTGTCAAGGACTGGCTGTTCCGAAGTACGCGACTTGTTCTATCGTTCGCACATACCACTGACTCGTTTCCCAGCGCGTTCGACGCTCTTCACGTCGTCCGAATCTATTATCCGCAACAACCCGACACATACCAGCTCAGCGGGAACAAGGAAGAGATTTACGCAGGTTACGCAAGCGTCGGATGCCCCCTCGCGAGTCGTATCTGCTCCACCCCGAGCACTCACTCTACCCTCGCACCCGCTTCCTCTGATTCCCGACGATATGCCGCCATCCATCAACAACTACGAGCTACCTCCGCGACAGTCTCACCCTATCTGATTTCGGCCAGAATGTACGTGCCAGCCCCGCGCTCCGCTTCGCGTGTATACCTGCACATAGACCAGAGAGTTGCTCAGCGATGTGTAAGTTGCATAGGCGCACTGTATCAGTATGGACGCGATCCGCTGTCTCGAATCATAATCACGTAGACCATATCTTAGAATGTACAACATAGCCCATTACCGAGGGCCGATATGTTTCTGTATTTCACAAACACGTATTCATACACATTCAAACAACAGTACCGAAAGCATAGCACAAGCATCTATCCAACGAAAAAGTCTAGCAGTCATATGTTTTGAGTCTACGGGTACCACATCTTGCTCTTCACGAACTCGAGGAGCTCAGCATCGGTGAGGTTTCTCAAGTCAGACGAGCGATCCACGCCCTGTCTGACAGTCAGCCGTCGCTCGGTGAGTGATTAAAAGATCATCCGAACGTACCGCGCGTTGAGCAGCACGGATCACGCTGCGCGCAATTTGGGCACTGATCTCCCGAATGCGCTCAATACGGGGGTAAACAAGGCCCTGTGCGTGCTCCTCCTCTGTGAGGGAGTCAGCGAGACCCAGCGACGAAGCCTCGACCATGGTATCTGTCACCGATGCAGCACGGGACAGGATGGCGCCCAATCCAAGGCCTGTCCGACCACCACAGCGTGTGAGTCTCGGGCGCAATACCACTATCAAGGTATCTCACCTGGGAAGATGTACATGTTGTTGCCTAGACGAACAGAGAATGTGAGTTGATCAGCAACGCAATCGCCGCGGGCTGTTGGGTGGCGCACCTTGGCCTGGATACAACATGCGGCCGTTGTACTCTTGCTCAGGGAACGGTGATCCCGAGGCAAAAATGACGCGGCCCTGCGACCATTCCACTGCATCACGGAACTCGCACTCCGAGAGTCGGACGGGGTTCGAGAGCGGGAAGATGATCGGGCACGGGTTTAAGGCGGACATGGTCTCGACAACGGATTGGGTGAAGGCGCCCTATGAGATGCAGCTGTATCAACAAACCAATGCTCCGTTTCCGCTCGGAGAAAGTACTGACCTTGATCGTCGACAGGCCCATGAGAGCAGTGGGCTTGACATATTTGAGAATTTCGGTGAGATCAGTCATGGGGGCACCGGTGTAATCACGACGCGAGAAGTCTGTGCAAGACGACACTCAGTTTATCTCCCGGACATGGTTTGGGAAACTGCGTACACTTCTTGTGCTCTGCTAGCGGCCCTCTGGCGTCGAAGATGAGGCCCTGCGAGTCAACAAGCCAGATACGTTGCCGTGCCTCCTCGGTGGACAGGCCCTGCAGCTTGAAGAAGCTCATGAGTTGCATCGCGACACCGACACCTGCGGAGCCAGCGCCAAAGAAGAGAATGCGGTGCTCAGACAACGGGAGGCCAGATGCAGCCGAAGACAGCTTCGCGGCGTTGAGGAAACCCGAGAGGACGACCGCTCCAGTGCCTTGGATGTCGTCATTGAAGACCGGGTACCGATTGCGGAAGGAGTCCAGATACAGGAAGGCTTTGTCCGTCGAAAAGTCCTCGAATTGTACGAGGAGCTTCGGGAAGACGACAGACATCTCGTGCATGAACTCCTCCATGAACTCCGTCATCACCTCAGGAGAAGGCCGGGTTTGGCGGAGACCGAGATAAAGCGGGTCCTCGAGGTATTTTTGGTTGTTGGTGCCAAGATCCAGGCAGATGGGTACGGTTGAGGACGGACGAATACTGACAGTGACAACAAATGAGCACAATTCCTAACATTCTCACAAAATTATAGACCTACCCAGCACCTGCAACGTAGAGGGAGAGCTTGCCGATGGAGATGGGCATACCATTGAGACCGAGGTCACCCAGACCAAGAATCCGGGAGCCTGTTGAACAACAATCAGAGCCGTGGTTCCTCGAGGTCCCACCCAACATACCGTCAGTGACGACCGAGATGCGAGCTTCGTCGATACGGGGCCAGTTGCGCAAGACCTTCCCAATGTTGCCCTTGTCCTTGAGCGACACAAACTAGGATGATCACATGAGCAAATGAGTGATACGATTGATTGTGCCACTTACCAATCCCTCAGGCCGTCTGTATATGTGTGAGAACTGGAGGCAAGCATCACCGACAGTCGGCGTGTAGATGAGAGGTGTTATTTCCTGCGCCATCGTAAGCGAAATCGCTCTCATAACAAACAGTCTTAATATATGACTTACAGACATGTTCGCCAGACAAAGCTTGTAAAACATTCGCGGATCGGCATCTTTCAGTTGGAAGAGATAGATGTATTTCTCAATGCTTTTGTCCTTGGACCGCAGCTGGTTGAGGCAGCGAACGGTGTGGACGGACTCGTCCAGCGCCAACGGAGTAAGCCCGCGCTTAGGCGCCGGGGGTGCTAGGCGACGATCAGCGTTGGGTCGGAGTAGAGATGGTGGTGGGGGTGCTTACTCTGAGAGATCACCTTGAGCTTTTGGGTGCCATTAGACCAAACGGGAGTGAGAACTATAGTCATCGCGAAGAAATTCGATTATGCAAGGAAGTGTCAGTATCGACGCGACAGCCCAGGAGACAGAAGACAGCGAAGCAGAAAGACTTTATAGATCGTCGCAGAGCGTATCCCAAGGTCAAGTGGTCTAAGAAAATGCAATAGGAGATGGTACGATGCCGACTCGTCCCGAGGCGCAGCCAGCGAGGCGTTCCGCTCTATTATAGACAGGGGTAGGAGTTCTGACGAGGGTCTAGAGTAAGAACCGCATTTTAAAAGGATGTGCAACCCCCGTTCCCCCAATTCGGCATACGGCAGTTGATGCATCAACCAAATCGAGACGTCTCATAGCGACGGACGGCGGACGTATACCTATGCAGAGATAGACAGATCCCATGATACATACCTTTTCTTCTCACGGCATTCATCGTGCCGAAGGGAAACTGGCCAAAGTTGTCGCAAAAGGTGCCCTCTACGGCCCACGGTGGAGAGCGGGACTAGGTTTGTTGGTTGTGGTCGTATGACGGTATCCCCAGCATTTGTATCCCAAAAATGGTGGGGTCTCGAGTCAGACCATTGTTCGCTTCGTGGTTTCATGTAAGATCTCTGAGACTGATTGCCCATTCGCTGGGGAGATCAGTCCTGAAGGCGACGGACGCCCTCCCGACTGAGCGCCGACGGAGTAGAACGGAAGACGGTGGCTGCTAATATGGTCCCGAATGGGAAGAGATCACTCGCGTGACACTCTGAAACGCACTAGACCACTGTCAGTAATGGAACTATCAATTCCGGAGGCTTTCGTAGCAGGAAACCGCCAAAAGTCGGAGAGGCAGGGCGGCGACAACGATCAGTTGCGAGTTGACAAGATTCAGGTCATTGTGGCCATGTGTCAGGCCCTGGAAGAGAGCGCCAGTTTCCATCTTTGTCGTATCTAGCGCTGGTCATCTGCGTGGAGACTGAATCGTAGACATGTATTCGTCTCGCACTTGTTCTCGCAGGTCACACAGATATAGTTGACGCAGACGCAAGTACGGAGAATGTCGATGCTTTCGACGATAGTGGTGTGGACGAACCCTTGCTGAACCTCACGATCGAATGCAGTAGCGGAGCTCAAACATACTTCGTAGAATGTATATTCTCCTGTACTGTCTACCATTGCCTGCGAGCAGACGATGAGCACAAACACTGCGATATTTCCTCGGTGGCCATTTGTCAAAAGTTTGGGGTGCTCTACTAATTGTCAAACTATGCCCTCGTCCTTTTCATCGTCAATTGGTTCTAAGATGGCAGCAAGGCGGAGCTAGACGATCACGCGGCGGAGCTCAAACTTTGCAGAAATGCCACGGAGGCATGGCCGCAGCAGAAATCAATGTTACTATCGACTCCGCACTCTCGGCAGCTCGTAGAGTCCATCCTGTCCATCTGTGCTACATAGAGGTGTGCTAGAGCTTGGTAAGAGCTACAATCTTGAGACAGCGATTCGGCAAGGTCAACCCAGCCAGTCATCAGCCCGCGACATCCAACGTGGTACAGCTCTGCGCTTTGACTAGCGAGGTCGAAGCCACCATGCGACTATCCCACCGATGGTGGCCTCGGGCATTATCCTACAACCCATATGAAGGCGAGTATAATGCATTTCAGAGCAGACGTAACTATGGTGTCTCAGTATATCATTGCGGGGACATGATAACCGAGAAGTAGACTTGAACCGTCGCAGTCATCGCTGCAATGCAGCGTCGCTCCAGCGGGCAAACGTCCGTGCTGTATTGTGCCCAAGTTCCGCGGAATAGACGAGTCATGGATCATATGACGCTAACTGGACTATTCAGGATGGCTTCCTCGCTACAGAGCTGGTCCAAATTCCCAAGGGGTCTTTCCCGAGGGAACCGAGAAGTCACCAATCTGGCGTTCACGCCACGACTCGGACGTCCGGCTGATGGAGCTCCTCAAGGATGAAGACTCTGTCACGCACGGTTTTCGCACACGGGTGTGCGCTCCGCGCCCTCTCATATCGAGCACGTTTATAAACGTATGGGCCCTCTAGGTGCTATGGGAGAGCTCGACATATTTGGCCATCGCTTCTATTTCACTCGGTATGTATAAGATATCTCGAGGCACACACAACTGAGGATCAACGGATTCCCCACATCCGTCTGGGGTACTGGCGCCATGATAGCGGTCCTGTTCGGCTTCCTATACACCTTCTGTATGGTTGCCGCTGGTCCCGCCCGCTTGGTCAAGCGCGACCCCATACCCAACTTTGTGCTCGAGAAAGCACCGCTCTCACACCTCTGGTCACAAGAATCATGGTGGCCTTCGGATGTCGCGGTGCATCTCACGCATGTGGAGCCCCAAGTTAACTTTACCTCGCTCGCAACTGCCGTCACATTTGAAAACATCTCTACTCTCCCTAAAACCGTCTTCCTCACCGCCATCCCGAGCGATGCTGTCCTCACGCAGCCGGACTGGCTGACGTCCGCGGAGAACATGCCTGATAGCAATGGCATCAGCAACGCTCCAGCCACCATCATCTGCGTCGAGAAGCCAGGGGGGATTATAGACGCGTTCTACTTCTACTTCTATTCGTTCAATGCAGGGGGTAAAGTTGCGTCATTCAGTACCTTTTCAACTGGTTTTCGGCTGAAGACGGGTTGTAATCTTAGGTGCTCGGTATCGAATTTGACAACCATGTCGGGGACTGGGAACATAGCATGGTCCGATTCGTGGACGGCATCCCGCAGTTCATCTACCTCTCGGCCCACACCGGCGGCACCGCGTATACCTATGACACGCTCAACACCACTAACGGCCGTGCGACGACATTCATCGCAGGAGGGACCCACGCGAACTACGCCACGGGCGGCCCCCACTTTCACGACCTTCCCCCGCCGCTACTCGCAGACGAGACCGACAACGGGCTCCTGTGGGATGTCACCGCGAATTTCCGCGGATACTGGTTCGACAACACCACGCAGACGTTCCATGCCGCCGGAGGCGCAGGGGCCGGCGCAACCGAACAGGCGAACGAGGGCGTCGGCTGGCTGATGTTTGCGGGCATGTGGGGCGATGAGCAGTACCCTTTGACCTTCAATGACCAGTACTGCATCTTCGACCAATGCCACTTCATGAGTGGTCCGACAGGTGAGAACAGTTCATCTCTGTTGTAGATGACAGCGGCTCAGACTGCGCGCTAGGGCCCATCGCGAAGAATCTTGGTCGACACGCGGTATGCCAGAGGGAGAATAATTGTTCGATTTTGACGTCTCTGCCATGAGTTTAATGATATCTGAGTGTTGTGCGTGTATTGCTGTGGACGATCAGGTCATGGTCCGATATTAGATGTATCATTCGATAGTGGACATCAGCTATTACGATGTCAGCCGCTGCAGTTTGCTTCGTTCCGGTGCCAAGCTTGTCCATCAGAATTGTTGCTGCACAGCATCGCACAGTGGTGACATTGGGGCGCAGTCATTGCAGATCAAGTCCGTGTTCTTGCAGTGTCCAAGAATAGATGAGATATGGTAGGGTACGATAGACATCTAGCGTTCGAGTGATATGTTTGAGGGTGCTACCAAAACTTGCCGAAGACGCTGGTCCTTGCAGGATTGCCCGCCCCACCGAGTAGTAGCCCCACTCCTTCCTGGATGGCCACGCTAACAGGCCGCATTGGGGCGGAATCAAAGACGTGTGGGCACGGCTGAGGTAAGGGAGTCGGGAAGAGGCGCGGATTCTCCAGCTCACGCTCGTAGAGCGAAGGCTGGCGCGGTGACTCGCCGAGCGCCTCGTACTGAGGGTCGTCGAAAGCACGGCGAGCGGTTCGCAGTCGAGCAAGAACCTGAGCCTGATGTTAGATCCGCACTTTGCAGGGATAGTAGGGCACTCACTTGTTCGTAGAAAGCAATCTCGCCATCCAGATGCTCCTTCGCTAGGTCCTGGAAGTCCTCAACCTTCTGCGTGTGGTAGGTCTCCATCTCGGCCATCGTCGTGTTAAGCACCGTCTCACAGCGTGCGGCGACCTCTTCATCCTCCTGTAAGGAGAATTAGCGTTATATAAATATACCAAACACATACTCCGAATGAAACGTACATTGCCTTCCTGTGTAGCCTCGCGGTATCTTGTGAGTGTCGAGTCATGGGTATCTACGACTGCCTAAAGATGCCAACTTAAGTCAGATCGCAAGCATTAGGGATCCACTAGAAATACCTGATATAGTGTAGAAGGGTGTGCCACACTCTTCAATGATTCATGAGTTGCTAACAGTGTTCTACGAGCCTGCAAACAATGAGTGATTTGTCGAGGATGCTGAAGGGCCACCATCTTACATGGTCGTCATATAAATCCGCCACGGTCTGTAAAGTCTCAGACGTCTTCTGCAGAGCCTTCGTCAACTTAAGACACTGTTCGCATCCTTCTCGCCAGCACCACGCGCCATCCTCGTTCATATGGCCCCTCTTCTTGTCAGCGTCCTCCTCATCCTCTTCGCTGATCCCGGGCGCCGGGGCGGCTGCGAGTGGCTTCGAAGTGATGAGGGAAAGGAGTGAATATGACAGGAGACGTTCCGCATGCGACATTTCTGCATATTGCCAAAGGTAAGAAAGTCATTCAGGAAGAGGAGGCATGCCACGGACCAATCCTCGCTTCACGTACTTTGCCGAAAATCCCGCGCATGCTCTGCACACCCTTGCTAACCGCACGCGTGTGACTGGCAAAACGCTCCCCAGCCTCCGCAGCTTCTTCCGCGTCCACGTTGAACGCGGGGTGATATACGTGGGCATAGAAGGAGGGGCCCTTGGGCGGAAGGGAGAGATAGTAAGGGAGCTGTTTCTTCCACTCCTAGACGCATGGTCAGGAGACGCAGAGAGTATGATGTCGATGAGTACTCACCCAATCGCTTTCACACCCGAGGAAGAAAGTGAGCACCTCCGCGTATCGTGCCACCGGATGGCGGACAACACGATTGATGTAGCGCTCAAGGTCCCCTCGTCTCGCCTCGACGAAGTCGTCGCTGAACCGTCCGGCATACTGCTTCTCCGGTAGTGGAGGGAGTACAATACCCGGGAGCTGGCGTGTCAACGCCGTGTGCAGCGCAACGAAGTGCGAGAAGCGTCGATGGACCGTGAGGCGTATGGTCTTCACTTCGCCCTGCTCCTCGGCCTCGCCATCTTCGTACGACTCCTCGTCCGGGGGTGCCTCGAAAATCGATGTGAGGGCATACATGGTATATGCGCCGGAAAGAGTCGAAGTGCGCTTGGACGGCGAATGCACCAGCACCCGGAACGCGGGGACCTTCGTTCTCCATGCCGGGCCCGCCTCGACGAAATGGCGCTCTACCTCTACCGATGCGCCCAACATGCTCGTGCGGTTGCTTTCTCCTCCTCGTTGTGAGCTCGATGCCTCCTGCGCGTGCCCTGTGGGCGGTGCGGGCTCCTCTCCAGTACCTTGCAACACCCACTCCTCCGCTCCGCTCGTTACGAAACTCGAGAAGCGGTTGAGGCTCTTGCCGCCGAGCAGGCTGCGCCTGAAGCTGGGGAACCATTCGCCGGTGTTCTGTGGTACAATGGGAAGTGCTGCTGACTGACGAGGAGGGGATCCGCGGGGTGTGATGGTAGAGTCGGATGCCTCCCTCCGGCGGGGCTTGCTCGGAGAGAGATCCAGCTCAGGATTCACCGCAAAATCCGACGTATACTACATTGAAAGGGATAGTAGCCTTGTTAAGCGTGCATACTTGGGGAGAACCGGGGACCGCTCACAGTGTAATACGTGCTGGGCAGCAGCCCAAGTTCGCCTTGGTGGCCCTCTCTGCCGCTCCTGCTCGCCACAAGCCTTGCGAGGCACCATCCCTCGCCCGCATCTTCTTTAACGATCTCCAGCTCATCACCCGCATCGACGTGCGTGAGCTCGCGAAACTCGGGTTTGCCCTGGAACCCGTACAGCGCGCGTGCGGGGCGCCCCCGCTCGCTCAGCAGGTCCGCGTCCTCGTCCGCACTCTCCATGCCAGGGTCGCGCTCCTCGTCCGAGAGTGAATCGACATTGACACTGGGTTCTACTTGCGACTTGCGCAGCTCGCCCTCGGGCGTGTTTAGCGAGACCGTCCAGGCGGTGGAGCTGTTGATCCCCGAGTCGAAGCCCTCGGCGTGCGAGGGAGGGCGCGAGACCGCGCGCCTTTGAATTGGCAGGAAGAAAGCGAGCTTAGAGAAAGCAGATGAGGATTCCGGCATCGTTGTGGGTGTGTGCGGGATATGTACGAGATGTGTGTACAAGCAGGGTATTGGTCGTCAGAGGGATGGTCGTGGTCGTGGTCGTGGTCGTGGTCGTGGTCGTGGTCGTGGTCGTGATCGTGATCGTGCAATGAGAGTATGTATGCAGATAACTTAGGTCAAGGTCAATGCAGCGACCACCATGCCTTGGAGCGAGAGACTAGGAAACGGAGCTCTGGATGATTCCTCCGACAGGAGTAAAGGTGTAGAGACGCGAGTGAGCAGCGGTCGCCGAAAACGTCGACCAACGTTAAGATAGCACGAAATCAAAATCGACAGATTCGGCTGCCTCATGAACATCGCCTGAGCTCATGCGTTCATGAGCACTGTTAAGGTGATACGCTACTTTCGCAGGCTTTCACGTCTCATGAAATACCTCGAGCTGGAGGCCAGACGCACAGAGAACACACAGGGTATCGTACGCTCTATACTGGATATGTATAACTACATCTTGTTGAAGTCTACTTCCTGCCACATTCTGCAGCCACGCTGCCATCATGCGAACCTCGAGTTTACTCGCAGTCGGCGAAACCGATGCTGCCCCAGCCGGTCCATGCGGGGTGGCACGCGCGGAAGTGCGCAGTCTTCTCGATCGCGAAGAGCTCCTGCACCTCCTCCTCGGTGAGGTCGACGAGGCGCATGTTGTTGACGATACGCTCGGGGGTCACGGACTTGGGAAGCACTGCAAACCCGTAGCATGAGCGCAAGGATCTGTGGTCGATGAGAATATGTACGTACCAGTGACACCAGGGCGGTTTGCCTGCAGCGAAACGAGAATGTTGGCGGGCGAGACACCGTGGCGCTGCGCAAGCTTCTCAACGGTCGGGTTCGTGAGCAGCGGGGACGCGTCTGAGCCGAGCGGCGAGTACGCGGTGACCGAGATGCCCTTCGACACGCAGAACTCGACAAGCTCCTGCTGGTTGCAAGAGGGGTGCAGCTCAATCTGGTTGACTGCGGGGACGACCTCCGCGATCGCGAGCAGCTCATCCAGGAACTTCTTCGAGACGTTCGACACACCAATCGCACGGAGCTTGTCCGGGTGCGCCTGGTAGAGCTTCTCCATCGACTTCCAGGTGTCGAGCCAGTTGTGACCCTTGTCAGCCTTGCCATCAGTCGTCATCGGCGCCGGCCAGTGCATGAGCCCTGTGTGGTACGGTCAGTTTGAGCTATTGGAGAGCGACTGTGTGATAACTCACAGAGGTCGAGGTAGGGCGTGTCGAGCGCCTTCAGCGACGCCTCGAGCGCGGCCTCGGGATTGCGCTGGTCGGGGTTGTTGAGCTTTGTGGTGAGGAAGATCTCCTCACGGGGAACACCGGACGCCTTGATACCGAGGCCAACCTCGCGCTCGTTGGCTGATGAATAGTCAGTGCCTGATTTCCGCATGACAGCTCCTTTCCACGTACCGTATGCAGCGGCGGTATCGACATGGCGGTATCCTGCCTTCAGGGCGACCTCGACAGCCTTCTCAACGGCGCCAGGCTGCGACTTCCAGGTGCCTGCACATCATACGTGTCAATTGTCATGTTCAGTCGCGTGAGCAAGGACATAACATACCAAGGCCGAAGACGGGCATCTCGGCACCGGTGTTGAGCTTCACGGACTTATGGATAGGCATGATTTGCGATGAGTATGCGCGGCTTGTGGTGGTAGGTGTGTACGAGGGAGCGTCGTTCGCGTCCACGTCCGGGGCCCCGCACTCTTAAATGGTGGACGCGCCGCCACCATCTCGTCTGACAAAGAACACGTCGCTTTCCCAAGTGCCACAAATGCGGTCACCCGTGTCCCTGGAATCCCGATAAAATGTCATCGATAACGACTCTTGTTCGGAAAATCCACTCCCGGGGCGCGCAACAGTTTCTAGCATGTTCCCGCTGCTTCTGTCAAGTTGTAAGGGAGAGTATGGTCGTTTAGCTCGAGAAACGAGAGGACCTCTACCAAGCTCGAGCGTACACTCAGGATAAGGACATCGTTTCAGTCAACACACCCAGGAGAAGAAGTGGCAAGTCACGACGTTGAACCTGAGGCGGCCGCCGGCCCGGGTCTTACGAGCGCTACCATTTGGATGTTGATGGGAGCGACGATCCGCGCGATTTGCAGGCTTCAGCTTCACCTCATTGTTCTTCACCTCCTTTGCATCATCGTTGGTTGCCGGCCATGTTCTGCTGAAATGGTCATCAAGGCGGCCGGGAACCCTTCCGTATATGTATGTACATATACGCTGCAGACAAAATGGGACCAACGCTCAACTTGGGAGGTTGGAACAGATCAAACAGAAGCCCAATTTGCGCAGACTCAAGTCATATTCTCTCGCTGGCATTACATTAGAGGTCGCGTTGTATCTTCTCCGGAATATTTACCAGAGGTGAAGATGCATCCATAACACACATGTCGGGCCTCGCGCGTGTCTATGGGCCCCGGTCGCTATGCTTGGAATCCTCTTCTGCCCGGCGTGGATTGAACGACTCCGTGCTAAAGGGTGTCACAGCGAGCCATATCGTCGCCCACACTTCCGTGCCGCTGAGCATTTCCTAAATGCTCAAGCGATTCCGAGTTCTGCTGCAATTATAGGCGCTTTTGCTCGAATTGCTTTCGGCACCATTATCGGGCCGGCGCGGCATACCGAAAAAAGCAAAAGCTGTCTCCCAAAGCTGTCAAGAAAAACTGACAAATCCTTGAACTTTTTTTCCCGGAACTTGACAGTTTCAGAACAACTTGAGTATGTTCCGAATGAATAGGCATTTTGATGGCGGATGTATCACTGCAATATTCTTCGCCGAACGGATGTGAGTACTGCAAGATTGCGTGTCCTTCGTCTGACTCTACATTCAGCGGTGTCAAAGTGAGTCTGAGCAGGCCGCTGCCGCATGGTCTCAATCCTATGGCGCCACGCGATACCACAGCGTCAACCGGCCACATGGCCATTGCCATAAGGAAGTCATCACGGTGAAGCATTCGTGCATCGGACGCTCACCTAGTCAGGCACCGCGGAAATTCCGATCGAGCCGGAGTTTCTATAAGAGGTAGCTAAGAAAGTTTGAGTCCCAGACTGCCAGCCTCAATTTGACGACCAGCGCGGATGTTTCGGCTGGTTGCAAATTGATCTGATTCCGCTCTGCTGCACAGCCACGTCCACTGCTCCCCCCGGTGCGCCCTAAGCCTCGGTCGATGAGAACAAGTTCCTCGAAGTAATGCGAACACGAATGTCGACTACATAACATAATCTTGATCAAGCAGTAGCGATTGGTGAGTAGAATCTACATGATTCCCATACCTGCGCAGAGTAGAGCTAAATGCTGGCGGACTCGAAGCAAAACTTACTCTTGGCGTCCTGCGATCACATCCGCTGTCAGTCGGCGTTTCACTGTAGCCCATCGCTATCCGACATTTTCGCTCTGGTTGCCATGCATTGCGATCGAGACTTCCCATGCGACCATGGGATCGCCGGCGACACTCCGGTGCCGCGACACGAGTTACAAAGATTTTTTCGTTCCGCGAGGTACGAGAGGCTGTCAACGATCCTGAGCCTATAAGACGACCGTAGAGGCTGGTTTCGAGCTCCAGCTATTTAATGTCCGTGGAGCAACTCGAAGATTTTTCTCTCTTCCACGCCTTCGCATCTCGACGTATTCCAAAGGTGCATCTGCATCGGACAACCACGACCTATATCTACGTCACCCCACAATGTTCCTCAGCGAGCAATTACTCCAGCGACTGCTTGTAACAATCCTGATGGGCGCATCGCATCTCGCTTGTAAGTCGATACTATGGCCTCCGATGTACGCTTGCTCATTTCTCCCAGCGACAGGCCAGGAAACAGTCAGAACAGTCGCAATCACTGTGACATGTTCGCACTTCACGATGGTGCACCCCAAGCTCATCGACACGCCAGGAGCCCGTAAGCGGGCCCGCGCGATCACGACATAATCCACTCGGCTGCGTGCATGGATTGTAGTCTGCATGGTGAGTAATCGCTCAGCTGCTGGCATTCTTCTCTCAGTCCTAACTGTCCCAATCGTTCAGATATTGTGTCTCATTATTCGGATCGTAGGACGGCGGGTCCGAGGCTCCTTCGATCTTCAGCGTCTACATTAGGGATTTCATGGGTAATTTGACGATTGTAACCTACGCATAACATCATCTCTCTCTCTCTCTCTCTCTCACACAACCACTATAATAGGATCCTATATTATGTATAATCATTATAGACACTATCGCGATGCTAATTATGTATACTGCATTGTCATTCAATCGTTGATCCACAGAAGACATTGATGCAAAATCTGTCCAGCGGACCCAATTCCTCGACGAATTCGCCTGGTTGTTGCACAGTCCGATTCGCGTAACGTTCTCTTCGCGACGACAACACCTTTATGAGAAGCACTACCTCTTGCAAGTGCAAATATCAGACATACTCACAGAGGGATCCTGAGAACATGCAAACTGAGATTGATTCCATAGGATACAGTCCGATCTTTTTGGTGTTCTTTCACAGTCTTGAGGTGACAATACATTTCTGTATCTGTATCTGCTTTATGTACGCTTGAACCCATAATGGATATCCAACGTTTGAGAGTGTTTGTCACATGTGACGAGCATCAACGACTTCGCCATTTGTGTATAAGTTAGAAGTCACTCTGCGACTCTCCGGCTCGGATGTAATGGCTTGAAGCCAACACGGTTCGTTGTGCAGTCTGCCGCTGTCAGATGCCGTCGGCGCGCCCGGGACACTACGTGAAACGTTTTGCATCACAGGGTCGTTTTGACACTCTAATAGAATGTCTCCGGAGAACTCAGTTCCTCACCTTTCACCATAGTGATGGCGTCAATCTATATACGCGATAGCACACGACACCATGCAGACGTCTGAAATATATGGATTATTGACGACATTTGTGTTCATTTGTTTTCACATTACTGGTCGAATGATGGTCATTGGTCATCAATATAATTTGCGAACCAAAAGTAGTTCTCGTGGTTATGAGTCCTCCAAGCGTAGTCGGGCATGTACTTCTCCTATTGCGATGTTGAATGCTCTACAATTCGAACATAGAATTCCATGATACGCACGCTCAACAGCGATCTGCGCTATTGCCAGTTCGACGTACCTATAGCCGCCTAATCTTGAGCGCCTCGGCCACCAGTGCATAGCCGTTGGCGAGCCTCAGAAGACCACCAAGCTACATAGTATCAACGATGGGTCTTACAAAATCTCAGATCCATATGGTTCCCAGCTTTCGTGGCTGTCTAGGAGAATCGGTAGTACATTATCTCACGGCTGTACCAGAGTATGTGTAACGGTTCCTCAGGCCCCGTGCAATGTCGTCATCAGCCGCCGAAGACCGATGTCGTGCAAGAAGTCTGTTGACATAATATGCGAGATCGGATGTCAAGAACTTGAAGGTTGCTTCGCTCGCACCAAATGCTCGAATTTGCAAGCATTGCGATAGTTGATCACGGATCAAAGTCGAAGAGACCATGTCGGAATCGCTTCGGAGGTCAAGAATGATTGTGATGTACGGCATTCCGAGTGTTTCGCAATGGCAATGTGATGTCGTCGGAAACGAGGCCCGATGAGATGAACCTGTGCGGCTGCGAATGAGCAGATAACTCATACATGCACTCCCTCGACCGTGGTCAGCGTGGCGGTCGTCGGAAGTCCCCAAAGAACGGATGTCGTGTACGCCGGACGCGGTGTAATCTTCGTCGGGTATATCGAAATAGATAGGGATGATCTGATCGATGTCGGGTTGACCCCCACTGCATTGTATTGCTGCGGTGCGAGTCCAGAGCCTCAGGAGCCATTCCTTCATGCTGATGACAGGTTAGGGACACTTTCGTTCAAGCGCAGGGATGAGTAATGATACATACCTCCAGCCTGATATTGGGTCCAAGGCTCTCGATTTGCCGATCTCTGTGTCTGACATTATCCAATGTGAAAAGTTGACGTATGCATCCGCGAAGGTGATTCTAGCCCGATGGGAGGACCCTTGATCCGAAGGCCAGTAGTGCGGACCAAACATAGTTTCTAGGAAGCTGGTGACAGGGACCATACGACAGTGCGTGAGCTCGGTGAGACGAGCATCCGACGTTGGAAGTCTGGGCAGCCGTTCTGCAACAATATCCTTGCATGACAGTAGTAGAAGACGACTCTCTAGTCGATGATCTGGCTCGGTCAAGATGTATCCGCGATCTAGTCCATGGTACAAGCCACGCAAGGCTTCCCCAAGGACATCTTCATCCTGATGGAGTTGTGATGCGCATAGGTTGGCGAAGAAGGGTTCAGATGGATATGCGGCTTGCATCCAGACAGGACTATGGCCATGACGTGTACCATAGATAGCGAACAAACTCGTAATGGTCTTTTGCAAGAATGCTTGTGCTCCCAAACGCCCGACATCGAAACGTAGACAGTAACGAGGGAGTATCAAACTGATCGGACTGTCCATCGTAGGCCAGATAGTACTCTGTGCGCTTAGCAAATACCCTTCAAGGGACTTCTGGAAGTATGTCAACATATGCCACCTATACAGGGATTGGGGTTCAGGCTCATCAACAAGTCATCAGAGAACATAGATCCTCACCATGGACGCCCAAAGCGAGCCACGTGGTCCAGTTGGGCCACGTCCTTCGGCTTCACAGACCCCAGTGGCAACGCGCAATGATCCCAACCCAGCGCGGTAAAGGGTAGAAACAGTCCAACATGCCTCCTCAGCAGTTGCCGTTCGCGTCGACCTGGCTTCTGAGTGTGATATTTCTTTGTAGCTGGCTGGTCGTGCGGGAGAGATGATAAAGTATGGCCGAACATTGCGACAGCAGGATCACTGGAGACGAAGAGAACCCATAACGACGCCTGCATAGCGTTTCGAGAGTAATCTGCAATGACCCTACACAGAACCTCCGATCGAGAGTAAGCGGGGACGGTCCCGTCGTGCCTAAGCCGCTGGGCTTCGTCGATGACTATGGCCACCTTAGGAGTATCAGTCTCGTTGAATATACTGGGGAAGGTTTTGATGAGCCAGTTGCACGTGGCTCTAAGCTCGAGTGCGCCGCGATAGCTGTCACCAAATGTCTCAGGAGAGATAGAAGTCATGAACTAGGTATGTTTCAATATGACACTTTATATCCCACTACCTAGACAAGGGCATACCTGTTCGTATTCCTTTCGAATACAGTCGAAGAACCGAGAGCGATGATGCGTATCTCGCCCACACATTCGTACATGCCAAAGCTGTACGGCACTGAGGTGGACATTATTCACGCTCTCCATGATATTCATCAACTCCATCCCAAAAACCTTGAAAACGGCTGCAAAGAATGCGCAGCATGACATTCCGTAGTCCTCCTCATAGACTCCGAAGTTGTCCACCAAGATCTGTCGTGGGATGGGATCTCCAACAGGTAAATCGAGGTCGCTATAGCTGTGTCTTAAATTCATGTAGATTACGAAAACGCCTCGACGTCCGATCTTTGGTCCAGGTTAGGGGGGTAAACATAGTAGCAATCAACCAGCACTAACCTCCATGCTACATCGTGACTTGCCTACGCCCTTTCCTTGCAATAGATATCCAAATCGTCCGTGATACGGAGTAGCACCACTTTCGGGTCGCATGAATAGCCCATTGTTGAAGGATAGATATTCTATCAGAGCGTTTGGAGCGTTTCCCCGGAATTCTTGATCATAGAATGCGTCTCCGAGAGGATCATTTGCTAGTATTCGTGTGCAGTTGTTCAGATGGAGTAATGGAAACGTAGTGGAGGCCTACATAGATTCATACGCCTTCGGGCATTATTTGATTCTGTGCATTGCAGACCCGACTGAGGATAAGCGGCGTTAGCTTTACCTTGGACGTCGAGTTGCGCTTCAGTGTGAGTGACGGAATGGCTGGGCATCGCTTGTAGCATCAATGTCGAGTTGAGATGGGATGGTTCTTCTTCAGTGACTGTGGGTGAGAACGCATGAGCAAAATGCTGCAGGCGGTAGCTATTGGCACAATTCGGAGGGTGAGCCACCTGCCACCGACGGGTCCGGCGCTTGATGCGCTCAACATCAGCGTAGGCGCTCATTGGACCACCTAGTGACGTTTCCGGGTATCTCGCCTTCCAGCTTCTGTGTTCCAACATCTATGAACTGATCATACCGGGTAACAGTCCCCCACTTCCCCCTCCAAAACTTTGGACGTCTCCTTAGAGTCGGTCTGATAGTCAATTTCCCCCTAGTTTTTGAGAGACCTCGCAGATCTTGCCCAATGGATGCACAAATCAGCGCTGCTGTCAATGTCATGTGCGGGAAAGAACAAGTTCAAGCCGTTGATGTCCTGCAATGCATCGCACTGCTTGATCTGAACCTCAGCCGTAGATTAATTCTACCGGGTGAGGCCCTTGCGTTCCTGGAGAACAATGCGCCTCGTGATTTGTCGTCGAAGCTCATGAAGGCGTACGAAAAAGACGACTATATCGCTGTACAGCATGGTGAGTAGGTGATCTACAGTTGTGATGTATCACTTCAACTTGGTTGGCAGAGCTGCTTACTCTAGTCCCCAATTCTCACGGTGCGCACACCAGCATCGCATATCGAATCAATCTGCTCACTTGACTTGATCAGTGGCAATCCTACGAACGCGTATTGAGAAGTTTCACGACGTACCGTTCCGAGGAGACTCTCAACACGGTCTCATTGCGTACCTCGTCCAGAACGATGAGCATTTTGTGAACCCTCGTCGGAGTCCTAGAGGACGACAAGGCAAGTTTTGCTCTGTCGTCCAGAGTTCCGCAAGCGGGAAATCGAGAACGATCGTAGAAGTAAGATAATATATATTATATAAAGCAGCACACTGAATCGCTCGACTCGCAGATCGGCGCTCATGGCATCTTCGTAGTCTACATAAGTTTACGGCCCGCTCATGATCTAGTCGGCTATCCATTCCGAGACGATTTCCCAGCTCAAGTCCTCCTGTACCGCAATGATGACAAGCCAGAGTACGAGTATCGTTGCCACTGCTTCTTCCGTGCCCTTTTCATCACGTTTGGACGTAAAGTCGACTTTCTGCTCGAAACTGTGCACGATGACTATGCTGCAGCAGTCAGAGCGTGGCACAAGCAAATGTGTGGAACTGATTGGCTATCTCGGACTGCATTTTTTGAGGATGTAAAGAAGGAATACCAGAAGGTAAGCCGTGTTTTACTGAGCTAGAACGCAGTGCTGATTTGTCCTAGCTGCTCGGCGATCCTTCGATCTCGATTGGCTTCTCTTCTATCTTACTGGATTTAAGAACCAAATTTGCGCAGATTTTTGACGGGAGTCACTACCCGAAGCTCGTCGTTGCACTGGACAACGCCGAGGAACTCAAATGGCGCTCCAACGCCGGGCACTCCTTGTCTGAGGTTGTGTGCAACACCATCGCCCGTTATTCTATGGCTTGCCCAGAATCCATCTGGGTCATTTTTTCATCGACGGACCCAGCCGTAGCTGATTTCAACATCGGTTATAAGCCCTATATCGGTACGTTCAAGTACACTACTATGCATCCTAGGTTTACTTAGTGAAGCCGCCAGGGAGCTCTTTACGCATTGCAGTCCCGGGAGATGATATATATCCTCCATTCACTCTTCTCGGCTGGGATCAATTCGCACCACCTAGCGTATGTCCAACAAGAGATTTGGCCCTGTTGAGTCACTTGGTGCAGTTCGGTCGTCCTCTGTGTGTATCTTCGTTATTGTGCAGAACTGTCCCTAGTATTGACAAGGTCCTGCATAGATGGACTAACCTCATAGCTGAGTGCGACACCTACAGTGCACTGATGACGGAGTCCACCTTATACATGCTCGGCAACATCGGGACCTACGACCCTACCAATCATATGCAATCACTCGCTCTCCTGTCACAGAGATTCTGCATCCAGACGGAATCTGCACACCCAATCGCCAGTCACTTTATTGACGTTGCGATCTCGAAACATCTTTGCACTTGCGTCGAGAGAGCAGACAACGGTACATGGATTCGTGGAGCGTATCCGTCCGAGCCTTTTCTGTCCCACGTGGTAGCACACATTCTCCACAACTCGATCGAGGACGATGTTCTTTTGCATTCTCTAGAAACCCTACTTCAATACTTCTCGAGCAGGGCGATCATCATTGAACCTCATGGCGATCTAGTCCCCCGACTCCTGTGGCTACTCTGCAAAGACTTCCTGGTGAAAGAGCTGCTAATGTCGGCAGACAGTGCTTCAGATGCAGGCCTCGATTCGGAACTCCCGTTCTCCAAAATTCTCTCGCTTACCATCATGTTAGAAGCTATGTTTGGCGCCGATATCTGGCCCGACGGGCCCTCGGGTATTGTTGCGAAAGATGCACTCAAGGATGCATATATCAATATATCGCACTGGATCCAGGCCGACAGCGATTCCGCAGAGTCTCCAGATACAAGGTACGGAGGCTTCACGCGCTTCAGGTCCCGTAACTTACACGTCGTGCAGGGCGACGTGGATGTCGTATCTGTGGGTCCGCAGTGCGGGTGCACAGTGCCATCTCCAACAGGTTCCAGTCAGGCAAATCGTACCCATCTGGTACGACACATCTGATACTAACACTTTCCGTACTGGCGCGGCCTCCTCGTGCATGAGCCAAGTGCTCATTTGCAGCAGAGTCGGCGAAGATCCAACCCCCTCTTTCTTGTTTGATGCTGTCACCCTGGAGCGCTATGGTCTGGCCGGAAATATGCCATACGTGGTTATACTACTCGATCTAGGCTGCAGGCCCACGGCAATTCATACAACATTCGAGTCCACTGCGGGCGCGCCTCGTCTTCTAATCCATGCTACGGGAATAAGTCGCGAGACTTTCCCTTTCCTTGGTCGATCTGGTCCTCTAGAGCAACTGATGAAGGATGTAGCTGCGCTCAACACGGTATCACGCCATCCAGTCCCATTTGTCGATGACCTCTACGACGGTGTCTTGTTTGGTAGCACAGTAGAAAGCTCTCATATGGATTGGGAGCGCCAGGGGCATATCTACTCCCCTCTCGGCGTCACCGCCTCCATATGACTTCCGGTAATCCATATATTAACATAGCCGTCGGGCCCCGTTCGATTACCATGGACTGATCCATACAAGGTCTCTATTTATGTAACTGTCTGGAGGAGAACCATCAGTCGTGTTATGTAACATCGACGTAGGGACATGAACGCCATGGTTGGTGAGGAATGGCTCGTATGGATATGTCGCTTGCATTCGGAGGGAGTCATAAGACCATCAACTGTTGAGGATAGCGAAATGATCTGTGATGGACCATTCTAGAACGGCCTGAGCTCTAGGGTGCCCCGTATTGTCTCGTAAGCGGTAGCGCGGGAGCAGCAACCTGATGGATCAGGGGATCATAAGACGAGGACCAGACAGCTCTCTCCGGGCCGATCAGATGTCTTTCAAGGGATCCCTCAAAATACTTCAGTATGCGCCACCTAGACGCAGGTCCACAGTCAACATGCCGGAATGGAAAGGACGTGAAACCTCACCATATGTGGTAATTTCAGGTTTAAGGTTTTTGTTTCAGGCGGCTGGCCTCGATTTGACATTGAGTGCGGATGTTTCAGCTGGTTGCAATTAATTTGGTTCCGCTGCGTTGCACAGCCACGATCACTTCTTCGGTGAACCATCTCACTCTTTGTAAGCTCTTCCTTGTGTTCCTACGCGATTCTAATACGACTGAGCTCACTGAGCATCATGGGGTGAACGAAGAGCTATTGGAGGACATGTCTACCCGACTCATACATGACTTATCGAAGTCGCAAAACCTGGACTGTCTTCGGTAAGTGCTGAGGCAAACTCCAGGCATTCCTATTTTACGATCGCATCCGCTGTCGGTCGGTATGTCGCCGTGGTCTCGCCGCAACGACAAGGCATTCCGGATGAGACCGCCCGCGCGAGAGATCTCTGAGAGCAATACAACGGTACCGCGATGCAAATATTTGCGTTCCGCAAGGTACAAGCCAGGGCCTGTCAATGGCAAAGGCCAAATCGACGACCGTAGAGCCGCACCCGATACCATACCTATATAATCTCCGTAGAGCTACACGACGGTTTTCATCTACTTCACTCCTTCGCACTTGAACATATTTCCAACTACGGACACACACTCCTTCACCCCTTTGCACTCGAACATATTTCCAAGCTGTATCCTCGTCGATCATCTTTATCCTCTCCAGTCAATCATCACGACGCTGCCTTTCCGAAGATGTTCCTCAGCGAAGAGCTTCTCACGCAACTCCTAGTCGCGATTCTGATGGGCGCGTCACGCCTTGCTTGTATGTATCCGTTGCATACGAATCTTTCGATGCCCTTTCTCACCCACCACAGCGACAGGCAAGGCCAAAGTACGCACAGTTGCGATCACTGTGACACGATCGCACTTCACGATGGTCCACCCTCATCTGACTGACACAGCAGCAGCCCGAAGGCGCACCCGTGCAATCACAACATAGCCTGGACAACAATCCGCGTTGTGCCTTGAATCGCATTAGGGTAAGTCACTAATCAACACCAACCTCTTACTTGCGCTGGAACGTCACCATCATCCAGACAATAGCTCCCTGAGAGAGTGCAACACCGGCATCGAATATCATGGCTTGTTGGGCAATGGGGGTCTACGCGGACGTATTATTTTTTTTGGGATAGCGGGGCTTCATACCTTGGACATTACCTATAATTGTACGACACACCATCTGCATAATAATTAATACACCCAGAATCACTATATACGCTCTGAAACCATGGGTTTGAGGCAGCACTGGTGAAACCCGCTCGCCCAAACGAAAGCTCTCCCTGATAACGCGTAGTCCGCGGAGCAGACAAATTACGCATGCATGCGGTACGTTAAGGTATATTTCCAGCGCACTTTGCGGCCATACGTTCCTCTATCCAGAATGCGCGGGACCCTGTGGGCCGTGGCGGGTGACGAAGTGTTGATAGTAGTCCGCAAGTCGAATTCTTAGAGAATGCTGAGCTTGTACCGTTACTGCGGCGGTACAGAATATGGTGGGCGGATCGATAAGCGGTACGAGCGGAGCGATTCGGAGTACGTTGCCCCAGGAGCCAAATGCGAATCCACTCGAGCGTCGAACATCAACCCCAGGTGGTACCCGGGTCCTTTAATGTGCTCTCGGAGCCGTTCACGAACTACTTCGCATTTCCGGGACGAAAATTCGGTCAAGTTGCCTCCTATTTTTGTTCAGTCGCGTAGTTACATGCTGCAGATATACTTCTGTTCTTCTGCGCATTTTCGTGCATTCACTACTGTGCAGGACCAGTACGAATGTGGTCATAACAGACGCCGAAGTGAGCATCGTGGTCATGTGACCTGATATGTGGGACGTGTCAGACATGTTGTACGCGCAGGACGCGTTACATTGATGGCCATTCCGTGGCCGTTTCGTGGTTTTTACAATACGACATGGGTTCGGCTTCGTCTGCAATTAGTCTGCGGAGGAAGGAGAAAGAGGTACACGGTTTCCGGGGTCTTCGAAATTCGGGAAGTTGGTGTCTGACGTTCAACTTCAAAGCATGCGGAAGTTCCGCATGCTTCTTGCCGTTGCCACTGGGCGTGAACCGTGGCCAGCTAGCCCTTCTCTCCTTTGTTCTTCGATTCTGCCGCATACAACACCGAACCTGTATATAAGAGTGTGCAAATGCCAACACACGCATCCACCGACTCACCTCCCATACCACCGAAGCCCGGAACTTAATATCAAGCATTATGTCGACCACCGCCGACGTCGCCACGGACGACGCGATTGCCAACTATACACTTTCTCAGGATCAGAAACGTGTCCTGCAACATGCCTTTACTCACTAACCATACCGCGGGATAGCCGACAAGGCTATGTTTGAATGGCTCAGAGACAAAGAGCTACAGTTCCGATCGCTTGCTTCCGAGCGCCCCGGTTTGTGTGGCAGGCTTGTCACTGCGGCACAGTCCAGAGGAAGCGGGAAATCACGCACGTTTATTCAAGTGAGCCTTCCTCGTATCTGACTGAACCTTACTAAATCCTTCGCATTAGGGTACGGTAAGAAATTCCGCGGGGTGTAAGTATTGTAATGTAAGT